>CM040121.1:463154776-463642552 GCA_022559845.1 Amorphophallus konjac | reverse complement strand
CACGGATGAACAGTAAACACCTAAAACAGCACTTAAGAAAATGGGCAATAACTCTATGAATCAGGAAGAATTTGAAGAAATGCTAAACAGAGAAGTTGAAGAAAACTTAAAAGGAACAACTTTCGTGAAGAACGTAAATTGAAATGAGACCATAATAATAAGTAATTGGACCAAGAATAGACTGAATGCTTAAAAAGAACATTGCATTAATATCAAATCAACTTACAAAGGTGCCACCAAAAGCTTGTAAAACATCAAGATCCAACTCTCCTATGGAGCTCTACCAAGACTTACAATGAAGAATTTCAAGAATACAATGAAAAACCTTCACAATCTCTATGCTATCTCTCCTTCTAACTATCCCTAACAACTCCTAGTTCCATTACACATGAAGGCCCTTTATATAGGGCAACACATAACACCCCCTCTCATGTGAAACAACTCAAGTGCACCTAATTTTGACCTAAATTGGTAGGCTGGAATGTGCTGCACATTTTGCCAATTTTTTTCTGATTTTTTTCAGATTTTTCAGGCATTTTTTGGCCTTCTTTTTCTCTATTTCTCTCACTTCCTCTCTCTGCCGGCACGTTGCGCCGACCGGCGCCGAACGGGTTAGGCCGCCCGCCCGTGGGCCCGCCGTGCGCCGAACCCCGCCTCGCCCGCCGCGTGTCGTACGCGGGCGCGTGCGCCCGCCTCGCCACGCGTCGCCCCCGCCTGCCACGAGCCGCCCGCGGCGTGCCACGAGCCCCGCTCCGCGTCACCCGCCTGCCGAAGCCGTTCGCCGCCTGCTCGCCACGAGCCCCCCCCCCCTCCCCGCTTTCGCCCTTCTCGCCTCGCCGCCCGTGCGGGCGGCGAAGGCGGGAAGGGCGGGGGGGTTTTGAATCTTTTTTTATTATTTATTTTAGTTTTTTTATTATATATATTATATATATAAATATATATCTATATAGCTATATATATATCTATATATTATTAGAAAAATTCTAAAAATAGTAAATAAATTTTTTTTTTTAAAATTCTTTTCTTTTCTTTTTGAACCAATCCTCGGGCTTTTGGCCCAATTTAACATATATATTTTTATTCTTTTTTTTCTTTTTCTTGGAGTTTTCCTCGTATTGCGTGCCTGCATAAATACATAAAAATTATGATTAAAATTTATTTAATTTTAGAAAATTAAATATTTGATTCAAAATTAACAGTAAGTGTGAGAAGTGTATATTTATGGTTATTTAAGCTCATAAAAATGTGTATAATCATGAATTAAGATGTAAAAATACACACTTATCAGAATCCTCACTCTAGTTGGAGTGAGGGGTGGATGTAGATTGTGGACTACAATCGAACCACCTTAAAATCTCTTGTCTCCTCTGTGATTTGCTATTATCGTTTGTGCTCTCCTTCTGTTTGGCCTTGTGTTTGTGTGTGGACGGCTTCTTCCAATCACACCTTATTATTCTGTCTTAGTTTCTTACTGCGTTAGCTATATTGATTAGCTATTTCTGAAGGGTTGTATTTCGAAGTATTGATTTTCCGCTGAAGTTGTTCAAATCGGGATCTATTCATCCCCCCCCCCCCCCTTTTATATCACTCTTCGCTGCGCTAACATGTGTGTGGTACATTGAAGTACCAGATAAAACAGTAAGTAATTAATATTTCAATGATCATATTTGCTAAAGTAACAGAAATAAAATTACTTTTTCAATTAATAATTTGAATTAACAGAGTCTAGTCCAAATAAAGGCAAGTACAGTCCAACAGAAAATTAAACTTACACTGAAGTCGGGGGAAGCCCGACGCAGAGAACGCTGGCAACGTTGGCAACTACAGTAGGCGCTCCGCCCCATGAACCACGAGGAAGAAGAAGTCCACACCTGAAAAGCAAGGGTGAGCCTCGCGTCACTGGCTCAGTAGGGGTCACACAGATCCCTACTGGAAACAACGCGGTAACACAATACAACAGTGCTAAACATTAAAGCAGGGAGAATAGGAGCAATAGTAGTAACTACAACATTAAAGCTGTAAAAAGCAGGAGTAAAGACAACTAAAGAAAGAGTAAAGTCGTAAAGGGTAGAAATGCGACATCCAATCGAACCACGGCTCTCTAAACTACTCCAACCAACAACAGAAAGGTGAACCCTGATCTCACAAAGTCAGGCGTTACCGATCCGTTGACCAAATGCAAACTCCATAGCTGAAGCCTATTAAAACAGGCAAAAACCCTATAAAAGACCTACACAGACAAGGACACGAACATACACAACCAGATCGTCGTGTACGCACCATAAGACTAGACCTCGAGTGAAGCCACGCACAGGCTACTCAGAAACCGATCACGATAATACAAGCCACAAGAGTTATGTGTCAAGTGACAGAAGCACCTCTTCACTAGAAGAACAGCCAGATGCGTCCACTGACAACTTACACTGCGCCACAAGTATCTCCCACACACCGAGAATGGTGGTAACTGAGATACTCACAAAACCAAGTACGAGGAACAACTGTACCAAGTACTAGGAACAACGGTACCATAGAACTAGGGACAAGGTACCACAGTAACGAGTGACTAGTCAGGGTACGCCCATCGGCGCTCGTCCAAACACCCCTGACCACGTGTGCACACACAAGCTCAATGCCTTGAGCCAGGCCTCTAGCTATCTTCCCCCCCCCCAGTAGGATGCTACCGCAAGGCAAGGGGGCCCACGGAAACTAGCTTACAAACCGTATATTGGGAACATGCCCCGCCATCACTCTTAGGTGGGCCGACACACAGGAAAGTGTCGTCAGGCTACGACTAGTGGAGGCTCACTGGAGATAGAGACTCCAAAACACTAGTGCTGAAGTACAGACAAGCTAAGCATGCACTGTCACACGTACTATGAAGCACTAAGCATGAAATACAAGTTAGCATACCAGACTACCACCGGACTCAGGATAATCGACTAGACCTGCTATCCCAACGATCCTTGAGTCACAAGACTCAGGGTCAGGATCGTCACACATCACAACTCACGCTGTTAATCAGCCTAGTCTCTAAGCCAAGGTCACGATAAAACACCGATAAAGGAAACGACATAGGATCACCTGATCCACACCTCCGCATAACACAAACCACGGAGACTTGAGGAATCACTAAGACCCTCAAAGCACGTGGACACGCAACCGACGTAAAACGATACCTCCAGGCGTCCAAAACTCATGTCCCGATCCATACCGGATCCCGAGACATTCACGAGTCATATGTCAACCACTGGATCACACCGGGTTGACCAGACACCCATAATGACTCTAAAGTAGTACAGAACACCACTCGATATAATGGCACTCCTCGGCCACCCCACAACATGGTCACAGCCCTCATAGGATATCCAAGACATCCACGAGATTGCGGGCAAATCATAAGGTAAGGCCAAGATAAATGGGGGCCAATTATCAGGAAAACAAGGCTCTGGTAAGTAAACTGTCATATGCCAGGCTGCTAGGTAAGCCAAGTAGTCAGCTAATGAGCTGCTACCCTCACACCGAGAATATAGACACTGGGCGATCAAGAAGAAGCCGCGCCAAGACAACCGGCCTATAAACAAGCCATCTCATTGAGCTAAGCGGTCCAGGACATGGCCGCTACACTCAGAGACTCAACAGGATAAAACCTCAATCCATAGGGGTATGCGGTCTATCGCAGGACCACAAGAGAGAAGGTAGCGGTCGTCCATATGACCGCTAAACCCAGTCAACCCCCAAACCGACTTAAACCAGTCAAACCTCCTAGCGGTCTCCCTTAGGGCCGCCAAGGATACATAGCGGTCAAGGCTAGGACCGCTAGCCCAACCGACTTAAAACTATTAAACCGACATAAACAACGGTTAGCGGTCATCTCTCAGACCGCCAATTCTAGCTTAGCTGTCTATCGCACGACCGCGAAGCAGAACCGACATATACACCCCCCTTAGCGGTCTAACGTACGACCACTGATAGAAAGTAGCGGTCATTCACTCGACCACGAGACATAAGAAACGGTCTATCGCGCGACCGCGAAGACCAAAACTGACCTACTGTTCAAAAGGCAGAAACGGTCACCCAAGGACCGCTAAAGCCATAAAAATGGTCTCTGGTAAGACCGCTAAATCGTTATGGGGGGGAAAATAGGGAAATGGCCGATCTCGGCCGTTCCACGCCCCGTTCACTTCTAAACGAAGGGGAAATAACCCTAATCGTCATACAAGCCTTCCACAGACCGGAAGGGGTCCAAACAACGCATAAAACATAAGAAACGGGCGATTCTTCAAAATTGACCCTAAATGAGTCACATGGGTTCCCGGGCTCACACCGGTCCCAAATGACCACCAATCGCAATGAAACCATCGAAAATGGAATGCAGACATGCCAGGGATTGAAATAAAACTAATCTAGCGAGAAATCGTCGTCGAAGGAGGTGAAGTCGTCTCACATCCCCCAAAGCATGCTTTACCCAAAACAAGGCAGAACCCGCTAGTTCTCGCACCGTATAGCTCAAAATCACGGGGAAACGCAGAACAGGAGTAGGGCGTCCATCTCCCTACCTCCACCGGAGTTCTAGCGCGTCGAAGTGACTAAACCACGCCGAAATCGATCAAACGAACCCGTCACGTCGGCTTTGAATCCACTGAGGGATCGCACCAATGCCACGCTCCATCCGTCACACCATCACGCGTCAGGTCAACTCCACGACGTCCCTGCCTCGCCCAGCTTGCCACAGTCGCGCGCCCCGCGGAGAGAGGAGAAGAGAGGAGAGAGAACGAGAGAGAGGAAGTGAACGGCGGTGAGGAGAGAGGAAGGAGAAAGAAGAATAAAAAGAAAATGAAATTAGGAATTTTCCTATTTTTCGTAAAATCCAATTTTTGGTCCGAAAATGCACTAATTCAAAAAAATACGAAAAAATAGTCTAAACGATCCTCGGAAAGAATGCAACGCAACTGTAGCGTCCTCGAGTTGATGAATTCAACAATAAATTCACCACGGGGTTCCGTAACTTGTACGAGAGAAAAACCCACGCGGATCGTAAAACACAACTCAGGACCCACAAAAGCGATCTGAAACTCTCCGATAAAGATCCGAAAGGCTCGGGGTCTTATAATTTTCATCCGGATTCCCATAAAAATATGGGAGCATCTTGATGATACTAGGGCGAATCTCATATTGATCTACAAGAATATCAAGCAGTTCAATGTAGGTGGTGGGTTTATAAGTAGAAGGAATAAAGTGTTCCTTCATAGGCATATGTTTCACTCCTTGATGGATAGCCATTGATGTTGATCGAAATAAATGAGACCCAAAGGATTAGTTTTTTTATTTTTATTTTTTTATTTTGAAAAGTAATGCAATCAACAACTATATGAATAATGCATGCAACATGATGATTTTTTTTTTAACAAGAGAAGAATTGTCACTCACTACTACGTTAGTCCATCGGCCAGGTAAGAGGTGGGGTTGTGGGAGGCTCCCCCTACTTTCGTAGGGACCTAATTAAATAACCACAAGCCCGCTTACTCTAGCCTAGACACCGATTTTACAAAATAGTAATAAATTCTAAAAAAACCTCTCTCTTTTTTTGTGTGTGACCTTCCAAGGGCAAACTAACTGCATGATACTTCATGGTACAACCTGCCCAGCATCCGTAAGGGAATCCACTAGTGCGGGGTCTTATGAAGGTCTTGGAAAAGAAAATTTCAATCCAAAGAGACGGAATGCTCAATGGAGGGTCTTTCCAATTCCAAGAAGAGTGTAAGAAATCTAACTTGCCCTTGAGAGGGGAGACAGAAGAGAAGAGAAAGATTTTTTTTCTTTTTTTTTCATCAAATGACGATGAATAAACAAAGAAATCAACTAAATGCACCAATGCATGAAAGCAATAGAATTAACATGATATCAAGATGATGAGAAAACTTTTTTTCTATTTTTTGATTTTTTTTTTCAGAGAATTATTTTTTAAAAAAAATTTCCTTTTCCAAAAAGAGGGATAGATAAAAGATAACTATCAACTAAAAATACCAATCAATATGCAAAATTACTGAAAATTAAGACCTAAAATCATGTTTTTGGTGTTTTCTAGTTTTCTGATTTTATTAGATTTTTCAATAATTTTTCAGATTGTTTTATGATTTTAAAAAAAAATTAGAAAAATAGGACCTTTTTCTACGTTTAATGACCTTTAGTGACGCTAGAATTTCTTGGATTTTTTCAATTTCTGCTTTCTGCTATAGTTTCAGGCTTCAGTGACGCTTTCTGTGCCAGTTTAGTTCCTGAGATTTTCAAGTCCGAATTTTTGTGGATTTTTTGATTTTTTGATTTTTATTTTATTTTTTCTATAAAATAAAATAGAAAAATTAGTAAAACTATATACAAATCAAACACAAAAATTTTCAACTATTAAAAATTATTTCCTCCCCGGCAACGGCGCCAAAAATTGATAGCCACTAGCACTCGTAGTTTGAAAGTCGTACTATAATTTAACAAAATATAACCGCACTCACTAACTTAAAAAGATTTGAATTAAAGTAAAGTAGTAAGAACGAGTCGATCCCACGGAGAAGAAATATTTTCAATTTAGCATAAGATGAAAAATTCTTATATTTGAAAAGATTCAAATTTTGAGTGAGATTAAACTAATGAAAAGGAAATTTGCATGAAAATTAACTAAGTAAAGAATATGAGAGGGTTAAAGAAGAGAAATTTGAAAGATGGAGAGAGGAGAACATAATTTCTCAAAATCTGAATTTTATTACTATGAAAGGTGACAAGTACAACTCTATAAAAAATGAAAATATAACTTGTAAATAAAAGAGAAAAGGGAGAAATAAGAACCAGGAAATTTGGATGAAGAACGTCGTTGTCTCCTCACCAAGTCTTTGAATGAACCGCTCCGCCGTAGAGATGACACCGCCTTTAGAGCACCAAGGGAAGAAGATCTGCCAAAGAGATGTATAAAGAAAAATAGTGGAGGGGGATATAGATAGAAGAAGAAGAAAAATAAAACAAAATATGTGTGGAGATGAATAGAGAGATAGAGAGGGCTACGGTGGAAAAGTAAAGAAAACACAGTAAACTAAACTGAAAATAGAGGGTGATTAGAAGAAGAATAGCTTAAAAAAGAGAAGGAATTAGAAGAAGTAGGAGAAATCAAAAGTTGTAGATCTGAAAAAGATGAAGAAGATTACTGAAGAACACAGAGGGAGAAAACGAAGTGAAGATGGTGAAAAATGAAGAAGAACATGGGTCTATCTGCGAGGATGAACAGTGCTCACTTAAAAAACTAAACTTTGAAAAATAATTAATACCGTGAAAACGATTAAGAATTGAAGGAAGAGTAAGAATATGAAAATTTAGATCTAGGAAAGATGAAGAACTTTTATGAAGAGACTATGATGAAAAGAAGAGTAGAAGAAGAAGAAAACGGAGGAAGAAGAGAGTTGTATGAAAATGGGTGAACAGTAAAAATGCAGAGATAGAACTTTGAAAAAGTAAGAATAGCTTGAAAACGAGAGAGACTTAGAAGAAGATGAAAATGAAAAAATTGTAGACAACCTAAAAACGAAGAACTTGGTAGAAGAAAGCAACTTAAAAAGATGACTAAAAGAGCATGAAAACTAGGCTAGAAGAAAAGGCTAACTCCCCCTTTGGTCTGCTCCTGGACAGTTTATATAGGGTTCAGAGAAAACACACGAAAATCTCTCCATATTTAGTTTGAATCCACCTTATCAGCATCAAGGATTGATCAAAGTAGGTCTCTTGTCATGTTTAGAGTCCTCCTTTCCTCAAATAATAGGAGAAAAGCTCAAAAAGTAGAAGATAACCGGATCGGGTTCCGTTTCTGGTTCAGACTAAAAATAGCAACCTCCTCAGTGTCATTTATTCCTTAATAAGCGACTCCTCACTCGGGCGCAAATTCCTTTATTCCTTATTTTAATATTTTTTCAACATTTTGTCTTTCCCGTACATCAGGATTTAGCGCCCGTGTAAGCGGTCACAATTTCTTCAATGGGCGACACTTCAAACAGTCGCAGTTTATTGAATTTACGCCATTTCAGAAGGGTGTTCATTAATTGGCGAATGGAGCTCGGTCGTTATTTCCTGAAAATTCAAAAAAAATTAAAGATAATCAATATTCTTGATAAAAATAATTATGCAACTTCTTAATTAAATCTCACATTGTCATTTTTACTCAAAATTTGTGGTAAAATACATGCAGACTCAAATAATGTGTGAGAATGAGTTTTGTTCACATTAATGCACAACTATACTCATTAAATGCTCAAAAGTGATAAATGTGATATAAATTATGATATGAAATATAGCACTTATCAGTTAAAAATAGAGATACCCCGGCGTCCTCAGTTAGCTCCCTCCACAGGACTATTGAGGGCAAAAATTGCCATCAACCCAGCTAAGGTGAAAACACGAAGGGGCACCTCAGGTAAAATTGGGTAACCCCTCGACGTGAAAACCTGCAAGGGCACGTCGAAAAAAATTAAAGGGGGCTAGCTCTAGCGAAAACCCGCAAGGGCGGTAGAGCTGGTAAAGAGAAAAAAAAAGACTCCCCTCTCCATCTCTACTCCTCGCAGATGAAAGCTGTCAACCTCAACATCTCGCCAATGGTGAGCTCAATGTCGCTGCACAACAATGGTGGCCGCTACACCCCCCGAGGGTCGGCCGTCACCAGCACCAGTCCCACTCTCCGGCTACAACACCTTAGCAGGTCAGCCGGTCAGCCCCAGTCTCTAGTTTCTGCTTCCGACTACAACGCCTTTAGAGGCCAACCGCTCAATGCTAGTCTCATCTCCAGTCCCAACTTTCTGGCTACTACGGGCCAGCAGTCAGCCGGTCAGTCCCAGTCTCTAGTTTCAGCACTTCGGCTACACACCTCGACGGTCAGTCGACCAGTACCAGTTTACGGCTGTGTCACCTCCGCAACTAGCTAGCCAGCTCCAATCCCAGTTCCAGTCCCAGCCTCTGGCTACGTTGCCACGGCAATTATCCGGCCAATGCCAGCTTCATCCCCACAGACCTCAGCTCCATCAGCACAAGCTGAAGTGCCCAGACGGGCCAGCCTCTAGTCTCCAGTCACACACGCCATCACACCCACACGGGTCGGCTCTCAGCTCCAGTCCCCAGTAATATAGCCCAACATCCCATTCGGGGTTGGCTTCCAGTATCCCATACCCAGCCCCCAGCCTCCAATCTCCAGTCACACACGCCATCACACCTAGACGGGTCGGCTCTCAGCTCAAGTCCCCAGTAATATAGCCAAACATCCCATTTGGGGTTGGCTTCCAGTATCCAGTACCCAGCCCCTAGCCTCCAGTCTCTAGTCACACACGCCATTACACCCAAACGGATCGGCTCTTAACTCCAGTCCCCAGTAATATAGCCCAACATCCTATTCGGGGTTGGCTTCCAATATCCAGTACCCAGTACCTAGTACCCAGACTCCAGTCTCCAGTCATACAGGCCATCACACCCCGATGGGTCGGCTCCCAGCTCCAGTCCCCAACAGTATGGGCCAGTACCCATTTGGGGTTAGCCTTCAGCATCCAGTACTTAGCCTCCAGCATCCAGTTCCCAGCACTCAGCCTCCGATACCCAGTACCCAGCATACAGCACCCAGTATCCGGTACTCAGTCCTTAGTACCCTGTGCTCAGGTCTCCCTGTGTACCCAGTATCAAGCAACCACTAGCTAAAACTCAGTCTTCGGTCTAATACTTGGATTCAAGTACCCGGTTCCCTATCACCAGCATCAGTACATAGTAGAAGAATCAAGCATGGCTAATAATAAGTGGTCCCTAGCTCATGCATACAACACCATTCCACGAAAAAAGAACTAGGACGATGCAGCAAAATGGCAACAGAAATCCAAAAGTTTATCACTAGTACTCTGTAAAAGGTGCCCAAGACATGCCCTTGGGGTGACAAAATACAGACAATCCGAGTGATATAACAAAAAGGGGGGGAAAGAGATACAATCAAATCCCAAGCTCGCTCCCCTCCAGTGTCGCCAGATGAGAGTCAACGGCTGCACGCTCCGCCACAAGAGTAGATAGGAGCCGAGCACTGGCCTCGACCGTGCCTTCGGCCGCCTACCACTCAATCATGGCGCTCTCCATGGCCAGCAACTGCTCCTCTAAGGTCTTCCTTAAGGCCTCGACCCGGCCCTCAGCCTCCCTCAGCCGAACAGCTCGGTTCCAGGATAATGACACGGCTACCTCGGTGTGGCCCCTCTACTCAGCGATGGTCGATGCGAGCCGGGCCCGTTGCTCATGCACCTCTCGGATGGTTGCTAGCCTCTGAGCCCTCTGCTCCTGAGCCTCGCAGAGCCGCAAGTACTCTGCTCAGATCCCAGCTAGCCCGGACATCCAGAGCTCGTGCGGGAAGCCGAGTGCATGGTAGCACTGGGTGCACTCTCTCAGCCGTTGCCTTAGACCCTCCGGAGAAGGAAGAGGGTCACCCTGCATGTAGCCTCGGGTTCGCTGGAGCAAGGAGGCACCCGCACTCACGTCCAACAGTGGCTCTAGCGGCGAGGCAGACATAGGCCACTCAATCCAAAGCTCAAGAGGAGTCGCTCGACGTAGCTAATACACCAGTAGAGCCTGCACAGTCCCAGCAATCACAAAGGGAAATGAGCAATGCATGCAAAATTTCCCATGATAAATAAGGTGGAAAACCTAAGAAAAGGGAGTTTTCATTCCTTACCCAGTGTCAGTCCCTCCACGCCTGCGACGTCACCCGTCGATGTCGGGGAAGGCAACAACTCCCCTACACCGGCGGTGTCACTCGTCAGAGTTGGAGAGGGCAATGATCCCTCCATGACCCGGTCATCCCCAGCAATCACTGGTGGGATGAGAGGCTCCTTCCGGCCGCTCTCATCAGGAGCCGATGTGCTCTCCTCTTCCGACTCCAGCGCTGCACACGACACAAAAGTATTAGCGCATCGCCATAGAGCACAAACAAATGCCAAGTGGGGAGGGGGAGAACCCCCACATACCTTCAGAAGTAGCCTCCATCTCAGCCTCCTCGGTAGAAGAGGCCCCAGAAGAGGAAGAGCCCAAACTCTCCTCCGTCTCCATGGCTAAGCTGCTGCTGCTCGGAGAGCCTGACGAAGCCTCCGACGAGCTTCCGGAGGCGGTTAAACTAGAGGCCCCTACCGATCAACAAAACAATAGGGTCAGTATACAACCTGACCTCACATGAAGAAAATTATCTAGTTCAGGGATTTACATAAAGCTCACCAGTCAGGGCGCTCCCCTCGGAGATCCTCTCTATGTCGATAGTCTCCTCATCTTCTCCAGCCGGAGTCGCCGCTCTAGGCTCTCCCCCTGCCACTCCATCTAGGTCATGAGGGATCTCACCCTCCTCCAAGGGGGAGGAGCTACCTGTGATCAACACCAGAACAAGCTTAGCATCAGCAGGCGAAACAAAAAGCCCGCCAAACAGGGCTAAGTCCCAATCGCATACCTGAGGGTCCCATGGTGGAAGACTCCACCAGTCCCAACATGCAAGCTGAAACCACGGCCGACGAAGGAAGGGACGGCGTCCCCGCCAACAGCTGTGATAGCATTCCAAACGTGCCTCCGACAGTAGATGCGGCCAGGCCACCTATCACTCTCGGTTCGGCCTTGAACAAGAGGAGCTCCACTGACGGTCCAGTGCTTACTAGCTCCTAGACCATCTCCAGGGTATCAACCGGGTCCTCACCTGGCAAAAAAGGTCACAAACTAGTCAACAACCTCAATCCACCAGACGCCAGACAAATGGGGAGACGACTCTCCTCAGGATGGCTCAGCACTTACCGGAGCCGTCTCGGGTGGCTGCAGGTTCCTGCTCCTCGACACAGGTGGGCGCCTCATCTCTTACCTTGGGAGGGGCCATCGCCCCCAGCGTCCCTGTCGTCTCTGCACAAGACACATGGCTCTGTCAGCCTCCAAAGCACAACCATGAACAGAATATATCCAGTCCCAGAAGACGCTACCTGGCCGAACATCCTCAGGACCCTTCCATGACTCAAAGTCAAGGAACGTCTCGGCATTAGGTCCGGCTTCGTCCACCATGCGGAGAGCCTCCTCAAGGTCGAAGTCATACTCGGCCTCGTCCTCCAGTAAAGGATCGGCCTCCGAGGGTGGAGAGAAAGCCACCTCCGCTCTAGTCCCCAGCGGAGCTACAAAAGGCCAGACAAGCAACACCAGATTAATCAACCATAATGGCTAAACCAGCAAAAGATAGAAGGCGAACATGATACTTACTCAAGGCTGACTCTGCCTCTATACCATCCTCTGCCCTGAGTCCCCGAGAGGACTCCCCAGCCTCCACCGCTTTGGTATCCACTCAAGGTCGCTTCCACCTGGGCTGAAGGCCTCTGTCTCCGCTCCCAGAAGACGCCTGTGTCGAAGGCTGATCTTCTCCTATGGGGGCACCTGCCAAGGAAACATATCAGCAAGTGACGCCTCAGCAAAATCAGTAAGGGGCAAAGGTTAAGGCAATATAACAACAAAGTGTCTTACCTGGAGCCCCGAAGGGAGTCAAGGGCAAAGGAAACAGTTGCTCTGGCTTCAACGCCAGCACTCTGGCAGCTTTCGCAACTGCCTCCTTAATATCTCGCAACGTGCGGGAGCGCTCGATATGCGATACGTACTCCACCGGCCTGGCAGATCCGATCGCATGAATGATATGGCACCTCCAGTCGTTGATGGCAGAGTCAGCAAAGCTCCCCTCCGGGAGCACCCTGTCCAAAGAACCCCTCTTTCTAAAGTCGCAGTCGGCCTGGAACTGGGTCCACCAACTCACCGACGTCCGTGACTGCGACATCCCAGCACCACTTCCCGCTGGCCTTGTCTGCGCCCGCACCAAGGGCTTGATAGCCCCACTGTAGCATCTTCCTGATGGCAAAGTGATCCGACTGCCTTGGGACCACCGTTGTGCCAGCCGCTCCACCTCCCGGTGAATCCAGGAAAAGCGAGCCCTTAGGTACTCGTCATCAAGGGGAATAGGAGGCTGATCCTCCTGCAGAAGTCGGCCCTCCTTAGCTTTCCGGATCGCCAGGGCCTTCTGTCGATATAGGTGGCTGTGCTCTAACCACCACCTGGAGTAATGGACATCAAATCACCCACGGCGATCCAGTTCTGGCCTCGGTAACTGCTCTGGCTCCCTGCAATAGAAAAAGTCCCACCAAGCTGCTGCTACAAGGTGGCTGTCCCGACCCTTGTACAACCGACCCGCCAAAGGAAACTCCTGGTTCGACGGAATCGCCTGGTCATACCCGAAGTTCCGGGCAAACCGGTGCAGGTAGTAGGGCTCCAGAATGCACACAGTAGACGGGTGTAGCGGCAACATGGCCGATCGGGTGCTGAACACCCACTCTGTATATAGCGCAGCGTCCGGCTCCCGTTGATGTGGAAGGGCACAGGTCACCCCGTCACTCGATGGTACAGGAATCTGGTGAAAGCTCCTCATCGCACCATCAAACGGGATCCCGTCCTCCCCTCTGCCAGCCAAGTAAGACAGGGCCCTTCTAGCCCCCTCCAGCTGTGCAACAGCATCTCCGTCCGGCTTCCAGTAAAACCAAACAGTAAAGGAGCCGCCGGATTCGCCACTGACGCCCTCGTCACCAGTCCCGGGAACAGCAAGCTAGCCCACACACTCAAGTAGTGGGTCGGCAGCAACAGACTCCGCTCCCATGGCACCGGGTGTACTGCCAGTGCCCCCAGTCCGTGGTAAATGTTGGCCAGCATTACTGAAGTCAATGCCAATCTCCATCCCTCCGCTAGCAAACATGCAGGCCACAGCAGCTCAACTCTCAGCAGGCTATTCTCCCCATGAGGAACTACAAACGTCGCCAACCAGTACGCCAGATACGTGGCCAAGTAGGTCACGTCCGACAGCCCATGGGGATTCCACCCCTCTCGTGGTGCATAAATGTACCGGGAGTAGGTCCTGAACCTCAACTCCACCTTAGTGTACTCCTCCCATGGGGTCTGGTCCCGCGCAAACCCCTGGTAGAAATAAAAGGGCCCATTATAGAAATGACGGACCCAGGCCTTCAAAGGCACCCTCGGAGTATGTGCGGCCTTCTCCTTTCCTGCCAAGGCCAGATCCCTCCAGGTCTTCAACAAATACCGATAGCTGTGAGACACCTGGTACCGGCCCAGCCCATCAGTCTGACTACAGTGGAGGTCGTCTAGCACCACCTCCTCAAACTCCTCGCCGCTGATCGGCAAGCCAGAAATCCTATATAAAGACTACAAGTCCAGGGAGGTCTCCCCCTTAGTTTTCACCACTATGTTCCACCGACGGTTGAAGCGCTCCGCCAGTGCCTGAAGCAACCCCGTGTAGCAGGGGTACTCGTAGAGTGCCTGGGAAGGGATCACTGCCCAGCGGCCGTACCAGCTCACGACCGTCTACCGACGAATCCCATCTAGAAGGCTGTGGTCGTCATAGCCCTCTCCAGCAAACTGTAGCCTTGATGGCTCTAATACCAGCCCCACTGTCCCCTCAGTCTTGACCCTGTGATGGCCGTGCACGTCCCAGGACGCGGGACCTAGTACTCCCACGCGGACCCCAAACTGGTCCGCCCTACCAAAGAAGGCCAAACACTCCGCACTCAGAAACTGTCGCTGCCTCTAGAACTCTACAGAGAAGCTCGGAAAGCTGTAGAAAACAACTCCATGCAGGCGATCCCTGCCCAGCAATATAGCCCGCTCCAGCCGGTGGCGCTCCCCAACAACTCCAGGATCTCCGTCTTCCATGCCTCCAGGCACGAAGCTCCTCACAGACTCAAACAAATGCCGATCCAAAGGAAACTCCATTGGATAGGCTCCAGAATGGTCATAAGTATAAATACCGCCAACCTCAGATAGTCTGGCCAGCTCCACAGTGCCGACTCCATTCGCCCCCTCGCCAACGGGGCCCTCAGCCACTAGCAAATGTCCCAGATCAAGCTCGCCAACGTTGGCCACAATACCAACTGGCAGGCCCAAAGGAGGCAAAGGCTGCCCAGTCCTCCGTACCTAGTGGTCCTCCTCACGGGCCACACGTCTCAGAACTCGGTCATCTCTACCAAAGCGCGCCATAGCTGCAAGACAAATTGCACAAAGATGGTCAGCGTACACATACAACAATGCCAGTAAAAGTGCATATGAAGTGTCAAAACACAAGTACAAAGATGCGAAGTGAGGAGCTCATGGTCCGTTCGCCCACATCTCCGCCTCCGACGCACGCCCCGTGGGGGTGAAGTCCCGCGATCAATGACACCCAAGAGGGGGGTGAATTGGGTGTTTACCAATTTTAAAGAAAACTATTAGCTTTTTACAAAATATGTGATAAACGATAATTAGGAAGTTGAAAGTTGTTAAACAATTCTCTCAAACTCACCGATCCCACACGACCAAACAACGAAAACAAACAAACCATACAAAAACACACAATGCACAACAATTTTTAAGGTGGTTCGGATGCAACGACGGCAATCCTACGTCCACCCCTCACCAAACCCGGTGAGGCTTCACTCGGGGATAAATCCCCAAACGGAGACGACGCTCCAACCACACACGCAGGACGACACCTGCACACACACACGGGGACGCGCCCCAATACACACACACACGGAGACAATGTCTCCAACACGATCCGACAACCGGATCACAACAAACGCTGCGACAAAAGCAGCACTCCACACACAAATACTATGATCTGAATAAAACCACACAACACACGTAGATCTAAGAAGACCTACGCACACAAGAATCAAAAACAACACACACACACGACCACGGATCCAACACGATCCACACACACACAGATTCTTCAGTTTATGATGAACACAAATACAATACCCAAAACATAAATATGATGAGGCTTAGTTTAGAAAACTCCTGTTTTGGGTTCCCCTTGAATGCATGTTACGGATCTTGAACATATCTTCAATCTTCACTTGAACACCTCCTCTTGATCTCCACTTGAATCCCCTTGGATGGCTTACTTGCTTGCTTGCTTGCTTCTCCTCTTGATTGGAAGTTCCTTGGCTTCAAATGGTGCTTGATGGTCTCCCCTTGATCTCTCTTTGTTGGTTGCTTGCTCCTTCAATTCATTGGAAGTTGATGGCTTCAAATGGACCTTGAATCTTCAGCTCCTTGAATCACCTTCCTTGAATCCTCTTTGAGTTGATGAAGGGGATGATGGATGCAGCTTGAACCTTGATTATTTCTCCACCTTCTTGGAGGTAGATAGCTTCAGATCTAACCTTGAAACACCTTTGATGGATGAAGAAATCTGGCTCGAAGCACTGTTCACGCAGGTGCTACAGTACCCGTGGATCTCCTCCTTCAGCCACACTTGTTCTCCCTTGATCCCCCTTGGAGCATTAGGGTTTCTAACCCCTCTTGTGTATGTTTTATAATCCTTGGAATGGTCCTTGGACACTCCCAGACCAGATCCACAATTTGTGGCAGGTTTGGTGCCTTTTGGATTAAAGAAATCCAAGAGAAATGGCTTTTCTCGAAATGATAAAAAGTCAACAATTGTTGGCAGCTCGGGGCTGGCGGTCGACCTGCAGAGTCCAGCGGTCGACCGCCAGGGGCCGTCCTGTAGCCATTTGGCTGCTGGGAAAATAGGTCGACCGCTAGCTCTGGCGGTCGACCGCCAGGTTCACAGATTCCCAGATTTCAGTTCTGTTATTTTAGGTCGACCGCCAAGGGTCCACAGGTCGACCGCCAATCTCCAATCCTGCAAAAGTCAAGTGTTAGCTCACTTGAAGCTATCCATTTGTTTGATGATTGAAATGGGCTTGTGTTATAGTTAATTACAAGTTGGTTTATACTCGAATTAACACATGGAAGGATTCATTAACACAAATTTGACATGGGGTGAAATTGATGGTTTAAAACATGAAGCTTCAACAAGGTGAGTATCTTACCAAAGTCTCTTGACAGTAAATGATATATGTCACCTGTTTTGAATTGCAGAGGAGCAGAGTGCTTATTCACACGTTTGGTTTACCAGGTGACTACCATGAGTTTGATCCTGCAAGCAAAATAGTTAGGGTTAATACCATGCTTGTTCATATTAAAGAGGTTATGAAACCTCTTGCCTCTTGCAAACCCAACATAAACAACAAGATGACTGAACACAATCATCAAGAACATATGTAATCAACCACATGTTTAGTTATCATCATTAAAGCACACATTAAGTTTAGTTATCATCAAAACCATAACTTGACAAACACAACAGTCATCAAAACCATAACTCAACAATCTCCCCCTTTTTGATGATGACAAACTTAATGATGATATACAATAGAATGGCACAGATGTTCTTCTTAGTTCTTCTCCCCCTGTCACACATAATCAATTTCTCTCCCCCTTTGACATTAGCAAAAAGTGGGATAATGCAGCACTTTCTCCCCCTGTGACATGATCAACAATATCAACAAGCTGGAAGAGTCCAAATGAGGAAGAACAAGCTTATCTCCCTTTGATGTATCAAAATCCCATCTTATTAAAACAGAAGAAGCAAGGGCAAATCATGGAGGAGCAAATCACACGATTCCAATCAGATGAGATCAATTGGTGATTAGTTTCACAATTCAACATGATACCCTCCAAAGCAAATTCAATCAAGCATGTATTGATACCAATTGAATGGAATGATTGGCCTCAAGGATGGGAGCCAGTGGAGATGTTCACAAGATGAGGTGTTCAGCAGGATAGCATTCAATAGCTAGATCCCATATCAGATTTTCACAACATGCAAGAGCAGGATAGCACATCAAAAGATTTTTGTTTATTTTCAATTTTTGATTTTTGTATTTTCTGGAAATGCATAAGAACTCAACGCAAGCGTGTGATGACACTATGAATGCAAGCATGATACCAATGGAGAGCAAAAACCCCATATGGCAAGTATAAACAAATTGAAGTCCAAATTTGTGGGATTTTCAGTGATTGACAAATTTGAATTTCTTATGAAATGCATGAGGCTATATACATACAACTGATGACACATGATGAACAATGCAACCATTCAGATACGTATATATAGACATGCAAGCATATCTCCCCTTTACTAATTGAAGAAGGGAATGGGTATAAGAAGGATGCAAGAGAGTCATGATAATCGGAATGCACATGTGTAGCACATGGGAGATTGTGCAATCATATAGGAGATACATGCAATTGCTAAAGCAGTCAATTAATTTTCTGAATCCATAATGAATCAAATTTCCAGATGTTGAAGTGAGTAACATGAAAAACGATAGTTGCAATATGGATATTCAGATTTTCAGATCAACACAAGGAGATATTTTACAGACTGCACTTCAATTTTGAGAACAGCGTATTGGAGGGCTCTACCACAAAGAGTTTTCACCATCATTTTTCAACTCAACCAATATCACATGACAGTCAGAATTTTTCAAGAGTGATCAGGTTCAAATAATCCCTTTTTACGCGAGTAGACGCATGGAGCTCATGCCAGAATCCCCGGTTACTCAGAATACTGAACCATTTCACCTCATTTTGAATAGAGATACTAGTCAACACTTTTCATATATGAACCACATCACGTCTCAGGTGGCATGTGCCCAGTTTACTCAGTGAGACCGTGCATTGCTCTATCTTTCATTTTATTTCAGATTTTTCAACAAGAATGGGTAGGCAGCTTTTTCCTCAACTGTCTCGTCAACATACATGCAGCAAGTTTAACATCTCGAGAGTGTTGAAAAGAAATTCATATATCCTTATCTTTAACACTCATTTTCACATTTTGTGCATGAAGTGTGCGAATTTGATTCAGCATGTATACCGAAAATATCATGAACACATAACAAGGCAGCTCCCCCTAAATAGATGCACTTATGAAATAAGAAGTCCCCCAGAGTGTACGACATGAGGCACTCCAATAATGACTCAAATGCAACATTATTTATCAAGAAGACATAGGGTCATAGAAGTTTCAAGGATGGGGGTGAATAACATATAATAGCAAGCAAGCACACATTGGGAGTTTATGCAAATGCACTATGACATGCATGCGAGCAATGTGATGTCAATTTGATACCAATTGAATGGACAATATGATACCAATTGAATGGATGCTAACTGAATGAACTAAGTGCGACTAATACATGAGTTTCAATGCAATACAACGTATGAGCATATAAGAATGCGATGCAGTGTGCAAAGTGATTCAGACTTATGATATTCATTTGCATGATCTAAAAGCACCTTATGCATTGAATGATGATGCATGCAACCTATAACTATATGCGAATGGAAAACATGATGCAAAAGCACGATGAGAGCTTTGATTCCAATCCAATGTGACAACTTCCACATGAGACTATTCACATTCAATTAGTGGATCAACCAAACATTTTTTTTGACATGATCTTTATGAATGAGGCTGCATAGATGATCAAAATTAAACAATGCAACCCAATTTTCAGAGTTGTTCAAAATCAGATTTTCAGAAATCTTTTACAAGTTTTGAAATTAGGAATCATTCACAAGGCAAATGTTTGAATCATGAGCAAAAATATATTTTCAACTTACATAGCTCAGCTCAAGGAATCATTCACAAATCAACCAATCACAATTTTCAAGATCTGGTACGAGGCAGAGATTTTAGTCCGAAGACCCAGCTCAACGCATAGGAAATGCTTCCAAGTGGACATGATCCACTCTTCCACAAATGCCATTTGATATACCAGATATGCAATTCAATTTAGGTGTGATCATGCAGTGAAAAATATTCAATATCCAATTCATACACACCTTTCAAGATTTTCACTTTGATTCAACCAATTCATCACAACATGCTAGTAAATGACAATTCAGGTTTTTAGAATCAATATCTTGTCACTTGAGAGTGTCACCATGTGATAAAGACGATCATTGCATGAACTGACAAGGTTGAGTTACCTTAGTTCAGACGACAAGATTGGAGGCCTTCATGCACTAAGATCACTAACCCCATGAAGGTTAGTACTTCATATTTTGGTTTTCATACCTTTGCCTTGATAATTCATTTTCTTCCAAGCCTTCCACTTTAGCACGTACAAGGACTTTCACTAGCTTGTGCTTGAGTCGATCCTGGAGATTGTTCAAGTTCTGGTATCCCATCTTCTGGTGGCAATTGAGAATGTTCTCATCATTTTTTATCCTTGCAAGGTATATCTTTAGTTGATTCAAGCCTGACTATGGATGGCCAGCATCACTTGGGCTTGGAGAGTGTAATCTGCATCCAAAGACAAAAATAGATTTGATTTGTCAATTATGATTCAGATTTATTAACAATGCCATGACAAATTATTTTAACAACCAACATCCCCTAGACAGCTCTAGATGCAATGTATGACTAATGTGTGAACCTGAACATTAAGCCCATATGACGAATGTGATTGCTCCCCCTTAATGTGTGCATGAATGCAAGATGTTCGGTGACAATCCGATCCCAGCCTTTTAAGTAAATGACTCATAGTACCAGGCGGAGAACTTAGATCCGAAGATCACCTCACGCGTAGTGATAGTTTTCAGATAGACTTAACATGCCCTTCCACATGTCACCATTTGATATAATATGTAATCATGGATGATGTAGGTAGGAGGATTGCTATGCATTATGACATGAATTCACAATGTTCAACTTATGCATGACAGAGTATGAAGGTGTATGCAAACTCAATGTATGTAATGGAATCATGATTTGAAGAATTTTCACGCTCCCCTACAACAAGATGCTATATGACACTTGAGATGCATACAAATATGCAAGCAACCATGAATGGAATGCAAGTGAGGACATATACAGGATTACATGACAATAAGACTCAAAATGAATCAAAACCTTACACAGTCACTGGAGAGAATAGAAGGTATATCACCTGATTTTTCAAGTTTAGTTTTTGATTTTTCTTTCAACCTGACTCATGCCAGTTGGCCTGTGTGCCTTACCTTCTTGATGAAAACAGATTTCATGCTTTACATTTCCAAGGCACACCTGCAAAATAGAATTCTCAATTGGCAATCTTAGGTACCCAAATCCTTTTGGGTCCTTGTGGGTTAGGAGCAATATTGGCATGCAACTTCCAATTTGCCAAAATGATGGTAGAGGGCACGTGACATCATATTCTTTCTTTTCATTGGTTCTGCCAGTTCATGTGAGTGATCATGATGTGTTGTTGAGTGAGAGTTCTTTCTCTTCGACAATAACCAACAATGTGAAGTTGTGTGACCCCTTTTACCACAATGATTGCAATGCATGGAGGGTTTTGTGGTGAATGATTTCTTTACATTTTCAAACCAACTTGATTTCTACATGCTCTCAAGTCATCATTTTTCATAATGAAACAATCATGCATGGCATGCCCATGTCTTCCAAAGTAAAAGCATGAGAGTTTCTTCATTAGTGGATGTGTGTGTGAGGCAGAGGTATGCTTAACATGCATAGTGATGCTAGCAACATTTTTAGATTTTTGATGCATGTTGATTTTCTGATTTTTGTTTTCTTTTTGAATCCTTTGGACATTCACACTATTTTTCTGATTTGATTGGGTTCTTGATACAGTGGGTTGCTGGGAGTGAGATGTGGAGGTGCTGGGTGCATAATTGTCATGAACAAATGAAGTATATATTTTACTTTCAAATTTCTTTTTGTTCACGGGATTAAACCCCAGCCCCTCTCTTTGAAAGTTTACTTTCATTCCTAGCAATTTATCCAGATTATTTTGACCGTCCACAAATCTAGATAATGAAACATTCAAGTCAGAGATTTCTTTTTCAAGTGATGAAATGTGCAATTCATAGGAAGCCATCTTATTTTCACAAGAATTAACTTGATCATGTAAAGTAGCATTGATGGTTTTATGACTTTGAATTTCTTGCAACAATTCATCCACTCTTTCAGATTCATGGAGATTCACAGATTTTCCTTTTTCAAACGCACACAATTTTTCAAAAGTGGCCATGTTAAATTCCTTCAATTTCTCATTTTCTTTTCTCATACATGAACTGGTTTCTTCATGATTTTTAATATCAATCAGAAGACATTCATTTTCAGTTTTGAATTTTAAGCATTCATCACATGAAGAGGTTTCATGAATGGAATTTTCAAGCTGCTTCAATCTGCCTTCAATCAAAGAATTTTGAATTAACAATGCATCGTTTTCCTTTTTAACACTTTCAAGTTCAGAACATTTGTTACAAGAGCCACTCTCATGAAAAGCATGTTCAGATTTCTTTTTCAATTTTGTGTTTTCAGACTTAACCTTCTTGTACTTATCAACCAACTCTTCATAGGCATTCAACAACTCTTCATAGCTAAATTCATCTTCATTTTCAGAATCAGAATTTACCTTTGAGCTTGATCCACTTGGTGAGCTTGATCCACTTGGCTGATCACTCCTGTGTTCGCTCGTGCCTGCCACAAGACATTGGTCTCTGTGCTCTTCCTTGAAGCTGGCTAAGCCATCCAATATTTCCTTTGCGGAGCTGCAATAAGAAACAAATGGGAAATGGTTAGAATTGACTACAGCTGAGAATAACTTTAAGACTAAACAATTTTGATCATGTTCAAGCTTTTGATTTTCAGTCTAGACATTTTTGTCTTTAGGCAATTCATGAGCACCATATGAGATAAGCTTCCATAGCTTAGGGTCGTATGAATTGACTAGACTACACATTCTACCTAACCACAAATCAAAATTGCAACCATCAAACACCGGTGGAGAATTCAAAGTATACATAATGGTAGTCATTGATCTGGATCACTCTTCATCGTTAGATCTAAAAAAGAACTAGAGCCTTTGCTCTGATACCAATTGAAGTCCCGCGATCAATGACACCCAAGAGGGGGGTGAATTGGGTGTTTACCAATTTTAAAGAAAACTATTAGCTTTTTACAAAATATGTGATAAATGATAATTAGGAAGTTGAAAGTTGTTAAACAATTCTCTCAAACTCACCGATCCCACACGACCAAACAACGAAAACAAATAAACCATACAAAAACACACAATGCACAACAGTTTTTAAGGTGGTTCGGATGCAACGACGGCAATCCTACGTCCACCCCTCACCAAACCCGGTGAGGCTTCACTCGGGGATAAATCCCCAAACGGAGACGACGCTCCAACCACACACGCAGGACGACACCTGCACACACACACGGGGACGCGCCCCAATACACACACACACGGAGACAATGTCTCCAACACGATCCGACAACCGGATCACAACAAACGCTGCGACAAAAGCAGCACTCCACACACAAATACTATGATCTGAATAAAACCACACAACACACGTAGATCTAAGAAGACCTACGCACACAAGAATCAAAAACAACACACACACACGACCACGGATCCAACACGATCCACACACACACAGATTCTTCAGTTTATGATGAACACAAATACAATACCCAAAACATAAATATGATGAGGCTTAGTTTAGAAAACTCCTGTTTTGGGTTCCCCTTGAATGCATGTTACGGATCTTGAACATATCTTCAATCTTCACTTGAACACCTCCTCTTGATCTCCACTTGAATCCCCTTGGATGGCTTACTTGCTTGCTTGCTTGCTTCTCCTCTTGATTGGAAGTTCCTTGGCTTCAAATGGTGCTTGATGGTCTCCCCTTGATCTCTCTTTGTTGGTTGCTTGCTCCTTCAATTCATTGGAAGTTGATGGCTTCAAATGGACCTTGAATCTTCAGCTCCTTGAATCACCTTCCTTGAATCCTCTTTGAGTTGATGAAGGGGATGATGGATGCAGCTTGAACCTTGATTATTTCTCCACCTTCTTGGAGGTAGATAGCTTCAGATCTAACCTTGAAACACCTTTGATGGATGAAGAAATCTGGCTCGAAGCACTGTTCACGCAGGTGCTACAGTACCCGTGGATCTCCTCCTTCAGCCACACTTGTTCTCCCTTGATCCCCCTTGGAGCATTAGGGTTTCTAACCCCTCTTGTGTATGTTTTATAATCCTTGGAATGGTCCTTGGACACTCCCAGACCAGATCCACAATTTGTGGCAGGTTTGGTGCCTTTTGGATTAAAGAAAGCCAAGAGAAATGGCTTTTCTCGAAATGATAAAAAGTCAACAATTGTTGGCAGCTCGGGGCTGGCGGTCGACCTGCAGAGTCCAGCGGTCGACCGCCAGGGGCCGTCCTGTAGCCATTTGGCTGCTGGGAAAATAGGTCGACCGCTAGCTCCTGGCGGTCGACCGCCAGGTTCACAGATTCCCAGATTTCAGTTCTGTTATTTTAGGTCGACCGCCAAGGGTCCACAGGTCGACCGCCAATCTCCAATCCTGCAAAAGTCAAATGTTAGCTCACTTGAAGCTATCCATTTGTTTGATGATTGAAATGGGCTTGTGTTATAGTTAATTACAAGTTGGTTTATACTCGAATTAACACATGGAAGGATTCATTAACACAAATTTGACATGGGGTGAAATTGATGGTTTAAAACATGAAGCTTCAACAAGGTGAGTATCTTACCAAAGTCTCTTGACAGTAAATGATATATGTCACCTGTTTTGAATTGCAGAGGAGCAGAGTGCTTATTCACACGTTTGGTTTACCAGGTGACTACCATGAGTTTGATCCTGCAAGCAAAATAGTTAGGGTTAATACCATGCTTGTTCATATTAAAGAGGTTATGAAACCTCTTGCCTCTTGCAAACCCAACATAAACAACAAGATGAATGAACACAATCATCAAGAACATGTGTAATCAACCACAGGTTTAGTTATCATCATTAAAGCACACATTAAGTTTAGTTATCATCAAAACCATAACTTGACAAACACAACAGTCATCAAAACCATAACTCAACAGGGGGGTCATTTGTTATACCCAGACATTTTCCCCAGTGAAATATCAACGAAAAAGGCTCAAGAATTTCCCCGAACACCTTCAAGGCATTGGTCATCTAGCCCTTTCTACAACTCCCCGGGCCCCATTAAGGGTCCTAACCAGTCCGCCGTGACTAACGGCATCTCCCAAAATGGATTGGGGCCACCCCCGATCACCCAGTCCGCGGGTTTACCCGCCTTCTACCAAGACACCCTGGCCAGCCCGGGGGCGCCCTGACTACAAGCCACGCCACGCAGCACCCATCAACAAGGACGGGGGCTTACCCCCAAGACGCTTTTCTCCAGCCCTCCAACGTCAAAAGAAGACTTATCTAAAGTCAACTGTATGCTTTAGGGGCCCACAGCATGCATATATGACTCGCACACGCGTGTTGAGAATTTTACCGAACACCTTGTGGGCGCGCATACCCCAGCCATTTTATAACAAGCCGAGGGCCAACCTGCGGCTCCAACACACCAGTCGGGTTCTACAACGCCCCCCAGTAAGTTGGGGCCACCCCCGACCCTCAGATGTGCGGCAATAAGCCACTTCTATTCAGTTCCTGGGGTAACCTGGGGCTACCCGTCAACCCTCCACGTCACGTGGCACATGCTACGAAAGCCGGGCCCATGCCCGGGAGTCACTCTCTCAGCGCTTATGAGCCCCTGCCCTCAGCCCAAGGCCAAATTGATGCGAAACAGGCACGTGCATGGGAACGTCGACGGCAGCTTCCAGTGCAAACCTGTGTATACAGCCTTATGGCACTACTCTCCACGCAGGGAGGGGATCACAGGGACAGGATTGATCAATACAAAACAACCCTCACACAGGAGGGGGGAGCACGGGGAAGGGGAAATGGGCCTGCTGCCATGTGTCTGTCCTGTTGGATAGAATCAAAGAGATTTTGTTGTAACGTCACGCTCGTAGGTCAGATGGCAACGCCGTCAGTGCCCACATGCTGTGGATGACGTGCAGACGCGCTCCTGAAAGTTTGGTGTCATTCTGTAATGACAGGAGGGCAGGGTAGGTCGTAGACGATAGCCTGCGTGAATCTATCCCACAGGACAAGTCTGCGCAGTCTGCTTGCAGCTGCCGGTGCGAACTCCACAAAAGTCAGAATGACGTGAGATCAGTGGGAGGCAATGCCAGACAAACCCCTCTACGTACCCTCAAAAGGAGAGCAGCGCCGGACCACCGAGCTGGGTGTGGTCGTCCACGAGGTGAGGCTCTGGAAAATAAGTTCGCAGACAGGCGCGAACCCACAGCACGGAATGGTACGGCTTGCTCGGGGCTTCGAACACATCCAAACCAATGGGAGGGTGTCGGGGACGCAGAGAGGGACGCCCAAGAGGAAAGGCGAGGATGGCGGTGCAGTAGGGTGGGCATGGCAGATTCTATAACACGTGTTCGCGTTCTGTGCGAACTGGACTTCACAGGTTCAGCGCACTCCTGTTGTGCCCATGTGATCATTTGAGTCTTCCTGTGGTTTGGGTCATTCGACATCATCTTGTGGTCATTTGAGTTATTGGATATTCTTGGTTTTGATAATAGCTAAACACTATAAGTCATTATTATTTTCCACTCTCATATGACTGACATACGTGATGTTTTATTCATGATAGATATGCCAATGAATGGATAATGAATTGAGTAGAAATGGCAAAAGTGAAAGCTCAATGATTGCGCCCTCGCACGCGGATCGACCTGCTAAAGGAGACTCAGTATTAAAACTTCAAGACAGTCAAGGTTGATGCCATAAATGAGAATGGACTGCTAAAGGACTCAAGCGACTGAGCTAAAGGGGTTAACGGACTGAACAGGGAAGACCCGGGGTCTGCCCAGCTGGCGGTCGACCGCCAGCACAGGGGCGGTCGACCGCCCCAGCCAGCAGCTCCCAGTCTGCACGAGTCTTAGTGGCGGTCGACCGCCAGCCCAGTAGCGATCGACCTGAAATTCCAGGGATTATTCATCTACAGCGTTTCTCAGTAGCGGTCGACCGCCAGCTTCTGCAGGTCGACCGCCAGCTTCTGCAGGTCGACCGCCAGCCCAGTAGCGATCGACGTGAAATTCCAGGGATTATTCATCTACAGCGTTTCTCAGTAGCGGTCGACCGCCAGCTTCTGCAGGTCGACCGCCAGCCCCGAGCCTTCAATGTTGACTTTGTTTTCCACTTCGAGAAGAGCCCCTTTCCTTGTATCTGTTTAACCTCAAAGTCACCCAATCCCCCATGGATTGTGGATCTGGTCTGGGGGATGTCCAAGGCCCATTCAAAGTCTATAAAACCAATACAAGAGTGTTGGAAACCCTAAGGCTAAGAGGGGAGATTAAAGGAGGCTGCAAGGGTGTGTTCAAGGGAGAGGTGTTCAAGTACTGTAGCCGTGAACAGTACTCCGGGAAGAAGTTCTTCATCAAATCCTCAAGTGATTGAAGCTACTTCAAGAGGAGATCAACCCCAAGCCAAGTGAAGATAAAGCTGCAACCATCATCCTCTTCCTCATCTCAAGGTGATCCATAGAAGCTCATTCTCAAGGGAGATCAAATCTGCATCCTTCATCTTCTTCATCAACTCAAGGTGATCCAAGGAAGACCATGTCACAAGGAAGAAGATACCATTGAAGAATCAGATTCAAGCTTCAGCAATCTCAGATAAGATCTTTTCTCTTTGAGCATATTCTATATCTTATTTGAGTGTTTTCATATCTTGTTCTTTTTCATTTCATTCAAACATTTGAAACTGAAGATCATCCCTACCGGTGGTTAGTAGGAAGGTAATCGGAAGTTATCCGATCTGCGGTGTTGACGTCCCTACTTATGGTTAGTAGGAAGGCAATCGGAGGTCTTTCCGATTTTCGGTTCAGTGCGTGGCACTAGTGGAGCCTCACCGGATTTGATGAGGGGCGAACGTAGGACTGGAGATTCAGTCCGAACCACCTTAAAATCCTTTGTGTTGTGGTTTGTTTATGTGATTGCTTCGTTCTAGATGCATGCTTAGGTTCAAATCGATATATTAGTTGCTCATCTTGCCAAGCGAATCATAGTGTTCTTCGATAAGCTAGTTATATTCCGCTGCGATTTATTTTATCTACCTATATAGAGGGTTGCATTGTGAAAAGAGGGGCACATCTATTCACCCCTCCCCTCTAGATCCGCTGTCCACTACTCAACAAGTCCCACGGAAACGAGCGCCACGGCCGTTGTCGACGTCCGATCAAGGCGAAACTTGCCGTGTTCCGAAGTAGACTCGGAGAGGATCGAACCCCAAGAAGGGAATGACCAGAATCGCTCCGAGGGCGCCGGGAGGAAATCTGCAACAGGCGCTCAGGTTCTGCTCACAGATCTGTAGGTTGTGCCGACGTTGATCTGCAACTCGAAGATGATGGGTGACGGAGGAGAGCTGCTGGAGTGGCGTGGGGCTCTTTGGAGGTGGGAGGACGTGGGAGAGGAGATGGGAGGGTGCTAGGGTCGACCTAGGCTGCTGGGGGTGGTTGGGTGCGCTAGGGTTAGAGAGAGAGGGGGTGGGGTACGGCTGGTTGTGCAAGGAGAGGGGAGAGGTGCGGCTAATTCTAGAGAAGGTGGGAGAGATTCTAGGGTTCTCTCCCTAGAATGAGGCTGAGGTGGCAATGCATTAGGAAAGAATTTGAAATTTTCTAGAGGAGGGAGGAGAGAAATTAGGAGGAATATGATTTTTCCTTGGAGAATAGGAAAGGAAAAGGAGGGAAAGGGAGGAGGCTGCGCAAAGGAGAGGAGGGGTTTATGGAGGTGGCTGTACAAGTTGGAGAAGGAGGGAAGGGAATCTGGGGATAGGGGCTGATGTGGCAAGGAGGGATGAGGGAGAGGAAGGTGGGCTGCGACCCAAGGAGGGAGAAGGGTGGAGGATGCAATCCTAGGAGAGAGAGAGAGATAATGTTGGTTGGAGGGTTAATAGGAAAGGGAGAGTGATCTTTGGGAGAGAAAATAGGAGAAGGTCTAGGAGTGGGGATTCTCTTGCTAATGTGGCAAGAGGAGAGAGGAAGGGAGAGATGGGGGTTCGACCAAGGGTGGGGAAGAGAGAGAGGGGGATGTGCTCTAGAGAGAGAGAAAGAGAAAGAATGAGAGAGAGGGATGTGCGACCAAGAGAGAGAGGGAAAGCCAAAGGATTTCTTTGAAAACACAATTTTCATTCATTAATTCTCTACCAAATGAGGCCCTTTGGTCCCCTATTTATAGGAGAGGCCAAGGGTTACAAATGACCATACTTATCCCTAACAAATGAAAAAAGACCCCGCTATTCCAGGGTAACAATAAGCAACCTATGACCCTGAACTAGACCCACTAGCTAACTTGGCCTTTTGGGACCAATTAACTGACCCACTAAGAACTAAATGCTAATAAAAAAAATTACATTGTAAATAAAAGAGAAAAGCCCAAAATTAGATGGGCCCGACCTAATGGGCCATGGGACGGGCGCGACCTCTCCACTAAAAGGTTTGGGCTGCCGAGTCCCCACTTTGATGTCCTCATCACAAATCTACGGCCCGCCAGCCACCTACCCAGGCCGTTCGATAACCCGAGGTGTGTTGGGAATTTATCCGAACACCTTGCGAGTGGCAACTACAACGCAACAACGACAAGCCCCCACGGGCCAATCCCAGCATCCCAGAGCATCAAGTCCTTCAAAGGATAGCCCCAAACAACATCGGAAGACCACCTAGACCAGCCCTGCAGCCGCGGCTCGCCCCCGGGGGGAGTTCAGCCCAGGTGCCGCCGCACCCCAGGGAGGGTGAACTCCCTTGGGGATCGCGCCCTCCTCCCAGCCCAAGGGCCCCACAGCCATGTTTCCTAGCCCAGTCTCTCCCAGTCTCATGCAAAGATCGATGGGCGTACCCATGCGAGGAAGGATTCGCGAAGACGAAGCCCCGGGGTCACACAGAATCACGCAAGTCAACTCCTTGGTCTACGTGCACAAGCGGCCGGCCAACCAGTCAAGCTCCGTATCCTTTGTCTTATTGCGGTCACACTCAGTCAAAGTGGGGCCAAAAGAAGTAAAAAATTAAATTTTATAGAGTGGGGCCACCCCTCTCTCTCCTCCCGCGCGAACCCCCCCTGGGGGGTTTAGGCAGACTAGACCAGCCCCCTGGGCTAGTCCACCTAAACCCCCCATTAAACAAAAAAAATATTTTTTAACAAAAAAAAACCACCGCGCCTAGTCCGCCTTAACCCCCGGAGGGGGTTTAGGTGGACCAGGCTGGACCCCCAGTCTGGCCCGCTTAAACCCCATGGGGAGGCGATTTAGGCGGACCAGCCCAACCCCCTAGGCTGGTCCGCCTAAACCCCATCCGAAAATAAAAAATATATATCTTTTTCAAGGGGTTTAGGCGGACCAGATGACACCCTCAATCTGTTCCACCTAAACCCCATGGCCCTTCAACTTCCTCTATAAATTCCACCCCTTAGAAGCTCAAGGGGCATCCAGCATCAAACACATAGAACACACAGATGCAGGGACAAAGCAAGAGCGACAAGGACGTGAGGAACGAAGCGCGTGGTTGGTTGGTTTGTGGATCGGCTCGCTTACGCCGAGGGTATGTCACACGTACTCCCCTCGCATGGCGTCTAAGCCGTCTCATCCAAACCTATCCCCCCGCGTAGAAGGCTTTGTGGAAATGGTGAACACACCCGTATCCCGGGTCCGCCCACGCATGAGGCGTTATAATAACAACAACGCCCGTGCCACGATGTCGAGCTCGCCCCCGTCACGGGACCGTGTGCCCACCGTTCGCCATGAATCGGCCACCGGCCGTCCCGACCATTGACCTGAGTGACCCAGACCCTGGCCCGGAAGTAACATTCCCGGGACAGGCCTCGCTGCCCCAGCGTGAAGACACTCACCTCTTGGGACCCGTACCCGACCGCTCTTTTCGAACCGTGTTCGGCCTCCCTCATGCGCTAGTCAGAGTCAGCCCCTACCATCTAGTCTAGCCCTCCCTCGACGGTTCAGGCATGCCCCCAGATCCCCAAGGGGAGCCTCTATAAAACTCGCGGATATCCGCCTTGTCCTACAATGACCCGTGGACTGACCCACGTGTCGAAATTGTCCCGCGGCTTGCCCCAGTTGTATTTCGGCCCTCTCGGACTCTCTATAACCAGTTGTACTTTGGCCGCCTCGGCCCATTTATAAAGCCCGTGTGGCTCTTATAATAAGACCATTCGAATATACACACCCACACTCGCGTCCTAGCCTCACCTCCATACCCTCCCGCGTGTGTCCGATGCCTCCGCCTCCAGTTAATTACCCTCCTAGTCAAGCACGTCGGGTCTCCGATAGGTGCAGGGTATTTCTGATCCTCTATCCACGGCTTCAGACATATATAGACTTCTCTCTAGTATGGAACGAAGGTGTTCGAATTCAATCTAATGTAAATAAACACCGACTGCTTGCGGTCGGTGGGGAAAGACGTCCAGTACACGATTCCCCATAATCATCTGCGCACTCACACCCATGGAACCTCTTCTATCCACGTGTCGCCCGATCTTCCTGGCCCACGTGCCGGGTCTTGGCGACGCTTCCCCGGTCAACCCTTGGTTCCATAGGTGATTGTCGAGAAATCGGCTGGCACGCCCGCACCCCTGTCCAATTAACCTCTACCCCTAGAAACTTCTCGTGCCACTCGATCTCTCTCGACTTTCTGTAATAGGAGAGTGCCCGATACCGCCGTGAGAGGCATACGGTCATGACGGAGAATACCCGAGATACATCAAACTCCCGTATTTTTCCTTCTCCCGCCTTATTCCTTCCCTCATCCCGGTCACCGGCATAAAACCCGCGCAACAGGCATCAAGGCAAAAGACACCCGGCATAACCAACAAGCTACAGGAATTCTCCTAAAAACACCGAACTAACCACAAGGAACGACTGACGCAGATGACACATGTCCGGAGAACTAACTAAGGAAAAAAAAACATGACCAACCTCATTAGGGGACACAATCCAGAGCCAATGAGGGGATCGGAAGAGCAAAAGTTGAAAGGAAACTGAGATAAAATCCAGACAGGAATCATGTTGGCCAACCAGACCAAACGAATAGATCAAAGAAGATGTTCAAATTCAGAGTGGAATGAGGATCTCTTATCCAAGAGAATTAAGAGCAATTAACCATTGCTAAGGAGAAACCTTGAAAGATCACGAGACGTGGATGCTCAAAAATGATATGATGCATATTGGGCTAAAATAAAGAAATCATCAAAACAAATACAAAGAAAGAGAAAATAGAAAGTACTCAAAGATATTATTACTTGACCGAGTAAGACGGGGTCAAGAGTCTTCTTGCAACCACGGCATGCGAGACAGAGTCCATCATCCCCCACCCGACTCAACCTAACGGCCTATCCAACGATTAACCATATGCTCTTAGATCATCATCATTTTTGGTAAAGGGGAACATCAGATCTCAGAACACATGGAGAACTAGCAGGTCCTTGAGAGGCTATAATAGCATATAGATATCATGTAGTAATGCAACAAAGAGAAGGGATAGATAGCCATACCTGACTTACCTGCGCAGGCGAAGCGACATTCTTTTGGATTTTGATTTTTCAAGATTTTTATGGGTTTTCAGCACAAGACAACCATAAGCACGAACATGAACTAAACGCAACATAACACAATGAACGAAATATAACATAACATAACAACACAGGTAAAATATCACAAGAACAAACAACATGCATGGGATAGAAACACGGTGGGGCAAGACAACATAACACAGTGGGACAGCACACATGGGGGGACAAGATCATGGTGGGACAAGACATGCGTGGGACGACAACACAACATGGCGGGACAAGCCAATACGGTAGGACAAAAGACACGCGGTGGGACAAGACAACACGTGGGACGACAACAACACGGGGGACAAAAGACAGCATGTGGGATAAGGACACGTGTGGGACAACAACACGGGAGACGACAACAACATGGGGGACAAAAGACAGCACGTGGGACAAAAGACACGACAAATACGCTCCAATCAAAGCCCAAGATTAGATGAAGCAGAACCGCCAGGTCCACAATCGTAAGGCAAAGTCCTCTCATGGGGTTATGGGGATGAAGCGATGTAAGTGAAAGCTGAGAAGGATATGAGCTTCAGAACATATCAAGGGGTAAGAGTGAAGAGATGAACAGGTCAAAAGATGTGAATAGGAGCAGAGTGAAAAATAAGGAGCAATGACGCTTCAAAACACCTGCACACTTAACAAACATATTACAACTATCCTCAAAAATGACTAGTAAATAAAGAGCGTATGAAAAAGAGAACAAAGGACACATATTTTTGGATATATATTTTTGGCGATTTTTGATTTTTTTGGATTTTTTGAATATCTGATTTTTTGGGATTTTTGTGTTCTTTCTAATTTTTTTAGATTTTTTTTGATAAGGCTATCTATAGCACACATAGACGGGCTTAAACTACTGGCTAGGGGTCGTCGTTCCTTCCTCTCCCATCAAGGACTTCCCTAACCAGGACATGCATTTGAGGGTGGTGCGCTACAACCAACCTCCTCTAAAGAACGATGTCCCTACTAAGGCCATACCCGAGATACAACCTAGCCTAAGAGGGATAAACAGAAGAAAGACTAGAGATAATCCTTATGCAGGATGGGAAATGTCAGGACTCAACTTCCTTCCAGGGCACTACCCTTCAAAGATATAGTCTGTTGTGTTGGGACATTGTGTCTTTGATTTTGGACCCATTCATCAGGCACGCATACGACCGGGCTCATGACGTCCCGCGGGGAACTGTACTGTCACTCTTGCCATGCCTTTGATCTTCATAATTTTGACATAATTTCTCATTGATTTTTCTTTGATTTATAGCCCTTACTGGCTAGATATTGCATAAAAGCTCATCTTAAAGGGTCATTAAGACTGCCCCTATTTGAGACTTCTCTCATATTAGGGAGCGCCTAGGTTGGTCATCTTATTCGTCTATCTCTTGCCCCTGCACTTGGCCGAGTAGAGAGAAGAAAAGGCTTTTGTTTATACCCAAAGGATTGCCAAAGCAGCAATGGTGTTGCCTTAGAGGAGATCGGCTATAGCTCGCCGTGTAGTGTGTGAAAACCCATGCTCAAAGGAGACCCTTAACAATCAGGGAAAGGAGACCCTTAACAATCGGGGAAAGAAAACTGGACTCCCATCGCGGAGCTATCACCAGCCTAAGATGTTACAGAAGTGAATTAGATTTAACCTGACTAAGAACCCTAAACCACTCAAACGAGTTAAGGAAACTAGCAATATAACCATCCGTAAGAGAAATAAAAGTAATAGAAATGAGAGCATATTCTTACGCAAAATAAAGATACCTTGCAATCCATGGAGTGAAAACCAGCATCTTGAAGCGATCTTGATCAGCAAACTTCATATTCCCTGCTTGACAGGATCAGAATGGAGAGGATAACAAGGGATTTGAAAGATTCCTTGACGCGAAAGAGCAGCAGACACCACACGGGACGAAGAGGGATAAAAGGAAGAGAGGTGAGGGCTAGAACTCCCTCGCTAGGGCACAGAGACCCTGATAACAAGGAATAGCATACAGAAGAATTGAAGATTAACTGGGATCAAGGCGGACTAAAGCCTCGAAAACAACATGAAAAAGGGCAAGAACCCCGAAAGGGTGAGACAGAAGAAATAGAAAAATAAAGATGAGATTGCTGTAACAGTGAGGAAGAAAAAGAGTAATCATCCGACGGAGTCGAAGAAGAATCGGAAGAAGCAGAACCCAGAAATTCCAGAGGAGGCGAATCAAGTGAAAATTTAAAACTAGAATGAAAGGGGAGATTCGGAGGCTCCCGATGAAACGAAGAAGAAGATAAACCAGAATCAAGAACACAATCCAGATGATCTGGATGAGGAAAATGATCAGACAGGGATTTAAAATCTAGAGGACAAGGAGAACCCGGAGGCTCTGGGTGAAAAGGATGAAGAGAAGGACTAGAAAGATCCGGATGGGAAGAGGAGAAGATTGAGGATGTAAGATTGAAAAGGGAAAGGTACACCACCCAAGGGTGGGAGCTAAGTAAAAGAAAAGATGAATGAAAGGAAGGGGAAGGATTAGTGGCCCCTCGAGTGCACAACATACTGCCCTTAAATCTGTGCGGCAGCCTCTTCTTAGCAAAAATTTCTCAGAAATGGACCCGCCTGGCGCGGGCTCGGACCTTCGGGCTTCTTGATTTGTAATGTCTTTTCAAATAACGGGCCCACCTAGCCGACGGCCTAGCCCGGCTATGAACATGCAGCCTTACTGGGGCAGTTGCCCCTAGACACCCGATGCTAACCACATGTGGACACTCTTGGACAAGTAACTCCTCAGAACGATGAGCATGGTAAAACCATGGAGTCTTGCTACTTGGCACAGGGACCCTGAGATTCGGTAACTCCACTTGGCAATCAGAAGTGAAGCATAGCTCCCTTGATAGAAGGGAAATATGAAACTGGGGGAGAGTAATGCGCGGCATTGATGAGGTCGGCTTACCGACAAACCAAGAGAAACTGCATAGAATGTGCAAAATGTCCTTGAGAAATCTTGAGAATACGGCAAACTGCCCCTTGAATATGGAATGCATAACTTTCCTGGCAGCCGTACGAGTTAGCACAATCTGGGTAGAGAACCCTTCTTGGCCAGTTATCTGAACAACGACGGAGCAAGAAGTAATGAGAGCATCAGCGGTAAAATCCCCGGTGAGTAATGAGATTGTCACCGGTCTCGCTTTTGAAGGAACTGGCACCAGGGTGAGGGAACTCTTCTTAGCCATCACCGGAAGTGGACGCTCACCAACCCCGAAATAGCCAGGGACCAGGCCCCGAATAGGCATACGGTATATAAAATCCTGAATCTTGAAATGTATAATCGGGATCGGGCTGTCCTGACTCAGCTCATCCTCTCCTTGGGAACCTGACCTAGGGGGCACCAAAGATGGCGCACACCCGCTCCGTGGGGTGGAAGTGGATGGAGAAGAAGTAGAGGTAGTTGGTTCGGATGGCGCGGAGGGTTCAATGGAGGTTTTTAGTGGTGGCAGGATGGTAATGACAGGATCAGGTGTGGGTGGAGGTGAAGGTGGAGGTGGAGGCAAGGTGGCAATGATAGGTTCAGGTACAAGCAAGGGTGAAAGGGAAGGTGAAGGTAAAGCTCGCTCAAGCTCAGGCAATGAAAGAGATGGCGGAGATGGCGAAGGCAGTGGAGATAACGAAAGCGAAGAGCTAGGTGACTTTGGAAGAGTAGGATGCAAAGGCGATAATGGTGATGGTGGAGGCGGTGGAGATGATGGTTTAGGCAATGAGGGTGGTGACGAAGGCAGTGACGAGGGAAATGAGGGTAATGGAGATGGTGTCAAAGATGGGGAAGACGAAGAGAAGGCCACGGCATCCACCGTCGACGTATCGGCACGACATGTAAGACCTGGTAGTTAACGGATTCTTATCAGTATCGACATATAAAAAGATTCTTGAGTTTAGACTATTTTATTGGGCTTAATGGGCCTAGTTTAATGGGCTTGGTCATTTTTACAAGCTTTTAGAAGCTAGATCAGGCATATATGCAATTTTGCTTATATTAAGGCCTTATTGCAATTAAAAGTTTTATAAAAAAAATATCACAAAAATCATTTAATTCTTTTTTTGTGAAACTTCCTCTCTCTCCCTCTCTCTCTCTCTCCCACGTACGCCCCTCCCCTCTCTCTTGCTCTCTCGGCGGTGTGATCACCCCGGGGCTTTGCAGGGATTGCAGGTGGTGACCTTGGCGAGCCTATGGCGTGGGTAGAGTGGCGGTGTCATCGTGGAGGCGAGCCGTGGAGCGTGGAGGCGGGGAATCTCAAGTGTGGGGCGCGGTCTCCTCGTGTAGAACGGCGAGGAATCGTCATTTTCATCATAAACCAAGTAGGGGGATGGCTTCCTTACCTCCTTAGGATTGTTTCCCCATCCATTGACATGCTAATAGGGGGGCTATATGCATGAACTTTGTCATTTATGTTTTAAGAGCATGAACATTGTCATTTATGTTTTGATCCATTCTTGGCCATTGTTTTTATGTTTTTGGATGTATAATCATTTTGGAATGGACGTAGGAAGGTAGTGAATAGGTGTAAATGTGTTTTCCCATCGATTTGAATCGATTGGGAGAGAACTCCATCGAGTTTCCCACATTTCAGGTTCTCTGGACGACATGCGGTCGTTCCAGAGACCATTTTATGCTAGTGTAAGGCAGTGGACCTTAGCGGTCTCACCCCATACCGTTTACGATTTCTTGGCGATCTTTCGATTGACTGTTTGTGGACCTTAGGGGCCCAGTAAATGACCGCTAACCCCCTTTGACCGAGTAAGGCGGTGCGAGCCTAGCGGCCCTGTCCTAGACCATTTTCCATCATGTGGCGATCAGTCGTGTGACCGTTTGTATTCTGTTTAATTTATATGAAGTGTTCATAGCTAAACGGTCAGGGTAACGACCGTTTGGGCTAGTGTAGCGGCCAATTGTTCGACCATTTATGAAGTCCTTGCGGCCCTGTGCTAGACCGTTTAGTCCTGCAGTGTATGAATTTAATCCTATTCATTTCATTATGCGTTCAACGATGCATGTTCGCCATGTTTAGATATTTTTACAAATTGTGGCACATTCTTATATTCTAATAGAATTATTTTCTCTTTCCTTGTGATAGAACCACTAGTCGTAGCCCGATGACCTTTAGTGTCGGCCCACCTGGGAGAGGTGGCGGGGTAGTCCCGGTATACGATTTTTAAGCTGATTTTCGTGGGCCCCCTTGCTTGGCAATAGCGTCCTACTGGGGGGGAAACTAGCTAGAGGCCTGGCTCAAGGCATTGAGCTTATGTGTGCACACGTGGTCAGGGGTGTGGACTGACACTGATGAGTGTGACCTTGACTAGTTCTTGACCTTGGTTACTGTTACGTGTCTCACTTGTCGCGTTCCAGGCAAGTGGAGATACTCGAGACGCAGTATAAGTCGTCAGTGGACGCGTCTGGTCTTCTTTCTGGTGGTCCTCTCTCTCTCCTCTCACTTGGAAATGATGGAAATATTGCATTTTCATTCTATTAGGTAGATTATGATTCTCATGTTTAATAACTCGTTTGAATATTAAATGGCATTTCAGTTAGCTATCTTTAATTGTTCATATACCTGTGCAGCTTTATTAACTGTTGTTTTTCTTACGCCATTGCATTATAAATTACTTTTGTAAGTTTACCTACGAGGTAGGGATCTGCGTGAACCCTACTAAGTCTATGTTATGAGACTCACCCTTTCCTTTCCAGGTGAGCAGCAGCAGCCGTCCGCTGGTGGTTCTCGTGATTTTGATGGCAGGTCGTAGGTGCTAGTAGTGGTATGTCTATCTTTCTTTCCCTTTTGACCGGGGTATGCCCCGTGTATTTTTTATTTTTGACTTCTGTACAGTGTTTGGACTTGTAATATATGGATCTGGACTATTATATAAATGTATCACTCTGTTATTATCAATTGCTTCCGCTTAAAATCACTATTTTATAATGTGCGTGTAATTCCAGTTCATTATGCACCTCCTCAACCAATTCTCCCAACCCTTACGGGGCCTCATCAGCCTCTTGGGTGGCGTCTCCGAGTTCTTGGTATCGGTTTATCGGTATCCGGATCTCCGGGTCGTTACAGTTGGTATCAGAGCGGTGTTGGGGTGATGTATAAGGAATTGAAATTGCAATAGTCCAGAACGAGTCCATGTGTACCACAATTGCTGGCTTAGGTTGTTTTTCTGTGATTACTTATGATTCTTTCATTGTGTGTCTTTTCTTAAGCTTAGATTTCAATGCCGCCTAGACGGAGAGTTCATTTCCAAGCCAACGTGCCCCAAGATGTTCCAAGGGAAGAGGACGGTACTTCTCCTCATCCAGTGAATGTTCAAGGGCAAGGCCGTGTTGACCCTACTACTAGTGACGATTTATTGCCTCAAGGTGGTCGTGGTCGAGTTCTAAAGGAATTTCTTTTATTCCACCCACCAACATATGAAGGACAAGCGGATCCAGATGCGGTGAGGGTTTGACTGGATGAGACTGACCGTGTGTTCCGTTCTATGGAATGCACTGAAGATGAGAAGGTGATACTAGCTACATTCCAGTTGCAGGGGGCAGTGCTCGCGTGGTGGACCACGGAGTGGGAGGTGACTTTTAAGTCCCGTCCTCTTCGACTGATTACATGGAAGGAGTTTGTTACTTTGTTCGAGCGTACATATAGTCAAGCATATCTCAGGATGGATAAAATGTACCAGTTTATGGAATTGGCTCAGGGTGATATGACAGTTTTGCAGTATCGGAACAAATTTATGGAATTGGGTCGATATGCTCCTCATATTCTTGCTGATGAAGGGCTGAAAACTGAACAATTTATGCGTGGTTTGAAGCCAGAGCTGAGGCAACCTCTTATTGCAACTAGAGTGGCCGAGTTAGATATGGCTTATCAAGCAACATTAGCATTAGAATTGGATATGGTAAGATCTCAAGGGTGAACCCAAGTTGAGCCAATGCAGCAGAGTGTGCAGCATCATTAGGCTAGTAGTCAACCAAGTGTGACAGGGGTACCATCTTCTGTTCCTTCTGCCAGTGGTACTTCCTCCATGAAATCTAAATTCAGGCGGATGTTCAGGAAATCCAAGAAGTAGTATGACCGGCAAGCTTCCTCTGGTACCGTGCAACAATCAGCACCCTCTTCTTTTCAACGACAAGGATCGGTGGCTAGTCAGCCGAGACCATGTTCGAGGTGTGGTGGTAATCATTTAGGTAGACCGTGTTCAATGCCCGTGGTGTGTTTTCGGTGTGATCAAGTGGGACACATGGTCCGTGATTATCCGTTAAGGCCGAAGCAGACTGTTCCGTTTTCACAGCCACAACAGTTCTGACCTCCACCACCATTACAATCACAGTAATATTCACAGGCATCAGTATCGTCATCGCAGCAGTCTACGGCAGGTGGAAAGAAGCAGAAAGGGAGAGTCACGCATATGACTCATTCAGAAGCAGTTGCGTCTCATCTTGTGGAAGGTACTATTATGATTTATGATCATGCAGCTCGTGTTTTATTTGACTCAGGTGCTTCTCATTCATTTATTTCTGAAGATTTTGTTGCCTGTATTGAGGAGCCGACATCGGAGATGTCTTGTGAGTTAGTTGTTGAATTGCCTTCTGGGGAGTTCATGTTTACTCCTTTATGCCTTGATGAAACTCCTATAGTGATTGGGAATCATCAGTTGCCAGCTAGGTTATATGCGTTGAAGCTGGTAGACTATGATGTTATTCTGGGCATGGATTGGTTAGAGAGTTATGGATCCGTGGTTGATTGTAAAATGAAGAAGGTTTATTTTTAGTCATCTGGGAAAGCGGCATTCTATTTTCAAGGTATTCGATCTTGTTCTTCTCGCTTGCTTATTTCTGCTATTCGAGCATGTAGATTACTTAGTGCGGGTTGTTAGGGATTCTTTGTTTCCGTGGTTACTGCTGAGGCACCACAGCAGGAGATATGTGATATTCCTGTGGTTTATGAATTTCCTGATGAGTTACCATGCTTACCTCCACAGCGAGAGATTGAGATGGTGATTGAACTAATTCCAGGCACGGCGCCTTTATCAAAGGAACCTTACCGTATGGCTCCTGCAGAATTGAAAGAATTGAGAGCACAGTTGCTAGAATTGCTGGAAAAGGGCTATATTCGTCCTAACTTTTCTCCATGGGGTGCTCTTGTATTATTTGTGAAGAAGAAAGATGGAAGCCTGAGACTATGTATTGATTACAGGCAATTGAATCAGGTGACTGTCAAGAATAAATATCCTTTGCCCAGGATCAATGATTTATTTGACCAACTTCAATCGGCTAGTGTCTTTTCACGAATTGATCTTCGATGGTTATTACCAATTGAGGATTAAGGAATTTGATGTGGAGAAGACTGCCTTTAGTATGAGGTATGGTCATTATGAATTTTTGGTCATGCCATTTAGGCTAACCAATGCTCCAGCAGCGTTCATGGACCTAATGCATCGTGTGTTTCGTCCCTATTTGGACCAATTTGTGGTGATCTCTGTCGATGACATTTTGGTCTATTCGGCTTCCGAAGAAGAACATGTTCAGCATCTTAAGGTACTATTGCAGACTCTGTGAGATCACGAGCTCTATGCAAAATTCAGCAAATGTGAGTTTTGGCTTCGGGAAGTTCATTGTCTAGGCCATGTGATTTCTGGTGACGGAGTTGCAGTTGATCCTGTTAAAATTGAAGTTGTTCTTCAATGGCAGAGCCCTAAGACTGTGTCAGAGATTAGAAGCTTTCTAGGTCTTGCTAGTTATTATAGAAGATTCATTCAAGATTTTCCACGAATTGCCACGCCAATGACTAAATTGACTTGTAAAGATGTGCCATTTGTGTGGTCGGATAAGTGTGAACAGAGCTTCAATGAGTTGAAAAGGCTGCTCACCACTTCTCCAATGCTTGTTTTGCCATATGACTCGGGTGGATTCGTAGTGTGTACAGATGCTTCTCGAGTGGGTTTGGGCACAGTGCTTATGCAACATGGCAAGGTCATAGCCTATGCATCCCGGCAATTAAAACAGCAAGAAGAAAATTATCCTACTCATGATCTGGAGTTGGTGGCGGTGATTTTTGCATTGAAAATCTGGAGACAGTACTTGTATGGTGAAAAGTTTGAGATCTTTACGGATCATCAAAGCTTGAAATATGTGTTTTCTCAAAAAGATTTGAATCTTCGTCAGTGCAGGTGGATGGAGTATATGAAAGATTATGATTTTACTCTGTCTTATCAACCTGGCAAGATGAATGTAGTGGCTGATGAACTGAGCAGAAAAGTACAAATCAGTCATTTGTTGATACGAGAATGGAAGTTGTGGGAACAATTTCCTTGTGAGACGTTCAGATTGAAAATTCCCCGTGATCCGATGGTAGCTGTTCTTGCTAGTCTGATGATGACTCTAGCTATTTATCAGCAGATCGGGGAGGCACAGAAGGCAGACTCTGAGTTGTCTCGCATTGTATTTATGTCAGATGTGGAGTTCAGTGATGATTCAGTGGTTAGATTCAGAGGTAGACTTTATGTTCCAGCTGATGATTCATTGAGGAATGTTATTTTGCATGAGGCGCATGGATCCCATTATGTTATTCATCCCGGCACCACGAAAATGTATCAAAATGTGAAAAGGCAATTTTGGTGGCCAGGTATGAAAAGAGATGTGGCTGATTTTATGTCTAAATGTTTGACATGTCAACAGGTCAAAGTTGAGCATCAAAGGCCTGGAGGAATGCTTCAACCCTTGGAGATCCCAATGTGGAAGTGGATCATGTCACTACTGATTTTATTATGGGTTTACCCCGCACTTCACAAGGCTATGAGGGAATTTGGCTGTTAGTTGATCATTTAACTAAGACAGCGAGATTGTTGCCAATTAAGGTGACGTGGAATGTTTAGAGATTGGCTGAGCTTTATGTTGTAAAGATTGTGCCATTGTATGGAATTCCAATATCCATTGTGTCATATCATGACCCGCGTTTTACTTCTCGCTTTTGGCGGAGTTTTCAAAAGGCATTGGGTACAGAATTGGCATTTAGTTTGGCGTATCATCCGCAGTCTGATGGTCAATCTGAGAGGACTATTCAAACATTAGAAGATATGCTGCGATCGTGTTGTCTGGATTGGCAAGGTTCGTGGAGTCAACACTTGCCATTGGTGGAATTCTCTTATAATAATAGTTATCATTCTGGTATTTATATGGCACCGTATGAAGCTTTGTATGGGCGTCCTTGTCGTACACCATTGGACTGGTTTGAGACTGGTGATCGATTGTTGACAGGACCGGATATGATTCAGCAGTGTGTTGATGTGGTACGTCTGATCAGGCAGAAACTGTTGATGGCTCAAAGTCGACAGAAAAGCTATGCAGATCGGCGTAGAAGACCATTGCAGTTTGAACCTGGAGATTCTGTTTTTGTGAAAATATCTCCAATGAAAGGCGTGATGAGATTTGGAAAACGTGGAAAGCTTAGTCCCCGATATATTGGTCCATTTCCTATCTTGGAACGTGTAGGCCAAGTGGCTTATCGACTTCAGTTGCCATCGGCGATGCAAGCAATCCATGATGTGTTGCATGTTTCTCAATTAAGAAAGTATATTTCTGATGCATCTCATGTATTAGATGATTCGATGTGGCCTGAAGTGACAGCGGATCTATCCACGCCAGAGTTTTCGATACGGATTGACGATCGTCGTGAACAACGACTGATGAATAAGGTAATCCCTCTGGTAAAGGTAGTGTGACAGCGTCACTCTGGTAATGAGGCTACTTGAGAACGTGAGGACGATATGCGTCAGCAGTTTCCATTTTTATTCGAGTAAGGTATATTTCTCTTCAGTTATCTCCTTGTGCTTTCTTTTAAATTTTGAGGATGAAATTTTTATTAGGAGGGAGGGACTGTAAGACCCGGTAGTTAACGGATTCTTATCGGTATCGCCATATAAAAATATTCTTGATTTTAGACTATTTTATTGGGCTTAATGGGCCTAGTTTAATGGTCTTGGTCATGTTTACAAGCTTTTAGAAGCTAGATAGGGCATATATGCAATTTTGTTTATATTAAGGCCTTAATGTAATTAAAAGTTTTATAACAAAAAAAATATCACAAAAATCATTTTAATTCTTTTTTTTGTGAAACTTCCTCTCTCTCCCTCTCTTTTTCTCTCCCACATACGCCCATCCCCTCTCTCTTGCTCTCTTGGCAGTGTGATCACCCCGGGGCTTTGTAGGGATTGCAGGTGGCGACCTTGGCGAGCCTATGGCGTGGGTAGAGTGGCGGTGTCGCCGTGGAGGCGAGCCATGGAGCGTGGAGGTGGGGAATCTCAAGTGTGGGGTGCGGTCTCCTAGTGTAGAACGGCGAGGAATCGACGTTTTCATCGTAAACCAAGTAGGGGGATGGCTTCCTTACCTCCTTAGGATTGTTTCCCCATCCAATGACATGCTAATAGGGGGGCTATATGCATGAACTTTGTCATTTATGTTTTAAGAGCATGAACATTATCATTTATGTTTTTATCCATTCTTGGCCATTGTTTTTATGTTTTTGGATGTATAATCGTTGTGGAATGGATGTAGGAAGGCAGGGAACAGGTGTAAATGTGTTTTCCCATCGATTTGAATCGATTGGGAGGGAACTCCATCGAGTTTCCCACATTTCGGGTTCTCTGGACGACATGCGGTCATTCCAGAGACCGTTTTATGCTAGTGTAAGGCAGTGGACCTTAGCGGTCTCACCCCAGACCATTTACGGTTTCTTGGCGGTCTTTCGATTGACCGTTTGTGGACCTTAGTGGCCCAGTAAATGACCGCTAAGCCCCTTTGACCGAGTAAGGTGGTGCGAGCCTAGCGGCCCCGTCCTAGACCATTTTCCATCATGTGGCAGTCAGTCATGCGACCGTTTGCTATTCTATTTAATTTATATGAAGTGTTCATAGCTAAACGGTCAGGGTAACGACCGTTTGGACCAGTGTAGCGGCCAATCGTTCGACCGCTTATGAAGTCCTTGCGGCCCTGTGCTAGACCGTTTAGTCCTGCAGTGTATGAATTTAATCATGTTCATTTCACTATGCGTTCAACAATGCATGTTCGCCATGTTTAGATATTTTTACAAACTGTGGCACATTCTTATATTCCAATAGAATTGTTTTCTCTTTCCTTGTCATGGAACCACTAGTCGTAGCCCGACGACCTTTAGTGTCGGCCCACCTGGGAGAGGTGGCGGGGTAGTCCCGGTATACGATTTTTAAGCTGGTTTCCGTGGGCCCCCTTGCTTGGCAGTAGCGTCCTACTGGGGGAGAAAACTAGATAGAGGTCTGGCTCAAGGCATTGAGCTTGTGTGTGCATACGTGGTCAGGGGCGTGGACTGACACTGATGAGTGTGACCCTGACTAGTTCTTGACTTTGGTTACTGTTACGTGTCTCACTTGTCGCGTTCTAGGCATGTGGAGATACCCGAGACGCAGTATAAGTCATCAGTGGACGCGTATGGTCTTCTTTCTGGTGGTCCTCTCTCTCTCCTATCACTTGGAAATGATGGAAATATTACATTTTCATTCTATTAGGTAGATTATGATTTTCATGTTTAATTATTCGTTTGAATATTAAATGGCATTTCAGTTAGCTGTCTTTAATTGTTCATATACCTATGCAGCTTTATTAACAATTGTTTTTCTTATGCCATTGCGTTATAAATTACTTTTGTAAGTTTACCTGCGAGGTAGGGATCTGCGTGAACCCTACTGAGTCTATGTTGTGAGACTCACCCTTTCCTTTCAAGGTGAGCAGCAGCAGCCGTCCGCTGGTGGTTCTCGTGCTTTTGACGGCAGGTCATAGGTGCCAACAGTGGTCTGTCTGTCTTTATTTCCTTTTTGACCGGGGTATGCCTCGTGTATGAAGGGGTCATCACCGTCCGTTCCCACACTCACGGCCCATCACCCACGCCCGGGAGGCACTCAGCATGGTTTAGTCGTTTATTTTGAGTCTCATATGCCATTTTATTATTTTAATTGAGTCATATCCATGTAATTTCTCTTTTATTTGAGTCATTTCCCTAGGTCCTTGAGTCATTTCCCTATGTTCGAGTCATTAGGCCCCTAGGATTGCTTTTTGGACAGCTTGGACATTTCTTGTAAGCCGGGGGTAGTTTTGTCATGTAAAAGGTTGGGTCCCTATAAATAGGACCTCACCCCCCTCCTTTGGAGAACTAATGAATATTTGAAGCATTTTGAAATCTACCAAATTTGTGAGAAGCACACTCTCTCCCTCTCCCTAACTCTCTCTCTCTCTCACTCTCACTCTCTCTCTTGAGTTCGCCCCGCCCCATTTCTCTCTCACTCTCTCTCTTGAGTTCGCACCCATTTCTCTCTCCTCTCTCTGCCACATCAGCCCCAGTAGCTACCTTATCCTCCACCTCACCCACTACCCTTCTGCCATATCATCCACCCCTTCATATCCCTGGCCCATTGAATCCTCTCTTCAATTTCCTCCCCTTCCAAGGTGACCTTTGGCACTCCCCAAGCAACTCTTCTCTTCCCCCATACAACCTTTCCCATTCCCAAGCACCCCTTCACCTCTTCCCAAGCCAAATTTGAATTTTCCCACTCCCTCTCTCCCTCCCCACCCCCCTTGGGTCGCACTCCACCCTTCCCCTCCCCTTTGCTTGGTTGAACTCCCCCATCCCTCCTCCTCCATCTTGGCTGCACACCATGCCAGTCCCAGCCCAATTTCCACCTGCTCCAACACCCCTAGCTCTGCCCTCCCCACCTCCCAGCCACCTCCATCCACCTCCCAACAACCCCTACCACCATCCACAGCCATTAGACCCTTTCCCCTTGTTGTTTCTTCACCCCTTCCCACCCCTATCTACATCTATCACCACCCTGCATTGTCCAATTCACAGGCAACAGCAGAGCCCCAAGTTGCAGGTTCAACCACGACAGCAACTCAAAGCTCCTGGTGGAAATCCCTATATTACTGGAAAGCTCGTAAAGTCTGCTTCGCAGGCGAGGTGGTCTCGCATCCATTCAACGCACGTGCTGCTCGGGAGAGCCTTTATCCCTCGACTGCGTAGAGCTGCTCCAGCTGGGAACCTAAACCCGACTACAGACACGACCACAGCCACTCCAGTGTGACTTTGGACATTATTCTTTGGCTGAAGTCTTCTCCTCCACGTCCCCTGTCATCTCCAAGAAATAGAGCAACATTCTGACCCCAGAGCACAAAGTTCTGAATTTTTCCCTCGGAGTACGCAGGTCAGTCTCCCCTGAGCCAGATCCGACCCCCCCTCACCTTTCTGGGTCTTGAGATCTACTCCGACCTCCCACGGTAGTCCTGTTGGTTTCCAATCGAAGAGGAGCTGTCCACGATCGCAACGGCGCTAGTCCCGCCCTCATCGGACCTCGGGAGTGTTCGTGGCTGCCACTTCTTCTAGCCGCAGCTGTTCTAGGACCACCAGAGTTAGGTCCGACCACTCTGATCCCGACCCTGCCTTAGCCACCATCGGCATCATAAAATTCTCCAAAAAATTCTGGATTGTCTTTCTGGGCCAACCCAGGAAGTTTTGGTGCTGGTCTCGTCCTCTTCTGAAGTCGGACGGATCCGTGGAGGCATCATCAACAACTCCCTGTCCTGCTAACTCTGAGCGGACAGAACAGCAGATTTTGGCTTAATCCGGTATTCCCCACCCCACTTGGTCGGCTTAAAGCCCCTCCCTGTGGGAGGTAGTGTTTGTATGTAACCCCCACATTCCCCACCCCTAGTCCAACCCTCCTGTGTGAGGAGTAGTGAATGTAATTATTTAAACAGGGTGAAGCTTCATCGATGTAGCGTACGGGGAACCCACGCTTCCCCGCTCGCCCACGTCTCCGAACGGAGTCAGTTTCTTCAGACCGACTGGGTAAGCTCAACACCTCTGCTCAAATTTTCAGTGCTCGTTTAATTTAATATCCGTCAATTGCTCTGCTGGTTAGTGTGAGTGCGCCCGACCCCGAAGCACCCCCGCTTACCAGTGACCGCCATGGGAGTGTGAGAGAGTGATCTGGTACCCCTTTGGCACCCAGCCAGCTATTAGGGTGCTAGGCCCAGATACAGAGGGGGGTGAATGTATCCCTCTAAAAATTATGGCTTAAATTAAAGATGCTAAAGCTCGGATATGCGGAATAGGGACAATGAGCTTTCCGAGATAAGATAATAATCAACCAATTGATCAAACAGTTGGACTGCAACAATGCAGCCACCTGATCAAACTAGAAATGCAGACAGAACAGTGCAACCCAAACACACTTAGCAAAGTGCAATGCTCAAGGTTACTGCTGATAGGAACAATATAAACAATCCAAGATAACACAGCTAACCAGCATGCATAACCTGTGAATGGGAGGTAGGAGGCAAGGAGCGAACGCACAAAACAAACCACTGCACAGTAGATTTTTAGGTGGTTCGGTCCTGCAGACCTACATCCACCCCACACTCAACCCGAGTGTGGCTTCCACTAGCTCACGCTAGAAACAGCAGACTCAGTCTGCAACAGGTGCTGCCACACAGCTTGACCAGGGGAATAACCTCCCCTCTTCCTCCCAACCGGAGGGAACCACTAGTGACACCAGTCACTAGCAAACCAGAGACGCAAGTCTCTCTTCCTCCAGACCGGAGGGAACACCTAGTCTTGCAACCCACAAGACTAGAACCGGAGGACCAATCCTCCCTTCCTCCAAAACTGGAGGGAACCAACCGGTGACTTCCAGTCACCAGCAAACCAGAGGTCGAAGACCTCTCTTCCTCCAGACCAGGAGGGACCCTGGACTTGCAATCCACAAGCCCAGAACCGGAGATCAGATCTCCCTTCCTCCAAACTGGAGGGAACCCACAAGTAGCACCCAGCTACTTGCAACCGGAGATAGCAATCTCCCTTCTCCTGAACTAACAGGAGGAACCCTGACCTCTCTACAGAGTATCGAAAATACAGCAAACCAGAAAACAAAGGAAAAACAATAAACGAAAATAACTTCAGCAAAACAGAAAGCTGAAAAACGAAATGCACAATGTGGCTCTCAACGGAGCTGACTGGCCTAGATTTGATCCACGGTCCAGTAGACATATCTTCAGGTAAGTTTTTCTTCCTCTTCTCTTCTCTTCTTCTTCTTCTCCTTCACTCTCTCGATCTCTGCTCCCCTATTCTCTTCGGCTCACACTTCTATCTCTCTCTTTCTCTTCTTCTCCTTCTGCTCTTCTTCTTCTTCACTCTTTCTTCTCTTTTCACACGAGCACTATCTCTCTTCTTTTTCTTCTTCTGCTCTCACTCTCTTCTCTACTCTCTTCTTTTCTTTCTTTTCTTCTTTTTCTGGATCGAAGGGCTTTCTACTCTTCAGGCTTTCTGCTTCGATCAGCTTTATCTGTGGACGAAGGCTGCATTATATAGCAGCAGCAGCAGGTGGATAGGGCACAAAACGCGTGTGCCTCCCACATTTCCAGCCCTAAGTATTCGGACCACGTGGCAGTCTCTCAGCAGGCTTCATTGCGGCCTCGGATCACGTGCTGCCAGTCACTGGGGAATGTTCTTCCTCGAACCTGCAAGGAGATACAACCCATTAAAACTGAGGGCCACAGGAACTAAAGCTGCATGAGGTATGGACTGTACTGGGAATGACACGAGATAGATACGATGACTACAACACGAAACAAGGAAAGAACAACACGAGATACACTGTAACAGAACAGACACAACGAAGAGAACGACACGAAATACAGCGGTGACAAAAGTAAACATTACAAGAGAACAACACGAGGTTCATATGAGAACAGCACGAAGTTATATGAGAACAGTACGAAGTTAGAAGGAAACAACACGCAGACATAAACACAAGAGAAACACGAAGACATGAATACAAATGAAAACAAAGACCTAAGGGTAACACGAGGTGGTACAGAAAACAGCACGAGATAGAAAAGAGAACGATACGAGGTACCAAGGCTAATACAACAAGGAAGATGACACGAGGTCAGATAAGAACGGCACGAGGTGAGAAGAAAACGACACGAGGTAGAAAGAAAACAACACGAAGACACGAAGATAAAAACAACACGGAGACACGAAGACACAAACAGAAACCGACACGAATTGAAGACAGCACGAAGATGAAAACAGAGACCGACATGAGTTGAAAACAACACGAAGATGAAAAATAGGAATCAACACGAAGTGAGGTCAAGGCGAGAAGGACACGAGGTCTGATGAGAAAGACCAACACGAAGACGATGAAAACAGCACGAAGTAAAGAGCAACGACACGAAGTATAGTGGTGACAAAAACACACACTACACAGAGAACGACACGAGGTGGCACAGAAAGCAACACGAGGTGCTGCAATGTCCTACACGCAATAGAACAAAAACGACACGAAGACACAACAAGGAGAACGACACGAAGTCAGTGAGAACAGCACGAGGTGAAACGACACGAGCTGACAGCAACTCAAGGATGAAAAATAGAGACCGACATGAAGTGTGGTTAAGGCGAAAAGGACACTGAGTCTAAAGAGAAAAACAGCACGATGTGGAACGCACTAAAATTCAAGGTGTAGAGAAATATCGTGGGTGTTCTTTTTATCAGTTTATCGGTTTATCTAGTGCAAGGGCGTGCCAGTCACCTAGGTGACAATGTGTTCGGGCTTCGAGACTGGAGTGGTCCGAAGCCCGGGGTGCGCTCCATCTGACTAATCAGATGATTGTGGATATCGGGTCGGGACTGGAGACCCGCCGCGCCATAAAGGCCACGACGTTAATTACATCCCCTCGGAGAGGGGAAGACCTCTGATTAATCGCCAAGAAAAGGGGCCTCATGGCCCAAACATCAATTTTTCATTAAAGCATGCGATTTGGGTTAACATAATCTAAACCCTCCGCATCGATATGCAAAACGGTGTTCAAAGCCATACAAATACCTGCTGCGAGTGCGGCAAATTTAATGCAAGTGCGGGATTAGATCCCGGTATATATATATATATCAGTCACTAACGAACCATCCAGTATTCGATCGAGAGTCCATATTCGAAGCATCGAAGGTAACAACAAAGACATTCGGATATCTACCGTAGGTACGGCACGTTTCATGTGGGTACGGGATCGGATCCCGGAAGAAGTGGGTCAAGCTGATGAACTATCGGCCCAGGAGGTGCACGGATCATGATCATGTCGGGGATCCCGAGGTCCATGTCCGATACCACGGGGCATCATTGCTTTTCTCTTCACGCACAGTCCGGGGGAGCGGGTTGTTAAGTGTAAGGCCCAAAACTTGACAACGTGCGCCCTCGCACGCGGATCGACCTGCGCGGTCAGGTCGCGGGGTTCGACCTGCCCGGTCAGGTCGCGGGGGTCAAGGGGGCAGCGCCCCTTGCGGGGGTTTTCAGGGGCAGCGCCCCCGGAACAAAATTTGAATTATAGTGGAGGGAAAACTTAAAGTTTTACTCATTAACTTCAATTCCTTTTTTTTTATTAAGCATTTTCTTTTCTTTCAAGCACGCCGGATTAGGTGATATTGAAGGGGGGGGCGCGCCGGTTAAGGGGCGCCGTTTTAAGGTGTAAATGGAGATGGGGGGGGCGCCGTTTAAGGGGCGCCGTTTTAAGGTGTGAATGGAGATGGAGGGGGGGCGCGCCGGTTAAGGGGCGCCGTTTTAAGGTGTAAATGGAGATGAGGGGGGGGGGGGTGCGCCGGTTAAGGGGCGCCGTTTTAAGGTGTAAATGGAGGGCTAGGAGAGAGGTGTTAAATCGGCGCGGTGAGGGGTGGCCGCGCCGGATTAGGCCATGCCGGGACAGCTTCAAAGAGGTTTTGTTTCAACCCTTTTTTATACTCTGTTTCTTGTTTCTTTGAACCGTAAGCTGGTTTATTGATTAGTTGTTCATCTTATGGATGGATTATGTTTACGGAAAGAAGATTTAAGTGTTTTAATCATTTATTCAGGTGGATCAGCGTGGATGCTTAAGTGTTCGTTCAGGGGGGGTTCAGTTCACAGAGTTTTACTGTGTGTTTCTTTTCTTTCACCCGTGGGCAAATTCTATGATACATTTATTCATTGTTCTTGGTGTTCTTGTATGTTCTTGACCCTGACGAAAATCGGGCAGCACCTCCCCTAGATCGAAGGGTCTGGGGGAAAAGATGGGACGCGCCATGCGGAGAGAACTCCGACGGCCCCGAAACATCCCGGTGTGTGCATAAGCAACGACACCAGTAAAATTACCCCATTAGGGGTCGGAGATCCCGAGGGCTAGCCTACAAGGGAAACCGGTGACCCATGGGTTATTGCGATCATATAGACTTCTCCCGTATGGGGGCCGGAGGTCCCGAGGGCAAGCCTACAAGGGATTCCGGTGACCCAGGAGTCATCCGATCGTGGCCGAACACAGCGTGAGGGCCGAAGCCGACACATGAACATGGCGGAGGGGAGATCTAGGAGATAGCAGTAAAGAGAAGTGAATGCATGCATACGTATATATCTATCTACAGATACATATGGACATATCTATTCATATATGATCTGACGAAAACATATGAACTTGCGAAAGGGAAGGGATGAGCGAGCATCAAAAATCGGGTTTCATGAGGGAGATAAGTGAGGATCGGGGTTGAAGGCCCCATGCTTCATTTCCATTTAAACAGAAGAGCTACATCGGGGCTGGACGTCGCCGAGCAGAATACAAGGGAAGAGGAGAAAGACAACGACCCACCCTCACACGGCTGGCTCTCACTCTTCCTCCTCTCTCTCTCCCACTCTTTCTCTCTTCTTCTTCACACAGGCTTCGGGCTTCAAGGGGTTTCTCTCAGAAGAAAGCTTCTGCCTTTCAAGCTTCTAAGAGTTGTCTCTCTTCTCCAACCGATCAAAGTTCCCCGTGGTGGGCTTTTTATAGGGAGAGCAGTGGCCCTATCGAAGGGAGAGGCCCCCCCCCTTATTTCTCTCTATTTCTTTTTCTTTCCATCTTGCTTCGCCTGCAACGCCTCTGCCGTGTCGCCGTGTCGAGTGCCGTTGTCGTGGACGTCACCTCCGCCGCGGCTACAGTGTGATCGGGAAAGGGGCAGAGGCATGGCCTCCTCCTCTGCTGGCATATCCACCGCGAGACACGCGGCTTTCATCATTTGCAGGAGCATGGGTGGCCGACGGACGAAGTGGGCGTTCGACGGTGCAGGGCTCGAGAGTTTCCATTTGAAGAACATGCTTGGATGCCCAACGGATCGAAGCATACCTTTTGCCATTTTAAGCAGTTCGTCGACGTGCTGTTAGAGGAAACAGGGGACCGTAATGACGACGGGATGGGTTGGCTACTCGCCAAGAAGCGCTTCAGAGAAAGGGATTAAGAGGTTAAAACGGCGCCATATTCAAAGGGGCGCCGTTTTAAGCATCAAAGGGGGGCTTCGGGGCGCGCCGTGTAGCCAATGAAAAGAAAAGGGGTTAAAACGGCGCCACATCCAAAGGGGGCGCGCCGTTTTAAAGGGGGGGCGCGCCGTTTTAAGGCGCGCCGTTTTAAAGCCCCCTCGTGCCGTTTTAAGCACTAAACGGATTCTTCTCGAAGTCACGGCCATTCTACGTGAATGTCGACATTCCCGGAAGGTTCCGATTGCTATGTATGACCTCTGCAATGTTCCATTCGCAGCCTTTGGGGCCCGGTCCCAGACTCTGCGTGACTTTCGGTGCACGTCGGGCTGTGTCGGAGTCCCCGACTCTTCTTTGATTCAGCTCTCGGCACGGCCGGCTGTAGAGTTGTGGCCATATCTTCCGCCCGGGGGGATCCCTCATCGGCTAGCGGACCACCAAGCGAGTCCTCATCCTGATCGGGCGAGGTATGAGGTTTATTTGGCATTTTCATCTTCGGCTTGCTCTCGAGTGTCGAGACGTGCATGCCGTATGATCATCATCGACATTTTTCGACGTCCACACACGAAGACAGCGAAAACGACACGGAGTTCATAAACTCAACACGAAGACATAACTACTGAAATAATACGAAAGACACGGACACATCACGAAGATCAACACAGAAACCGACACGAGGTGTGGTTTCAAAACAAACGAAATCGACACGAGATGAACAACTAAAAACAAAGGAAACGACACGAAATATAGTGGAAACAACACGGACACATGACCTGAAGGATAGTAAACATAAACAACACGAAGTATGACAGAAACAGTACGGACATACAATGTACTACCTCATAGCAGATTTCCTGTTAGGCATAGAAATCAACACGAAGTGTTGTAAGCTCAGACGACACGAGATCTTTTCGTGTTAGTGAGGGGAAACAACACGAAGACTCAAATACAGAAACAACACGAAGATGATGTGCAGTCTGATGTACAGACTTTGAAGAACAGTCTAATGTATAGACTTGCACGAGCGAGCTACAGTGCCAAAGTGTAGACTTCACGCTGTACAGACTTGGAAGACCACTGTTGAATGTGTAGACTTGTAGTTTAACATGAAAGAAGGCCAGTGTACAGACTTGCTGTCCTCACAGCTGACGACTCCAGTGTATAGACTTGGAGGCCTGAAGGCGATGTGAGTAACAGTCCAATGTATGGACTTCCATGAGACGCTCAATGTACAGACTTACTGCCAATCAATGTATAGACTCTGTAAATGCATATGAAAGCTTTATGCAGCAGATAACAGTCTGAAACTTCACTTGCAATGATTCACAGTGTAAGCAGATAAACTGACTGAACATATGAAAGCCTGAATGAACATTTCAGCAAGATGACTCACAGTGACTCATATCAAACACCAATCATCAAAACCAAATCAATCATCAAAACAGAACATCAATGCATGGTGACTCACAGTGACTAAGTCACATTAAAACCAATCATCACAAACCCCTAAAGTCAATCATCAAAACCACAAACCACAGGGGCCAGGGGCACAACAATCTCCCCCTTTTTGATGATGGCAACAATACACAACAATACACAGTGAGTCATTCTGATGATGCAGTACATTCTTATGAAAGTCATTCTGATGACTCAAACTATTCTCCCCCTTTGACTTCATCAAAAAGAAAATAGTTTGAGAAGTGAAAGCAAACTATCATGCAACGATTGAATAAAATTCTCCCCCTTTGGCAAAAATCTCCCCCTTTGATATAAACTCCCCCTTTGATACCAGCAGAAGGAGATACCAAAAAACAAGAGCTCCCCCTAGAAATATGAATGCAAGAGCACAATGCTCCCCCTTTAAGAGTTTTTATGCAGCATGATGCATATGTCATGGAAGCTCCCCCTCAATAAGTGGAAACTTATGAGAGAGATGAGAAGGAGACCACAGGGGTAAACAAGGAGAAGTTCAGTTCAGTGAACCAATAACATGAGCAGAAGAAATTCAGTTAACAGATTTTTCAAGGATGCTCCAAACCCAGAAAATTTCAGGCAGATTTTCAAAGAGATATCAATCTCATAAATCTAAAACATAAGTTTTCAAAGTCTTCCATTATAGGGGCTTATGAATGAGCTTTTTGAACAGCATGGTTTAAACATGATGTATGCAGAGTTTATCAATAAAATTCTATATTGATATCTAAAACCATGTTTTAACAAAAATGAACCAAGCCCTCATATTTATCTTGATTATCCTCTCTTTGTCTTACACAATCAAATTTATTGACTTCTTTCAGAATTACATGCATCAGTATTGAAATCAAGCAATTATGAAGTCATATGATTTTGTCTAGGGTGGTAGCAATTTGATTTTAGCATCAATATTTAGATATTTCAATTTGTTCAACAATTTCCATGCTACAAATTTTACGAGCACTCTAGTTCAGTTCACACCTTGTAACTAGAGGATATACCTTGATCAGAGGCCAATATCCCAAAGCACTTAGTGTGACTAACTGTCATGCTATATTTGAACAGAGATAGCATTTACACATCATGACACACTACAACTCATTTTTTTTTCAAAATTTTTTTTTTAAATGAGTGAATTGTATTTCTTAATGTGCATGCCATTGCTCTGCCTGATTTTCAATGAATTCTTAATCAGAGTTAACTAAGGCACCTCATGACACAGTCCTTAGGACTTGTGTTTCTCAGTGACCAATGTCATTGCTCTGACAGAAAACCCTTTAGACATTTCAAAGACATTCATTTGCTTCAAAGCAATATTAATCTCATGTACTTAACCAAATAAAGTCTTGTATTCAAAAATGCAGATTTCAGAAGTTTTTGCAAGACACGGCATGAACCATTTGGTTAAGATTTATTAAACATGATTCAGATATGTTAAGAGATTTTAAAGTTAAACTCCATAAATACATTAAGCTTAAACCACATGAGTTATTTCAGTCATTCTTAAGAATGTATAATAGAAGATTTCTAGTTCAAGAGTTTTTCAGATTTATGATCGAGATAGCCCATTGAAATCTTCATGAAAGACTGATAGAATTCTGAAGCCAAATGATACCAATTGATAGGAGAATTATCAATTGTTAAGAGAGATTTTGAAGCACAAAGTTTTCAGAATATGATCAAGGTTTGTCAACAAAATCAACAAGAAAGGATATGCTATGAATTCTGACAAATGTATGCATTTGACAACCTATATGCAATGCATTGACTCCCCCTTACAATATGCATTCAAACTCTCTTTTTGGCATTTTCAATATAAGGAGATGCAATGCACTATATGTATGCAGGGACATGCAAAGACTCAATCATTGAATGCTATGCAAGAATATGCAACTTACTCCCCCTGAAAACATGCAATGCTTGCACTGAAAACTGAACATATGATACCAAATGATATTGTGACTTGTGCACAATCAGACTGTCCTATCAGCAAAGTGACCCATGGTACTAGGCGGAGCACTTGGTCTAAAAGACCACCTCACACATAGTAAGAATCTCCAGACAGACTTCCCTGCCTTTTGGTACCTTACCATTTATATACCATTGAGGTCATGCATGATAATTCAACATGCAGTCCTAAATGCAATTCAGAATGCTCAGTGAGCTATTGCAACACACAAGTTTCAAGTCACACTCATAGGCAGTTCAGATTTTTCAGAAAATTCAAAATGCAGTTTGTTTTCAGAGTTTATGCATTTCAACAATTATCAAACAACTACAAATGGCAGATATGCAAGAATACATCAAACCAGATATGTAATGAGTTTCAAAGTGGGAAATGCAGAGAGATTACCTGAACAGTGTGAGAGTGGGGTTTTCATTCTTGAGTGCCTTGGATCATTACCCCTTTTATTCTAGTCCCAAGGCACACCTGCAAAACAATGTTATTTTGCACAAACAGGTACCCAAGAAGTCTTGGGTCTTGACATGACATTATTACTTCTAGCAGGTTTTCTCAACAGATTTTTAACTTGATAGCAAGGAGCAGCAGTTTTCAGATCTAATTTATGCACATTCTTGTTAGCATGACTTCTATGTGCATACACATGAGATTTTCTGTTAACAGAATAAAAATTCTGTTTACCAAAACCGGTTTGGTTTTGATATCCTGCCAGCCAACAGGTTTCAGCCCTGTGACCTGGCTTCCCACAATGATGACATGTAAATTTCGCAACATGGAGTTTAGCAGGGTTATTTTGAACATGCCAACAATTTCCAGCTCTGTGGCCTGGCTTTCCACAGTTATAACATGAAGGTTTTGCAAATTGTCTTACAGGGAATTTAGCATGTTTGAGATTCACACTTCTACCCTGAATATGCCAACAGTCCTTGACTGTATGGCCATGCTTTCTACAGTGAGAGCAATAAAAGGCATTCTTTTTAAAATTGAGTTCATTATTGCCATATCCCCCTTGGGCATGCCAACAGTCCTTGACTGTGTGGCCATACTTCCCACAGTGATAGCATGCAGAAGACTTTCTATTAATGGCAGGGAATTTAACAATTTTAGAATTGAATTTTCTACCCTGAGCATGCCAACAATCAATGGCCCTGTGGCCATGCTTTCCACATTCAAAGCATGAAATAGAATTTCTTTTAAAAGAACCTGACCAGCATTCAGAGGCCTTGTGACCAATTTTGTTGTAATTAAAACATATAATGTGCTGGTTCTTGTTAAAGACATGCTGATTTACAAGGTGTTTTGTATGATATGAACATGATTTTTCCTTACTACTTGCAAACCAACAATGAGCAGTAGTGTGTCCTACTTTATCATAATTAGAACATGTGACATTCTTTTTCTGACCAGACACAGATTTTCTAGCATGCTTGTTGTCATCTTTTTCCATCACAAAACAGTTACTCATAAGATGTCCATACTTACCACAATAATGACATGAGCCATTTGATTTCTTTAAAACATGGCATTTATCTGATGAGTTTTTAGCATGCAGATTGTTCCTTTGAATTTTTGATGTTTTATGATTTTTATTTTGTTTTTCTGTTTTCTTAGCCTTGTACTGAGGTGGAGATGAGATAGAAGGCTTTTCCTGTTCAGAAGATTTGACAAAGATAGTTTTCAGGTTGGCTCCATCAACCTTCCTCATGACTGGACTGTAACCCAGTCCTTCCTTGTTAAAGTTAATCTTTGTTCCCAGTATTTTCTGAACAATGGGCTGTTTGTCTTTTGATGTAGTGGCTACATTTGAAGTATTTACAAAGGATGTCATTACTTTGTTCTGCAAAGCCTTCTTATTTAGATTATTGTAGCCCAAACCTTCCTTTTTGACATTGACTTTTACACCTAGCAGCTTGTCTAGGTTTTTCTGCCCATCAACAAATTTAGACAAGGAAACTTTCAAATCCTGAATTTCATTTTCAAGAGATGCAATGTGTATTTCATAACTAGCGATCTCTTGTTCACTACAATTGACAGCTTCATTCAAAACCTTGTTAGCTGTTTTGTATTCTTCAATTTTCTTTCTCAGCTCATCTACCTCTTCAGTCTCGTTTGTACAGATAGCTTTTCCTTTTTCCAATGTGAGAAGTCTTTCAGACATGGCACTGTTTAACAGTTTTAATTTTTCAACTTCTTCTTTAAGCTTATCATTTTGAATTAACTCATTTATTAGAAGCTGATCTTCTGAGTTAACCATGCTTTCTCTCCTAGCTTCAAACTCCCTCAATTCCTTTTGTTGTTTTTCAAAATCTTTCTGTAAATCTATGTTTACAGATTTTATGGCATTAAATTTTTCAATCAGCAAATCATTCTCTCGTTTAAGTTTCTCTAATTGTTCTTCATTTTCTTTAGAGAACTTTCTGAGAAAGTCATCTTCAAATTTTAGATTGTTCAGTTCAGAGTAAACACATTCAAGTTCCTTCTTCAGTTCTGCATTATGGTTTTTATACATATGATTATCAGACAGACATGCATCATGAGATTGCTTCGTACTTGAACAATTTTTACATGGAGAGCTAGAACTATCTACCCGAGTACTCTTCTCCAACTTTTTATACTGTTTTCTTAATAGATCATGAGATTCAAATAATTCAGCATATGCATTCTCCCAATCTTCTAGAGAGAAATTCTCGAAGAGATTTACCTCATCATCATCATCTTCTTCAGTTTGATTGCTGCCTTGATCGCTGGCACTTTGATTTCTTCTGTTGGCCATCATGCAGCTGTCCACATCTATCTCCTGAGTTCGCTTCAGTGTATCCAGAATATCTTTAGCAGAACTGCAGTCAAAGAAACATGAATGAAAAGCTCTATCAGTAGCTGCCTTCATTAGATTTATTGCTATCTGATTTTCTTCATGCATGGATTTGTGACTGTCAGTCCATTTTGGCTTTTTCCTTGGTAGTTCATGAGGACCATGTGAAATTACTTTCCACAGGTCTGGATTCACAGATTTAACATAATTCTTCAAACCAGCGAACCATGCATCAAAATGCGTACCACTGAAGATCGGTGGATGGGCCATGAGAACACACAGATTAACGCAACAAGAATATTGATGCACTAAAAACAAATTAGCACCTAAGATTGCAAGATCGATCTGCAGGTCGCTGGACCTTGTAAGCAGACACCTGCTCTGATACCAACTGTTAGGGTGCTAGGCCCGGATACAGAGGGGGGTGAATGTATCCCTCTAAAAATTATGGCCTAAATTAAAGACTCTAAAGCTCGGATATGCAGAATAGGGACAATGAGCTTTCCGAGATAAGATAATAATCAACCAATTGATCAAACAGTTGGACTGCAACAATGCAGCCACCTGATCAAACTAGAAATGCAGACAGAACAGTGCAACCCAAACACACTTAGCAAAGTGCAATGCTCAAGGTTACTGCTGATAGGAACAATATAAACAATCCAAGATAACACAGCTAACCAGCATGCATAACCTGTGAATGGGAGGTAGGAGGCAAGGAGCGAACGCACAAAACAAACCACTGCACAGTAGATTTTTAGGTGGTTCGGTCCTGCAGACCTACATCCACCCCACACTCAACCCGAGTGTGGCTTCCACTAGCTCACGCTAGAAACAGCAGACTCAGTCTGCAACAGGTGCTGCCACACAGCTTGACCAGGGGAACAACCTCCCCTCTTCCTCCCAACCGGAGGGAACCACTAGTGACACCAGTCACTAGCAAACCAGAGACGCAAGTCTCTCTTCCTCCAGACCGGAGGGAACACCTAGCCTTGCAACTCACAAGACTAGAACCGGAGGACCAATCCTCCCTTCCTCCAAAACTGGAGGGAACCAACCGGTGACTTCCAGTCACCAGCAAACCAGAGGTCGAAGACCTCTCTTCCTCCAGACCAGGAGGGACCCCTGGACTTGCAATCCACAAGCCCAGAACAGGAGATCAGATCTCCCTTCCTCCAAACCGGAGGGAACCCACAAGTAGCACCCAGCTACTTGCAACCGGAGATAGCAATCTCCCTTCTCCTGAACTAACAGGAGGAACCCCGACCTCTCTACAGAGTATCAAAAATACAGCAAACCAGAAAACAAAGGAAAAATAATAAACGAAAATAACTTCAGCAAAACAGAAAGCTGAAAAACGAAATGCACAATGTGGCTCTCAACGGAGCTGACTGGCCTGGATTTGATCCACGGTCCAGTAGATAGATCTTCAGGTAAGTTTTTCTTCCTCTTCTCTTCTCTTCTTCTTCTTCTCCTTCACTCTCTCGATCTCTGCTCCCCTATTCTCTTCGGCTCACACTTCTATCTCTCTCTTTCTCTTCTTCTCCTTCTGCTCTTCTTCTTCTTCACTCTTTCTTCTCTTTTCACACGAGCACTATCTCTCTTTCTTTTTCTTCTTCTGCTCTCACTCTCACTCTCTTCTCTACTCTCTTCTTTTCTTTCTTTTCTTCTTTTTCTGGATCGAAGGGCTTTCTACTCTTCAAGCTTTATGCTTCGATCAGCTTTATCTGTGGATGAAGGCTGCATTATATAGCAGCAGCAGCAGGTGGATAGGGCACAAAACGCATGTGCCTCCCACATTTCCAGCCCTAAGTATTCGGACCACGTGGCAGTCTCTCAGCAGGCTTCATTCCGACCTCGGATCACGTGCTGCCAGTCACTGGGGAATGTTCTTCCTCGAACCTGCAAGGAGATACAACCCATTAAAACTGAGGGCCACAGGAACTAAAGCTGCATGAGGTATGGACTGTACTGGGAATGACACGAGATAGATACGGTGACTACAACACGAAACAAGGAAAGAACAACACGAGATACACTGTAACAGAACAGACACAACGAAGAGAACGACATGAAATACAGCGGTGAAAAAAGTAAACATTACAAGAGAACAACACGAGGTTCATATGAGAATAGCACGAAGTTATATGAGAACAGTACGAAGTTAGAAGGAAACAACACGCGGACATAAACACAAGAGAAACACGAAGACATGAATACAAATGAAAACAAAGACCTGAGGGTAACACGAGGTGGTACAGAAAACAGCACGAGATAGAAAAGAGAACGATACGAGGTACCAAGGCTAATACAACAAGGAAGATGACACGAGGTCAGATAAGAACGGCACGAGGTGAGAAGAAAACGACACGAGGTAGAAAGAAAACAACACGAAGACACGAAGACAAAAATAACACGGAGACACGAAGACACAAACAGAAACCGACACGAATTGAAGACAGCACGAAGATGAAAACAGAGACCGACATGAGTTGAAAACAACACGAAGATGAAAAATAGGAATCAACACGAAGTGAGGTCAAGGCGAGAAGGACACGAGGTCTGATGAGAAAGACCAACACGAAGATGATGAAAACAGCACGAAGTAAAGAGCAACGACACGAAGTATAGTGGTGACAAAAACACACACTACACAGAGAACGACACGAGGTGGCACAGAAAGCAACACGAGGTGCTGCAATGTCCTGCACGCAATAGAACAAAAACGACACGAAGACACAACAAGGAGAACGACACGAAGTCAGTGAGAACAGCACGAGGTGAAACGACACGAGCTGACAGCAACTCAAGGATGAAAAATAGAGACCGACATGAAGTGTGGTTAAGGCGAAAAGGACACTGAGTCTAAAGAGAAAAACAACACGAAGACAGCGAAAATGACACAAAGTTCATAAACTCAACACGAAGACATAACTACTGAAATAATACGAAAGACACGGACACATCACGAAGATCAACACAGAAACCGACACGAGGTGTGGTTTCAAAACAAACGAAATCGACACGAGATGAACAACTAAAAACAAAGGAAACGACACGAAATATAGTGGAAACAACACGGACACACGACCTGAAGGACAATAAACATAAACAACACGAAGTATGATAGAAACAGTACGGACATACAATGTACTACCTCATAGCAGATTTCATGTTAGGCATAGAAATCAACACGAAGTGTTGTAAGCTCAGACGACACGAGATCTTTTCGTGTTAGTGAGGGGAAACAACACGAAGACTCAAATACAGAAACAACACGAAGATGATGTGCAGTCTGATGTACAGACTTTGAAGAACAGTCTAATGTATAGACTTGCACGAGCGAGCTACAGTGCCAAAGTGTAGACTTCACGCTGTACAGACTTGGAAGACCACTGTTGAATGTGTAGACTTGTAGTTTAACATGAAAGAAGGCCAGTGTACAGACTTGCTGTCCTCACAGCTGACGACTCCAGTGTATAGACTTGGAGGCCTGAAGGCGATGTGAGTAACAGTCCAATGTATGGACTTCCATGAGACGCTCAATGTACAGACTTACTGCCAATCAATGTATAGACTCTGTAAATGCATATGAAAGCTTTATGTAGCAGATAACAGTCTGAAACTTCACTTGCAATGATTCACAGTGTAAGCAGATAAACTGACTGAACATATGAAAGCCTGAATGAACATTTTAGCAAGATGACTCACAGTGACTCACATCAAAAACCAATCATCAAAACAGAACATCAATGCATGGTGACTCACAGTGACTAAGTCACATTAAAACCAATCATCACAAACCCCTAAAGCCAATCATCAAAACCACAAACCACAGGGGCCAGGGGCACAACACCAGCCCCTTGAACGTGGGCATTGTACCTTTGGGAGGGCAACCCAAGCCCTGCTGGCCCTCTACCAGCAAGGGTCTTGTTCCATACCCTCTACTCGGCATCCCCGAGTCACCCCCGGGTTCGGTGTGTGCATCGGTTGTCAGCGGTCAACGATAGTCTTGCGTTCTTGTGAAGTATGCTTGCTTGATAGGTCTAAGGTTCTTCGGGCTAGTTGCTGCATTTCCTTAGGGTGTATCACATTAGTGTAGTTGTTTATTTTTGACTTCTGTACAGTGTTTGGACTTGTAATATATGGATTTGGACTATTATATAAATGTATCACTCTGTTATTGTCAATTGCTTCAGCTTAAGATTACTATTTTATAATGCGCGTGTAATTCCAGTTCATTATGCACCTCCTTAACCAATCCTCCCAACCCTTACGGGGCCTCATCAGCCTCTTGGGTGGCGTCTCCAAGTTCTTGGTATCGATTTACCAGTATCCGTATCTCCGGGTCGTTACACGACACGCCGAGAGGTGTTGGGAGCGGAAGCGGTGGTGGCAGCGGGAGCGGAAAGAGGAAGGGAGGCGCTAGCCTGAGCGGAGGCTTGGGTTTGTGGAGGCGTCGGAGATGGCGTAGGAGATGGATTAGGCAATGGCGCAGGTGATGAGGTAGGTGATGGAGCAGGCGGTGGTAGCGGGTTATGCAATGGAACGGGTGATCGACTAAGTGAGGGAATGGGTAATGAAGTAGGTGAAGGGATAGATGACGGAGCGGGCGTAGCGCCAGATAAGGAGTCACAGGGGTGCCTCTGGTCTTGTAGAGACGGAGATAGCTACCTGGGCGGTGCTTGTGGCTGTTGTTGCTTGCTGCGAAGATATAAGACAACTTTACGAATCACGGACCAATCCATCATTTTCTTGTCTTCCAGACCATAAACGTACTCCCAAAATTCGTGGCAATCATCGACCAAATGCCCCTGCTGACGGTGGTAATCATAAAATTGAAGCAAATTCCCGACTACTGGTCGGCAGGGCACAATCAGAGGAAGCTGCAACACGTGAGTAGCCATCAAAGCCCATAAAATATCTGAAAAAGACTCTGGCAACGGAGGAAGAGGAGCCCGCTTCAAGCAAGGTGGGTGTTGAGGGGTATGAAATGAAGAAGAGGGTTGTGGAGGTTGCGTAGGTAAGGGCGCGTAACGACTAGTGGAGGGACTCGGTGGAGGCGTATGATGAACGGGGCGGGGAGGTATGTAGTGGACGGCATCCACTTGCTCAGGGTGTGGTGTTCCCTTGATCAGAGGTGGAGACACATGTAGGTATGGAGAAGTGAAAGGCTGACTCGTGGAAGGTTGATGTAGCGGACTCATGGAGGATTGACTCATGGAAGCGTATGGGTTCGTGGATGGTGGACTCACGGAGGGATATGTGACGGAAGGCTGACCCGTAGAGGGCGAGTAGGTGGTGGAAGGCTGACTCATAGAGGGTGCAAAAGGGGTATATGAGGATGGCGAGGTGTATGTGGACGTGGAGTGTGGAGAGGACTCGGGGTCAAGGGAATTTTGGATTTGTTGACAGACGAAGCATGCTCGGCTATACAATTGTTGCCAGGAGGTAATGTCATTTAGGGCCAAAATGAAGCAGTACTCGGGCGTTGCATTGGAAATTAACATCTTGATCTGCTCCTGCTCTGAAATATGCCCCGGGACTTACGCGGTAAGGCGACGCCAGCGATCGACAAAAGTAGAGAATTTCTCATCTGGCTTCATCTTCTCGTGGGCCAGATCCACAACAGAGAACCTAGGCCCAACCTGATCTTGATATTGCTGAATAAACTTGTCTTGAACAACATGAAAATTCACAACTTGCTCATGCGTCAAAGAGAAGAACCAATCCTAAGCTGGGCCCTCTAATGACAGACCGAACAATTAAGCCATCAAGCGTTGGTCATGTCGAAATTGGGCCGACTCATAAACGAACACCTTCAACTGCACAAAGGGGTCACCGGGTCCACCATAAATGTGATAAGTAGGGATTTGCGAAGGTGGCGGAAGCCGAAGATTCTGAAATACGAATAGGACACTCAAAGAAGATTTGGGATCAATTCATCGTTGCAACTCTGCAAGCTAGCGTTGGGCTTGAGCAATCATCTCCTGGGTAGGGAGAGATCGAGAAACATTTGAGCCGTCTTGAGCAAGGGGTTGTGAATTTGGACCAGGACTATGGTAGTGGGCCAGATAAGAGGATCCGGGCTGAGAAGAAGAAAGAAAGCCCATTCCGGGAGCGAAAGGATACATGGACCTGGATTGGGCATTAGCATATGGACCAACTGGGCTAGCAGCATGAGAGGAAGAAGAAGGCCCATTAATATGGTTTGTAATCAATTTTTGGGCCTGAACCGGGTCCATTTGTCGAACAAGGCAAGATAGGTGGGCCATAAGGTTCTCCTGTTCTTCAGACGGGTCAGAGGGACCATGGGAAGAAGGGCCCGCATGGGAGGAAGATTTCACACGGGAGTAAGAATATTGGGAAGAAGGAGATGGATACAAAGGACTAAGATGGCGCTCCATGAGAGAGGCGGAGACGTACTACAGAAAAATCAATGGGAATACAACCAGGGAAGAAATGGTGCGAAGGACGAGGAGGGCAAGACCCACAGGTAGGTAGCGGTCCTGTGGTGACCGCTACTAGTAGGTGGCGGTCAACTGTTGACCGTAACCAGGCCTCTGTGACCTGACATACAGATAGACTTATGCAGTGAAACCAATGCAAAATGCGACTGAAACGATAGAACCAGGCTATAAACACGACAAAAGGGCTAAAACTAAATGAAACTGACCACAAATGACTAAATGAAGGAGAAGGTGTGGCACAAAACACAACAAATGGGCTTGGACAAACCCAAACAACACAAATAATATGATGTGAGAAGTTTCACCCAAGATCAAACAAGTTAATATGATGCAAAAAATTTTATTTTCCAAAGTTTTTGGTGGACCTTTTAATGTTTTCAATTAAGCATAACTCACTCAAGATATGGGTCTCCTAAAGGGAAGGGGTCCAAACTTTGAGCTGGCCTAGGGTTAACTCTCTCACACGGATGCAAAATGCAAGGCCTAAGGGGTGGAAAGGTACAACTAGCTCAACGTCTGTGTGGGAATCCACGGCTCGCGGAGACTTACGGAGGTCCCAGATAAGGTCACCTAGTCGACTCTAAGGAATATGAAGCTGAGAGGGTCACTTACCAAGGTAGGAATGCAACTACAATATGCAATGGATGGCCCTATGCGCACCGGAGTGCATGTAGATTTCTAGCTTAAAACTAGCAAATCAAGACAAGAAAAAATTATGAAAACATGATAAAATGAATGCACATAATATGAAAAAACCAAGATAATATAAAGGACAACAATGTAGGACCATAAAAAGGCACAATCAGACCTCAGAAGGTAGATTAAATCATCCAAGAACAACCTACCTGAGGGTCTGCCCCTGGGGCTGCCAGAAACAGAACGTGGTCCCCTGATGACCACTACTTGCAAGTAGTGGTCACCTGGCGATTACATTCTGGTAGTGGTCTCCTGGGGACAGCATTCTGATCCTAGAACCGCAGAACTGCAAAAAAACTCAGGGAAACTCTATCTAAACAGAGATATACATACACCAAAGTTGCAGGAGAGCATGAATAACGTGATGGGCACTAGGTGTCCCACCGTTATCACCAAAAATAAGGTTGTTGATAATTAAATCTTGCCCCGAACAAGATGAATAAACAACATATAAGCATAAACATGCAATCACATGAAAGGGAAAGGGGGCGATGAAGAAAGAGGAACATACCGTGATCGCCACCAAGGATTGACAGTAGGAAGAAAGTGCTATAAGAGATGAAAGACCTACTACGTATCTTGGAAAATTGAAAAGAAGAATGCGGCCAAAAAAGTGACTGCTACTACGTGATCGCGGGTGAGAAAAGGATGCGGGAAACCATATGGATTACACCTCCTCGTCTTCCAGCCAGCTAGAAGACAAGGGCCTCGAGTTCAAACTTGCTTTCCTACGAAACAAAGCCAAAAGGAGGATAAAAACCCATTAGAACTATGAGCGTAGCATCAATCCCGAATGCAGAAAATCAACATGAAAATTAAGGGAGAGCGCACCCGGGGAGGGTTTTTAACCCCTGTAAATGGGACAAAATAATAGGTGTGTGTATTGTGTATGCATGAAGAGTGAAAGATTGATTTAAAATGCAGAGAATAGTAGAGAAAAATGTGGAGCAATATGCATTAAACGTGCAGAAAACTATGCAGAACAGTGCAGAAAAGAGTGTGGAAAGGGAGCAAAATAATGAAGGAAAGAAGCCCTAACAGGAGAGAGGACGAAGTTAACACTTTCCTGATGATTGGGGGTCGAAGAGAATGAGTCGACAATGTGGCATGGCTTTGCCCCAAGTAGAAAATGCCCTCCCTTCGAGCCCAAAACCCTTGGAGGCTATTTATAGAGTTGCAGAAACCCTAGGTCGAATTTCAAGGATAAACACCAGAAAATCAGAGTTTTGATGGATAAATCCCATGATAACAGTGGGATAATACCCTAGGGATGGATAGAAATCGACTTGGCACACTATCCAATGCATTAACGGTGCGAACAAGGACTCCAAAGCGTCCTCGGTCGGAGAAAACGGAGCCCAGGATGATCAAGACTCTGCAACCATAACGCGGTCAGTCGCGCGACTGAGACCTCAAGAATGCGGTCAAGGGACAACCGCGACCTGAACAGGCAAGAAAAGGCTCAAGAGGCCGAGTCGACGCACCCAGGAACGTGAGTCGATGCACTAGGAAGAAGCAAGAAGAACGCAGTCTTAAGGAGACCGCGACCTCAAGGTAGCGGTCTTCACCAGACCGCTATCTGGACTGGAACGATGCATAACAGGCATGGGGTCGACGCACCCAGAATAAGATCACGGTCTACAACCAAACCGTGACCAGGGTGACTGAAAAATAAAAAAGAAAAAGAAAATGTGAGAATGCGGTCTTCTAGGGGACCACGATCTGATGATCACGGTCCCCTCGGAGACCGCGACCATGGGGCCTACAGGACTTATGCCGGTCGATCGATTTTCAAGAATCGATCGACCAAACCGAGCTTTAGGTCGACCAAAAATTGCTAGAAATGCAGTTTGGCCTCGATCGCAACTATGAAAATAGGCCAGAACGCAAGGGAATCAAGGAAAATAGCCTCCAAGGCTCCATGGGCTGGGAAATGGGCTCGAAATACGATCAAGAAAGATCCCAAAATAATGGATAATTCGGGACATCATGAAAGACAAATAAGAGAAAGAACTCAACTTGCAGGCTGAAAACGGGTGTCAACAGTAGCAGCCGCAATTGCTAGGGCTATCCCTCGCTCGGGCAGAGCTCGGGTCACCCAGAAGTAATTGAGTGGCAGGACACTCGTTAATAGGGCTAACTGGGGGATGCCCCACTCTAATTTTTGAGGGGTACGTCTAGCTCTTTCCCTTAAGGGGAGGGCATGCTCGGGTGCTAGCCCTTAGGACGTACCGTGTAGGGCACACCTGTGGGGTGATCAGTGGATCACCTCAATGCTCCTTGAGAGGAGCTGGATGGTGCCATGAAACGACTGTTCGCCAGTTTATGAGGGATGAATCTGGCTCTCTTCTGAAGAGGAGGAATGCTCGGGTGCCGACATCTAGGAAACATCTCGAAAAGCACACCTGCAGAGCGATCGGTGGACTACCACCGTACTCATGACCAGTAGACCATGAAATGACAGCTCTATTTTCGAGGGGAGTTAGTTTCTCCTTAAGAGGAGCAAACGTCTCACCTCTTGGAGAATGTATACACAGCCACCCTTGGTATTTCTGAGTGGAGCGTACATCCTTCTCTTGAAAAAGAGAGGATTATTGCTCGCCACTTGGAGGCTAGACAACCACCAGGATTTTCAAGGGGAGCATACATCCTTTTCCTGAAAAGTAGAGGATTATTACTTACCTCTTGAAGGCTAGATAGCCACCATGATTTTCTAGGGGAGCGTACGTCCTTCTCCTAAAATGGAGAGGATTATTGCTTGCCTCTTGGAGACTGGATAGCCACTAGGATTTTCGAGGGGAGCATACATCCTTTTCCTGAAAAGTAGAGGATTATTACTCACCTCTTGAAGGCTAGATAGCCACCAGGATTTTCGAGGGGAGTGCACGTCCTTCTCCTAAAAAGGAGAGGATTATTGCTCGCCTCTTGGAGACTGGATAGCCACCAGGATTTTTGAGGGGAGCGTGCATCCCTCTCCTAAAAATGAGAGAATTATTACTCGCCTCTTGGGAGTGCGGGGATACCAACTGCTGATCCTAGAACGTGACTCATCAGTGCTGGAGATGGATCGAGGAGGCGAGAAGAGGCAACTCTGTTCATTTATTGATAAAACGTTCTAGGATTTACAGAATTCCAAGTGTGTCGAACCTTTCTCCCATCCAAGGTTGATAACCTATATGCATCTTTGCTGAGCATTTTCGTCACCCGGTACAGGCCTTCCCAGTTTGGGGCTAGCTTCCCCATCGCGGCTCTGGGGTTGATGACGCTGGCATGACGCAATACCAGGTCACCAGGGAGGAAATGACGCTCTCTAACCTAGGCGTTATAGTATTGTGTCAACTGCTATTGATAAGCGATCAATTTGCCCCGAGCATATTCCCTTTCCTCCGTCAGTTGGTCCAAGTTCTCTCGCATCGCTTAGTTGTTTCTTGCCTCATCGAATTGGCTAACTCTCAGTGACGGATTAGAGATCTCGATCGGGATGATAGCTTTGGCTTCGTATGCTAAGTGGAAAGGCGTCTCTCCTATAGCAGTCAGAGTAGTGGTCTGGTGTGCCCACAAAACACTTTGTATGGAATCTACCCATGACTCGCATGCTTGCTCAAGATGGGTCTTAATGCCATGAAGGAGGGTCCAGTTGGCGTTCTTCACTAAGCCATTGGACTGGGGATGGCCCACTGAAGTGAATGGTTCCAAATCCCTAGTTCTGAGCACTTCTCACGGAAGACGGTGCTGGCGAACTGTGTACCATTGTCGGTTGTGAGAACGCATGGGATCCCGAACCGACAGATAATGCTACGCAAGATGAACTTCCAAGTTGCTTCGCCCGTAATCTTCCCAAAGGTTCTACCTCGACCCATTTGGTGAAGTAATCTATGACGACGATGAGGAATTTCTTCCTCCCTTGGGCTTCTGGAAATGGGCCTAGTGTATCTACCCCCCACCGAGTAAATGGGCGAGGCTCCATCAGGGCCTACAGTTGTGTTGCTGGCTGGTGGTGCAAGTGTCTGAATTTATGGCACTAGGGGCAACTCCGTACGTAGCCAAGACAGTCTTTCTGAAAAGTGGGCCACCAATATCCTTGTCGAATCAAGCTCCTGGAGAGTGCTCACTCTCTAATATGACTTCCACAGAGGCCTTCATGGACCTCACAGATTGCTTGTTTAGCTTTGGTGGGGAACAAGCATTTTAGCAGTGGCACGGAGAGCAACTGTCTGAACAGGCATCCGTCGATAACCATAAAGTGCACTGCTCAAGCTTGCACGCGGCGAGCCTCCGAGCGGTCATCGGGGAGGTGCTGGCGCAGGAGATAATCGAGGATGGGGTCCATCCGCGATGGCTCATGGTCGACGGCGTTCACCTAGAGGTCAGGTTCTTCAACGATTGGTGTATGTAACTCCTCCACCAGTACCAGCCTCGAGTTTGTGACAGAAGTGGAGGATGGCAGACATGAGAGGGCATCTGGTTAGATGTTTTTTGCCCTCAGGATATGGACCATCTCGAAGTGGGAGAATCCTGCAGTAGCCTCCTTTGTCTTCTGGAGGTACTTAATCATGGTCGACTCCTGGGCCTCGAACTCCCCACAAACTTGACTAGCAACGAGCAAGGAGTCACTATAGACCCGAAGGTTGGTCGCTCTGAGATGCTTGGTCATGCGGAGGCTAGATAGCAGGGCTTCATACTTAGCCACGTTATTGGTGGCCGGGAAGTTGAACCAGAGGGCATACTACAGCTCTTCTCCTTCCGGTGACAATAGGACCAAGCCTGCTCCACTCCCGCTTGCACAGGACGAGCCATCCACGTAGAGTTCCCAAGTGGGCCTAGGGGACTGCTCGTATGCTTCCTTATCGAGGAGAGTGCATTCGACGATGAAGTCCGCTAGTGCCTGGGCTTTGATGGTTGTCCTCAGGCAGAAGCTGATGTTGAATTCTCCCAACTCGATGGCCACTTGATGAGCCTTCCAGAAGCATTGGGTTTTTGGAGAATCTGGCGTAAGGGCTGGTCGGTGAGGACTGTTATAGCATGGGAGAGAAAGTACGATCGCAGCTTGCGTGCGGCCCTCACCAGGGCGAGTGCAAATTTTTCTGTCCGTGAGTATCGAAACTTGGGTCCCTGAAGAGCTCGGCTCACATAGTAGACCGACTTCATGGCTTTGTCGTCTTCCCGAGCAAGCACTATGCTCAGTGTGCTTGGCATCACGGACAGGTATAGGAGTAGGTGTACCCCATCTCGAGGTTTGGAGAGGACATGGGGGTGAGGAGAGGTACCACTTCAGGTCCTCGAAGGCTTGTCGCATTCCTGATCCCAATCCACCAGTCCCCTTTTCTCTAATGACTTATTGGCTTACTTAATGAGCCGGAAGAAGGGGAGGCACCTCCCCGCAACTTTGGACAAGAACTGGGTGAGGGCTGCCACATGACTAGTGAGGCATTGCACATCCCTTACCCGCTATGGCTACTTCATTTCTAATATTGCCCGGATTTGGTCAGGATTTGCTTTGATTCCTCGGTGGGTCACCAGGGAATCGAGGAACTTACCCAACTTAACTCCAAATGCGCACTTGCTCGGGTTGAGCTTCATGTTGTACCTTCGGAGCATCACGAACGTCTCTGCCAGATCCTCCAAATTGTCGGCTGCACACAGGCTCTTGACGAGCATATCATCAATGTAGACTTCCATGTTGCGGCCGATCTGGGCGTCGAACATATGATTGACAAGACGTTGGTATGTAGTTATGGCATTTTTCAAGCTGAATGACATGCGCATGTAGTAGTAAAGTCCATGGTCAGTGACGAACGCGGTCTTGTCCTGGTCGGGCTCGTGCATGCTGATCTAATGGTACCCGAAGTAGGCATCCAGGAAATGTTATGTCCCCTGGTTTTGATGATAACAAACCACGAATCATTATTGGAAGTTTTAGCTTGAAAGCCTTGTTGTTTGTCTAACTTAATTATTGAAAAGTTCTTTAGATAGGTTCAAGTCTAGAATAATCAAAGTGTCGACCTCACAAGTTCAGAGTGTCGACACTACAGAACAAATGAAGAAAATTCATGGCTCTGTTTGGGTTCTGAAATTCTCATAGTGTCGGCACTACCAACTGACAGTGTCGACACCACAGTTCAATTGTGACAGACGATCGTCTCTGTCTGGCGTTCATGCCTCGACACCAATAGGGTCAAGTGCCGACACGGCAGTTCAAAATGCTTGCACTCGTGGTACCCGTGTCGACCTGTAGGCTCAAGAGTGTCGACACCATGGTGAAGAAAGCTACATACCTTTCCTCAAGTAATCAATAGGAAGTGTCAACACTTCAGTTGAAGAGTGTCGACACCGTCAATGATGCACAGAGCGGATCTGAATTCGATAGCAACCTATTTCCATGATCCGCAATCATTCGTTGGGATCCGTTTGTACAGGAAAGATGCTTCTGGAAGGTCGCTTTTTAAGGAAGAATCATTGGGAGACAGTGGCATCTTCCAAAGTGGTCCCCACTGCAGATATTATTCCATTTCTGCCCATGCTCTCTGTGTGCACCGGAGAAAAGACAAGAAGGAGGTACGTAGAAGAAAGTGAAGGTGAGAGGGACGTTCGAAAAAAAGATAGAGCCCGCGGGAGATAGCTTGGGGAAGAAGCTTTCGAAGCCTCATCCTCTCCACAAGCTGGAGAACGGGTTGCAAGAGATAGGGCAAGCGGGAGATCCACAGAAATCTGGTCATCCCTTCCTTCAAGCGAAAAAGCTCCGCGACAGATTTCTCTTCAGTTCCTGAAGCCCAGCCAGCAGAGAAGACCCCTTCTCAAGACATCTCCGCCGTTGCTGAAGAATCCTTCTACATTTCCTGGCATTCGTGCTGAAGAGAGCACAAAACTGGAAGCCGCCTCAAAGCGTCATCTAGTCTAACAGACAAGGCATTTCCTATCCGCTGTCATCAATACATATTGTTTGTTTGCTAATTTTTCTTTAGTTTTCTTTTATCAAACTCGGACATCCATATTGGTCCCTACCTATGTGTAGGAAGATAGACTGAGTAAAGCTCAGTTCTGTGGGTATGGGCCTTGTGTGCTCGCAAGCTGTTAGTCAGCCGGTTGGAGAGTGTTTTCTCTCTATGTGAAGCTGTGCATCAGCAGTTGGTGCTTAGGCACTAGTGAAGCCTCACTCAGTTGAGTGAGGGGTGGATGTAGGTCTCTGGATAGAGACCAAACCAACTTAAACACATCTGTCTCCAGTGATTTGTGTGATTGCTTGCTTCTACAGTACATACTTGTTTAGGCACGGGGTTTCATTCTTCTACTTGCATTTAGCTTAACATAAGCACTTAATCTTCCTCTATAGCTGCTAAGTTTTTATCTCTAGCTGAAATTTCAGCATGATCGGAGGTGCCGTCGTACGGGGTGAACGTCGGCAACTGAAATTTCAGGGCGATGGGAGCCTCCATGATCTCCCTGGAGAAGGGGGCGTGGAAGTCTGAGTCATCATCGACGAGCCCCCTGGTCTTAGCGGTCTGGAGGATATCATCCAAGTAATAGACCTTCCCCTCCAATTCACGTTCCACCTCCTCATAGCGTCACAGTTGTTGCACCATCTCTGGGTTGGAGTGGAGCGGACTGTAGGGCCGAGGTGCGCCCGACAAGATTCCGCCATGGTGGGGGCACCTCCGTTTTGGGGAAGCTCCATCGGGGTAAAGTCTTGCCCTGCAGGTCAATTGAGGATATCTTGGCACAACTCTATCAATACTTGGAGCTGTCGCCGGGCCCCTTGGCGATCCCTGGGCCCCTTGACGATTGCTAGTGTTTGTAGTAGCTTCCACGGGGTGCCATGGCTTTCTACTCGTTCACACATATGGCGCCAAAAAGTGTAGAGGCAGGAAAGTGGTTCCTAGTCCTCGTACCACACTTCTAAGATTTGTTTGTTGAGGAAGAGCAACAGGCACCCTTGAAAGCCTGTGAACACCAGAAAAAGGGCGTCAGAAGGAGCTCTGAGTGCAACCCCAGGAGATAACCATCCGATGCTTAAGTTAGAGACATCCTTCAGAGAGAACTACAAGAGTAGGAGAGCTTAAGAGTAGAGTAGACAAGCCTGTGTGTATGAATGAAGGCTCCTGGAGTGCTTGGAGAGCCTAGGGTGTGCTCGGAGAGCCTGGGGAATGCTCATAACAGCGGGCAAAGGCCTCTTTTCTCTATGCGTGTCTCTGTCTCTGTATGTGTGTCCCTATCTTAGGTCTAATGGGGGGCCTGTTTATATTGGTTACCCTGGCGGTGGCCGTTCGTTCCTCAACGGGGAAGGGACGTGGGTCGTAGAGTAATGCCTCCTCGATCGTGGGGAGAGTTATCCGTTGTGCACCTACCTATTCTGGAAGAGGGACCTCGTCACGAGAATATCGACATTGTGGGCGTTACCTCATCCATGCCGGGGAAGGGCCTACCATGGCGGAGGCAACGTTCGACCGTTGGCAAGTTCTTCGGCACCCGGCACGCGCGCATCAATCTCACCCGTGGGCTGGCGAATCTTCTATGCCCCCTTAACTGGGCCACTCGGCTTGGGTTGCAGACCGTTGGGTGGTCTTTCTTCGGCTAGATTGGGTTGGGCCGCCTTGGACCTGGCGATATCTAGCCATGCTAGACCTGGCGAATTTTACCCTCCTCAATACCATATTTCCATTTTTGCTTTATATAGCTCTATTTCTTCATTATGCCTCTTTTGCCCTCTGCTCGTTCTATGTATCTATCTTTTTACTTTTTTTATCCAAAAAACCCTGCCTAGTGTTGAATGGGAGAGTGCACCCTTTTACCATAGGTAAAGAGAAATCCACTCCACCATTCAAACATTAGGAGGTAAATTTTATTTATTGTCAACAGGAATACCATTACATCAAGCGAATACTGGGCAGGCCCAGTTTGTCAAGGCGAGCTGCTCCCTTTATAGAAGTAGGGAGCTCATCATAAGAAAAGAAAACATTACAATGTGTGGTGCAAGCCAAGGAGGCTAGGGGGTCGGCGACTTTGTTTCCTTCTCTGTAGACATGAGCGACTGAATCTTTCGTATTAAGAAGACTCCATATCTCTCTTGCATAAGAAAGGATAGACCATGGGCAATGGATTTGCTTTTTTATAATTTGAACTAAGGTTTTGGAGTCACATTCAATCTGGACTGGCTTGTCATCAATAGTATGAAAGTATTTAATGCCATCAAGCAAAGCTCGAGCCTCAACAACTAGACTGTTGGCACTGCCATAAAAATGTGAGAAGGCAAGAATAGTATTTCCGTTACTGTCTCTAATAACTTCGCCTCCACCTGAGTCCCCATTGCTCTTGCATGCACCATCTGTGTTAAGCTTGAGAGAAGGCCAGGGAGGGCATTCCCATTTAATCACCTTCAGCTGTGGTTTAGCAGACAAACTGGTTTTAATGCCAAATTCCTCCAATGTTTTTCTTGTGGTATTATCAGGCTCCTTGAGGTTTGCAACTACACACACATGCTTTACTTGTAATATAATATGGTGGAGAAGCCTATTCTTATAGATGATTTTTCCATCATATTTTGATGCATTTCTTGATTTCCAGATTTCCCAAATACCATAGCCAATGACAGCAAGGAGGAATAAACCATAGGCAGATTTCTGATGCATGTTCATAGCATTTTGGTTGATAAATGCTCTCACAGAATTAACATTCATTTGCAGCCCATAAGCTCTGAAATGAGACCATACCTGTGTGGCCAGATCACCGTGCATAAAAATGTGGTTAATATTTTCCTCGCATTGCACCCTGCAGCAATGGCATTTGGAACACATTTGCACACCCAGTCGTTGAATGTTTTTATCAGTGGGAAGAGCATTGTGAACAATCTTCCATAGATGGACAGATATTTTGGTGGGTAGCCAATTGGACCATAATCGAGTCTAGGGAAAAATATTTTGGTTGGAGTTTATATTTGATAGCATACGATAAGTAGAGGCCACTGTGCAAAAACCTAAGGAAGAAAGGCTCCAGGCCGGACAGTCAGGATACTGAATTAGCTGAAAGTTTTTGATAGCTGATTTGATCGGCTCAGGAACCTGTCCATCCATCAAATCATAGTTGACATTAGGATGATGCCTCAAGAAATCTTTGACAGTGATGCTGCTGTTTGGAATGGTAGAGCCTTCAACATAATCAGCCAACCTCTTATTCCCAATCCAGTTATCCAGCCAGAAAGAAGTGTTGTTACCATCACCAACTATAACTTTTTTATGTTGAATAATAAGGTCCCTGGCCTTTAACCAACTCTTCCTGGTGAAACCGTTCATGTTTTTAAATTGACACTCACTGAGATGACGCTGTAGATGTGGAAAAAGTTATGATTAACCCCAAATTGATAAAAGATGGTGATTTTGTCTTAAACAAGATATCGCACCCAATTAATGATGAAAAAGGGGAAAAATCATATGCAACAACGAAGATCCGTGATCGCCACTGAAGCTAGAAACATGCCAAACAATAAGAGATCAGGATGGGGCATGTTACATACCTCAGAAATCCATAAAGGGGAGCTATGGTCCTGGAGATTAACGCGCTATATCGTCCCAGCGCCTTCTTCAGGTCGCGCTAACTTAGTATAGCGCGATATCAGACAGGTAGCGGGGTTTATTTGGATTCGTTCCTTCCTTGCTCCAAGGCCGGCCAAAGTGCAAGGGCTCCACGTATCAATCTTCCAGTGCCTGTGAACAATCATAAACAACAAATATAAAGCCCATTAGATCGAGATTTGAGTATAATCTGCCCTTATCCTTAATCAAAAGCATGTAAAAGGGGGCTCGATTACCTGGGGGTTTGGTGGTTTTTAAACCCCTATGGATGGGCAAAAGATAGGTGTGGTGTGTGTGAATGCATGTATCTTGTAAAAGGAGTGTTTTGAAATCAGGATGTAATGCGATGCAAAGATTAAAAAAAAACCGGAGGAGAAAAGAGATATGAAAGAGGAAGAACACAAGGAAAAGCCCTAAATACTCCCTTGAACGTGCGAGGAGCGAGGATTTGTTGATTGTGCACGAAGTATTTCCTCCTCCTCGTCAATAACTCGAGTTGCATCCCCCTCAAACGACGGCCAAAGGGATGAATTTATAGGAAGAAGATCGAACACAAACCCTAGGTCGGAGTTTGATTCAATCCGATGACTCGGCGGCTTAAATCGAGGTAATATTGCCGACTAATTAGGGGGAAAGACTCATGATAGGTTTAGAAACCTTCCTAGATAAGAAACACAGTCAGCAACTTACCCAATAAGGCCTCTGAATCGAAATAAGGGAGTCCGGCCTGAGAGGGACTCTGTCTGATAAGGCGCTATACTTCCATAGCGCGATAATGAAGACCGCGCTATGGAGATATAGCGCAACAAGTAAAGGCCCATTAAATGGTATAAAAATGGAGAAAAAAACCATTGGGCAGTCATTTAATCAAATGTTGAAGGAGAGTAACACCCAAAATTGATGTCATAATGATCAAATGTCAAGCAATAACAATTGATCAAAGGATAATTTGAATTTGACCCACAACGCGCTATGAACAAAAAAGCGATAAGAACAAATAGCGCGAGAATGCCAGACTCGAGACGAGATCCAAGGTATGGAATTGAAGCGTTGGGCCAAGAAAGGGGAAGAATCCCAGAAAATCAACCAATTAAGGATCAATTGGGGCATCGACTAAGAGAACAAAGAAAATGCTCAATTTATCGGCTAAAAATGGGTGTCTACAGATGCCCCTCCTTGATATCCGCTTTGCAGGGGAGCGAAACGGGGATGAAACGGAAATAACACGGAGATGACACAGAGTGGTAGTGACGGGGAGATGAAGTGAAAATGTAGTAGAGCGGACTGATAAGTGGATATCAAGGAGAAAAGACACCCATTATAACCGACAAATGATAGGAATGATCCAGAAAACTCCGAGCTAACCACAAGGTCAAGCCGGCACCAGTGATTCCTGCCTAGAATGATAGGCACGGAACAAGAAAAAGGAACTGATCAACCTCTTGTACAAAAGAGGCATCCGCAGCGCGTAGCAACTACGAATTTCACTCAGTTAGTGGAATAGACGCGAGCCCGGCGGATCCATCGACGCCATCGTGCGGTTCACAGCTAATGAGTGGATCAAAAAGAAGGAGATTGAATCAAAAAAGTGATAAGCACAATCAGGCAAGGGTCACATCGACCAACGAGATCCAATGCTTAACTGGGAGCAATTTTTCAGATTCGGAATGGAATTAAATTCTTTGTTCGAGAACAAAAGCAAATTGATCCTTTAATTTAGGAAGAAGATTGGGCGATTTATGGATGCAAAAGTGGCATGATGCATGCAGGGCTAAAATAAAAGAAATCATCAAAACAAATGCCAAGAAAGATAAAATACAAGATACTCAAGGATAATATTGCTAAATCAAATAGACTCGGGTCAAGAATTATCCGCAACCACGGCGTGCGAGATGAAATCCATCGTCCCCAAATTTATTTTGATCTAACGGCCTATCCGACGATTAACTGCATGTTTCTAGATCATCACTGTTTTTGGTAGAGGGGAACTCAAATCCTGAAACATACAGAGAACCAGCCGGTCCTTGAGATAATAATGTAAATAACATATAGTAATGCAATAAAAGAAGGGACACAGAAATACTTTCCTGATGGCACGGCATATGTTTTTTCTCTTTATTGCACTCGATTAGGGATCACCGAGCAGCGAGCAAAGGATGCAGAGGATCGCTACCGACGAGGACGTGAGCGGGCCCAGCGTGAGGGATACTCCCGAGCCTACTCGAGCACAGATTACTTAGTTACTTCTTCTGAGCACCAGCGGAGAGAGGATGCAGAGAGGGGAGCACATGGTGACAGGGTTTCGGCTTCCCGGGCACAGATGGCTCCTCCTAGGCCTCCCCGGGGAGGACACGAGGAAGCTGAGAGTTCACACAGAGGGGGAGACCAGAAGGGTCGAGGGGAGAGCTGAGAGTTTGTTGTATCCATCTCATTTTATACCTTTTGACATGTTATAGTGGAATGAGACAATTCTTAGCACTTGTTGCGGCTTGTGTGATTGTTCTTCATTTTGCGTGCTTTTTCAAAAGGATGCCATCAGAAATAGAATGCAATTTTTTTTGGAATTTTTTTTTGTTTGAAAAATATGCAAAAAACTTTTTATGAGTTTTTGAAAATATTTGAATATTTTTTTAAAAAAAAAAACTTTTGCAATGTTCAATTTTTTTTGCAATATTCTAGTTTTTAGTTTTTTTTTTTTGGAATTTTTTTTTGGCAATATTCAAATTTCTTTGGAATTTTTGGCAATATTCAAATTTTCATGGAGTTTTGGTAATATTCAATTTTTTTGTGGAGTTTTTGGTAAGACATTGCTAATGCAGCGTTAAAGGGTATTTAAACCACTGGCTAGGGGTCCTTGTTCCTCCCCCTTTTTGCTTAAAACTGTCCAAAGCTGGGCGTGCATTTGTAAGGTGGCGCCCTATAACTGACCGCCTTTGATCAACGGTGCCCCTACCAAGGCCATACCCGAGAAACATTCGATCTTGGAGGGAGAAGAGAAGAATAATTGGAGATAAACTTTACGCAGGATGGGAGATATCAAGACTTGAATTCCTTCCAAGGTGTTAACCCTCAAAGAGGTAGTCTGTTGCGTCGGGGCTTTATGCCTTTGATTTTTAGACCCTTGACATGCATACGACCAGGGTTCTCCCTGCGGGGACTTTGCCACTCTTGACATGCCATAATTCATACTTTTGCTTTTATCGAAATTTTGACTTGATTTTCATAATAGCCCTTTTGGCGAGATGTATATCATGAAAACTCATATGAAAACTCATATTGATGTTGATTTTGGGTCAAGACTGCCCCTATTTGAGACTCCTCTCGTATTGGGGATTACCTAGGTTGGGTCATCTTATCCGTCAGTCTCTTGCCCCTGCATTCGGCCGAGTGAAGAAGAGAAAAAGACTTCCAGATATACTCATGGCATGGCCAAGGTAGCAACGGTGTTTAACCAAAGAAGCCGGCTAAGGACGCCGTGAAGTGTGTGAAATGCCCAGCTAAGGGTTGCTCTTAACAAGCGGGGAGAGAATGTCGAATTCCCAGCGCGGGGTTCTTATTAACCAAAGGTGCTGCATAGCAAGCCTAAAGACTCTTTTGAGAGTGATTTAATTAAACAAAAGCCTAAGATAGAGGTTTAAAACACCACTCTTAATCTCGTTAAGAAGCACTTGATTTTGAAAATCATGCGTGAAGTAATGATATCATAAAAAATGCGTACTTACGCCAATATGTTACCTTGCAACCTTTGTAGAAGCAGCTGCCAGAAGTGGTCATCGTGGGATTTGTCTTCTTTAGCAGGAAAAAGACTGGAAGCAAAGGATTGGAAGTGGCTTATCAAGACGGAGCGGTGCCCAGACCAGACTCAGACGAATAAGAAAAAAAGGAAAAGAGACAAGGGCTAGAACTCCCTTATTAAGGTACAGAGACCCTGATCACATGGAACAGTCTACAGAAGAAGCGGAAAATCAAGAAGAGGGGTGAGGACTAAAGCCTCGGAAGCAATGGGAGAATGGGCAGATGCCCAAGGCAGTGGATGTTGAAGAAGTTGGGTCAGACCCGGAATCAGGGGGAATTAGAAGAAGAAATTGGTAGATAGAAAGAGGTGGATCCGGAGGGTCCGGAGGTAAAGGAGGAGAATCGTGATAGGAGGAATCATCCGGGGGCTCCGGAGGGATAACGAAAGAAGGGACGCGATGCCCTGGGGAGAAATAGGGAAAAAGATGATGAAAAAGATGACGGAAAAGGAAGAAGAGAATAAAAGATATGGAGTCCCGGAGGAGCAAAAAGATGAATTGAAGGAAATATGGAAGGTCCGGAGGTTCCGGAGGGATGAAATCAGTAAGGAGAAGATTGAAAGGGGCGTCGTGCCCGAGGGGAAAGTCCGGAGGTTCCGGAGGAATAGAATCAGAAAGGGCGAGATGCCCAAAGAGGAGGGATAAAATTCCTGGAGGTTCCAGGGAAATAGCAGGAAGGGGGACGCGATGCCCCAAGGGGAGTGGACAAAAAGATGAATATGAATAAGATGGGGAATGCGGAATATCCGGCGGGGCCGGAAGGCGGGGAAGATACGGGTTTGGAAACCCAGGAAGCAGGAGATGCAATTGTATGCAAAATGATGGATGTGATGAATGTTGTGAATGCACGAATGCAACACAATGCATGAGATGCAACGAAGGTGAAAAAAATGAGGAATACGAAGGGTGAGAGGGCAAGATCCTCCCCCTAACCCTTGGAGTAGCCCATGAAGAAGAAGTGATAGAGATGGTCGAATAGAAAGTGGAACAAATAAGGGATGGCCCCTTAAGACAATTGCCCCTCCATGGCAGTGAAAGTGTATGAGAAATTGGCCCAATGGAAGAAGCTTCACTAATAAATGACAACCCCCTTGGAAGGCAAGGATCAATGATGTGAGGGAGTTGGAAAGTTGGAACATGAAGCATGGCCATGCCCATTAATTGTGGTGTATAAGAAGTGTTGAACAAAATGGGCATTCGCCCTTTGCATAGAGGAATGGAATCAAGATTTGAAAATTGGAACAAGGGGTGCCCTGCCCGGCCTTCGGGTGACATCAACACCTGGCATTCTCTTCCGAACAATGACGGTGACTTGGCCTTCGCGACCATGCTTGGCACAATAATCCGGATTGGCATCCGGTAAATGAATTCTTGAATCTTGAATCGCATAACCATGGCCAAATCTGTCTTGCCTGGCTCTTGATCATCTTCGGCACATATACTTGCAGAAGCACCCACATTCCGAGTAATAGAAGGAGGTGAAGCGGAGGCGGAAGGCTTTGTGAGTGGTGGAGGTATAATGGAAGGTGTTGGCGTAAGTGGAGGCGGAGGTTCAAACACATTGAGTTTCTCCCCTCGCTTGCAAGCGATCGAGGTTAGCTCAAGTGCAAGAAGTGGTGGATCCTGCTCAGGATTAACCATAGGCAAGGGTGAAGGGTTAAATGGCAGGGTAGGAAAAGTGGGTTTTAAGGATGGTGGTAATGGGATAACGGGAGGTTGAATTGGGGACAGTTCAATGGTAGGCTCGGTAGAGGCTGATGTGGAGGTTAATGGTTGAATAGGTGAAGGTTTTAAAATGGAAGGTTCAGTGGTGGCTAATAGTGTGAAGGTTGATGGTATAGTGGGTTGAGGTGTAATTGGTGGAGGTTTAATGGAAAGTTCAGGGATAGGAGGAGACTCAAGAGGTGCCGGCGTGGTTGATTGAAGTATCAACCCATCGTCGTAACACCAGTTAGTCTCATAAATGGGGGTTGGATCGGGGACGGTGGCTTCGTCCTGAGCAGGGGGTTCATCAAATGATAGCGGGGGGAGTGGGAAATTATGGAAACTCGGAAAGGGTGCCTGCGGAGCTTCATCATCATATACCGGCTCGTATTCTTCGATTGCCGGTTCTTGCTCACTTGGAATATCAATGCCATAGTCGTCCATCCTATCCTTCCATTCTCTCTCCATTCTTGTAATATCATCCAAGGCCGCATAGAGAGGATTGACTGGAGTAGGAGGAGCCGTGACCCTTTTTAATTGTTCCTCCATAGAAGCAATCTTATCCAAGACGTTTTGCTGGAGGGGAGTAACATGAACAATAGAGGGTTGGCAGGGCCTTGGAGGAGGAGGGGCCGTATAAAAAGGCCGTGGAGGGGAGTTGACGGGATGACCCGTAAAAGGACCCGGACGGGCCGGATTGCAATGAGTAAATGGGCCTTGGGGCCGTGATGGAGGAGGAATATGAGGAGGCGGGTGTCGGGCCACCCGAGTAGAATGAACAGGAGGAGATGAGTAATGGGCTACCCGATCAGGATCGGAAGGAGGAGGTGGGTGATGGGCCACCCGTGTAGAATTGGGGGGAGATGGGTGATGGGCCACCCGAACAGAATTGGAGGAAGATGGGTGATGGACCACCCAAATAGAATTGGAAGGAGGAGGTGCATGAGATGTACCCTCAACGGCAGCCTTAAGGGCTTGGATCTGTTGAGGGGTAAGATGATCTAATGCATGCAAGATTTGGGAGACCTTCTCATCATTGGGACGAGACGGTCCCGGAGGAATAGTGGTTCGCAATTGAGAAGGGGGACCATGAGAATGGACATCGCCCATGGGTCGGGCATGACCATAAGAATGAGGACGTGGTCCCTTGAAAGTATGGTGAGAATGATGAACATGTTGAAAGTGAGGATTGTAAGAAGTGCTAGGTTGTGCATCCTCATGAATTGAATTGAACATGTTGTTTTGTTTATCAAAGTAAGGCATTACACAATCCAAATAATGTGCAAACAATTTGTAAAGAAACACGCAAGTTGGAATGGTTACCTTGATTTTTTATTTGTTTGAACCTTGGTGAATTAATGATTTCATACAAATTGATATGATTCACACAAGGGGAGGAACCTAGTTTCAAAATGAGTCACTTCAATGCCAACTAGGGACCCTCTCTCACCACGTATAGGCCAACTAATTCGGGACTTCAAAAGGGTACAACCTGCCCGGCGTCCGTGAGGGAATCCACGGGTGCGGGGACTTATGGAGGCTTGGTTTAGGAACTTCCAATCCAAAGAGACGGAATGCTCAATGGAGGGTCCTTCCTTCACCAAGGGGGTGTGTGGAATCCTAATGTAGAGAGAGGAGGTCTCTCCAACCAAATGCAAGGATGAATGCAATGCTATGGAAGAAAAATCTAAACTAGCACAATAAAAGGAAAATAGATGAAAGAAGTGAATATACAACAGGAAGTATACAATGATGCAACCAGAGAAGATGGCAATCAGAACCCGGATGGAGGATACAGGTGAATATGTCCTCTGGTGATTATCGCGCTATATGTTCACAGCGCGATCTACAGAAGGCGCTATGGACCCATAGCGCGATAATCGACAGTGTGGGAAGGGCTCAAAATCCAATAAACACACACACTGATGTACTGATAAGCAGGCAACAAGAAGAATGCACGTGGTAGCACAAAGTGTCCCACCGTGATCGCCAATTTGTAGATGTGGAAAAAGTTATGATTAACCCCAAATTGATAAAAGATGGTGATTTTGTCTTAAACAAGATATCGCACCCAATTAATGATGAAAAGGGGGAAAAATCATATGCAACAACGAAGATCCGTGATCGCCACTGAAGCTAGAAACATGCCAAACAATATGAGATCAGGATGGGGCATGTTACATACCTCAGAAATCCATAAAGGGGAGCTATGGTCCTGGAGATTAACGCGCTATATCGTCCCAGCGCCTTCTTCAGGTCGCGCTAACTTAGTATAGCGCGATATCAGACAGGTAGCGGGGTTTATTTGGATTCGTTCCTTCCTTGCTCCAAGGCCGGCCAAAGTGCAAGGGCTCCACGTATCAATCTTCCAGTGCCTGTGAACAATCATAAACAACAAATATAAAGCCCATTAGATCGAGATTTGAGTATAATCTGCCCTTATCCTTAATCAAAAGCATGTAAAAGGGGGCTCGATTACCTGGGAGTTTGGTGGTTTTTAAACCCCTATGGATGGGCAAAAGATAGGTGTGGTGTGTGTGAATGCATGTATCTTGTAAAAGGAGTGTTTTGAAATCAGGATGTAATGCGATGCAAAGATTAAAAAAAAACCGGAGGAGAAAAGAGAGATGAAAGAGGAAGAACACAAGGAAAAGCCCTAAATACTCCCTTGAACGTGCGAGGAGCGAGGATTTGTTGATTGTGCACGAAGTATTTCCTCCTCCTCGTCAATAACTCGAGTTGCATCCCCCTCAAACGACGGCCAAAGGGATGAATTTATAGGAAGAAGATCGAACACAAACCCTAGGTCGGAGTTTGATTCAATCCGATGACTCGGCGGCTCAAATCGAGGTAATATTGCCGACTAATTAGGGGGAAAGACTCCTGATAGGTTTAGAAACCTTCCTAGATAAGAAACACAGTCAGCAACTTACCCAATAAGGCCTCTGAATCGAAATAAGGGAGTCCGGCCTGAGAGGGACTCTGTCTGATAAGGCGCTATACTTCCATAGCGCGATAATGAAGACCGCGCTATGGAGATATAGCGCAACAAGTAAAGGCCCATTAAATGGTATAAAAATGGAGAAAAAAACCATTGGGCAGTCATTTAATCAAATGTTGAAAGAGAGTAACACCCAAAATTGATGTCATAATGATCAAATGTCAAGCAATAACAATTGATCAAAGGATAATTTGAATTTGACCCACAACGCGCTATGAACAAAAAAGCGATAAGAACAAATAGCGCGAGAATGCCAGACTCGAGACGAGATCCAAGGTATGGAATTGAAGCGTTGGGCCAAGAAAGGGGAAGAATCCCAGAAAATCAACCAATTAAGGATCAATTGGGGCATCGACTAAGAGAACAAAGAAAATGCTCAATTTATCGGCTAAAAATGGGTGTCTACAGATGCCCCTCCTTGATATCCGCTTTGCAGGGGAGCGAAACGGGGATGAAACGGAAATAACACGGAGATGACACAGAGTGGTAGTGACGGGGAGATGAAGTGAAAATGTAGTAGAGCGGACTGATAAGTGGATATCAAGGAGAAAAGACACCCATTATAACCGACAAATGATAGGAATGATCCAGAAAACTCCGAGCTAACCACAAGGTCAAGCCGGCACCAGTGATTCCTGCCTAGAATGATAGGCACGGAACAAGAAAAAGGAACTGATCAACCTCTTGTACAAAAGAGGCATCCGCAGCGCGTAGCAACTACGAATTTCACTCAGTTAGTGGAATAGACGCGAGCCCGGCGGATCCATCGACGCCATCGTGCGGTTCACAGCTAATGAGTGGATCAAAAAGAAGGAGATTGAATCAAAAAAGTGATAAGCACAATCAGGCAAGGGTCACATCGACCAACGAGATCCAATGCTTAACTGGGAGCAATTTTTCAGATTCGGAATGGAATTAAATTCTTTGTTCGAGAACAAAAGCAAATTGATCCTTTAATTTAGGAAGAAGATTGGGCGATTTATGGATGCAAAAGTGGCATGATGCATGCAGGGCTAAAATAAAAGAAATCATCAAAACAAATGCCAAGAAAGATAAAATACAAGATACTCAAGGATAATATTGCTAAATCAAATAGACTCGGGTCAAGAATTATCCGCAACCACGGCGTGCGAGATGAAATCCATCGTCCCCAAATTTATTTTGATCTAACGGCCTATCCGACGATTAACTGCATGTTTCTAGATCATCACTGTTTTTGGTAGAGGGGAACTCAAATCCTGAAACATACAGAGAACCAGCCGGTCCTTGAGATAATAATGTAAATAACATATAGTAATGCAATAAAAGAAGGGACACAGAAATACTTTCCTGATGGCACGGCATATGTTTTTTCTCTTTATTGCACTCGATTAGGGATCACCGAGCAGCGAGCAAAGGATGCAGAGGATCGCTACCGACGAGGACGTGAGCGGGCCCAGCGTGAGGGATACTCCCGAGCCTACTCGAGCACAGATTACTTAGTTACTTCTTCTGAGCACCAGCGGAGAGAGGATGCAGAGAGGGGAGCACATGGTGACAGGGTTTCGGCTTCCCGGGCACAGATGGCTCCTCCTAGGCCTCCCCGGGGAGGACACGAGGAAGCTGAGAGTTCACACAGAGGGGGAGACCAGAAGGGTCGAGGGGAGAGCTGAGAGTTTGTTGTATCCATCTCATTTTATACCTTTTGACATGTTATAGTGGAATGAGACAATTCTTAGCACTTGTTGCGGCTTGTGTGATTGTTCTTCATTTTGCGTGCTTTTTCAAAAGGATGCCATCAGAAATAGAATGCAATTTTTTTTGGAATTTTTTTTTGTTTGAAAAATATGCAAAAAACTTTTTATGAGTTTTTGAAAATATTTGAATATTTTTTTAAAAAAAAAAAACTTTTGCAATGTTCAATTTTTTTTGCAATATTCTAGTTTTTAGTTTTTTTTTTTTGGAATTTTTTTTTGGCAATATTCAAATTTCTTTGGAATTTTTGGCAATATTCAAATTTTCATGGAGTTTTGGTAATATTCAATTTTTTTGTGGAGTTTTTGGTAAGACATTGCTAATGCAGCGTTAAAGGGTATTTAAACCACTGGCTAGGGGTCCTTGTTCCTCCCCCTTTTTGCTTAAAACTGTCCAAAGCTGGGCGTGCATTTGTAAGGTGGCGCCCTATAACTGACCGCCTTTGATCAACGGTGCCCCTACCAAGGCCATACCCGAGAAACATTCGATCTTGGAGGGAGAAGAGAAGAATAATTGGAGATAAACTTTACGCAGGATGGGAGATATCAAGACTTGAATTCCTTCCAAGGTGTTAACCCTCAAAGAGGTAGTCTGTTGCGTCGGGGCTTTATGCCTTTGATTTTTAGACCCTTGACATGCATACGACCAGGGTTCTCCCTGCGGGGACTTTGCCACTCTTGACATGCCATAATTCATACTTTTGCTTTTATCGAAATTTTGACTTGATTTTCATAATAGCCCTTTTGGCGAGATGTATATCATGAAAACTCATATGAAAACTCATATTGATGTTGATTTTGGGTCAAGACTGCCCCTATTTGAGACTCCTCTCGTATTGGGGATTACCTAGGTTGGGTCATCTTATCCGTCAGTCTCTTGCCCCTGCATTCGGCCGAGTGAAGAAGAGAAAAAGACTTCCAGATATACTCATGGCATGGCCAAGGTAGCAACGGTGTTTAACCAAAGAAGCCGGCTAAGGACGCCGTGAAGTGTGTGAAATGCCCAGCTAAGGGTTGCTCTTAACAAGCGGGGAGAGAATGTCGAATTCCCAGCGCGGGGTTCTTATTAACCAAAGGTGCTGCATAGCAAGCCTAAAGACTCTTTTGAGAGTGATTTAATTAAACAAAAGCCTAAGATAGAGGTTTAAAACACCACTCTTAATCTCGTTAAGAAGCACTTGATTTTGAAAATCATGCGTGAAGTAATGATATCATAAAAAATGCGTACTTACGCCAATATGTTACCTTGCAACCTTTGTAGAAGCAGCTGCCAGAAGTGGTCATCGTGGGATTTGTCTTCTTTAGCAGGAAAAAGACTGGAAGCAAAGGATTGGAAGTGGCTTATCAAGACGGAGCGGTGCCCAGACCAGACTCAGACGAATAAGAAAAAAAGGAAAAGAGACAAGGGCTAGAACTCCCTTATTAAGGTACAGAGACCCTGATCACATGGAACAGTCTACAGAAGAAGCGGAAAATCAAGAAGAGGGGTGAGGACTAAAGCCTCGGAAGCAATGGGAGAATGGGCAGATGCCCAAGGCAGTGGATGTTGAAGAAGTTGGGTCAGACCCGGAATCAGGGGGAATTAGAAGAAGAAATTGGTAGATAGAAAGAGGTGGATCCGGAGGGTCCGGAGGTAAAGGAGGAGAATCGTGATAGGAGGAATCATCCGGGGGCTCCGGAGGGATAACGAAAGAAGGGACGCGATGCCCTGGGGAGAAATAGGGAAAAAGATGATGAAAAAGATGACGGAAAAGGAAGAAGAGAATAAAAGATATGGAGTCCCGGAGGAGCAAAAAGATGAATTGAAGGAAATATGGAAGGTCCGGAGGTTCCGGAGGGATGAAATCAGTAAGGAGAAGATTGAAAGGGGCGTCGTGCCCGAGGGGAAAGTCCGGAGGTTCCGGAGGAATAGAATCAGAAAGGGCGAGATGCCCAAAGAGGAGGGATAAAATTCCTGGAGGTTCCAGGGAAATAGCAGGAAGGGGGACGCGATGCCCCAAGGGGAGTGGACAAAAAGATGAATATGAATAAGATGGGGAATGCGGAATATCCGGCGGGGCCGGAAGGCGGGGAAGATACGGGTTTGGAAACCCAGGAAGCAGGAGATGCAATTGTATGCAAAATGATGGATGTGATGAATGTTGTGAATGCACGAATGCAACACAATGCATGAGATGCAACGAAGGTGAAAAAAATGAGGAATACGAAGGGTGAGAGGGCAAGATCCTCCCCCTAACCCTTGGAGTAGCCCATGAAGAAGAAGTGATAGAGATGGTCGAATAGAAAGTGGAACAAATAAGGGATGGCCCCTTAAGACAATTGCCCCTCCATGGCAGTGAAAGTGTATGAGAAATTGGCCCAATGGAAGAAGCTTCACTAATAAATGACAACCCCCTTGGAAGGCAAGGATCAATGATGTGAGGGAGTTGGAAAGTTGGAACATGAAGCATGGCCATGCCCATTAATTGTGGTGTATAAGAAGTGTTGAACAAAATGGGCATTCGCCCTTTGCATAGAGGAATGGAATCAAGATTTGAAAATTGGAACAAGGGGTGCCCTGCCCGGCCTTCGGGTGACATCAACACCTGGCATTCTCTTCCGAACAATGACGGTGACTTGGCCTTCGCGACCATGCTTGGCACAATAATCCGGATTGGCATCCGGTAAATGAATTCTTGAATCTTGAATCGCATAACCATGGCCAAATCTGTCTTGCCTGGCTCTTGATCATCTTCGGCACATATACTTGCAGAAGCACCCACATTCCGAGTAATAGAAGGAGGTGAAGCGGAGGCGGAAGGCTTTGTGAGTGGTGGAGGTATAATGGAAGGTGTTGGCGTAAGTGGAGGCGGAGGTTCAAACACATTGAGTTTCTCCCCTCGCTTGCAAGCGATCGAGGTTAGCTCAAGTGCAAGAAGTGGTGGATCCTGCTCAGGATTAACCATAGGCAAGGGTGAAGGGTTAAATGGCAGGGTAGGAAAAGTGGGTTTTAAGGATGGTGGTAATGGGATAACGGGAGGTTGAATTGGGGACAGTTCAATGGTAGGCTCGGTAGAGGCTGATGTGGAGGTTAATGGTTGAATAGGTGAAGGTTTTAAAATGGAAGGTTCAGTGGTGGCTAATAGTGTGAAGGTTGATGGTATAGTGGGTTGAGGTGTAATTGGTGGAGGTTTAATGGAAAGTTCAGGGATAGGAGGAGACTCAAGAGGTGCCGGCGTGGTTGATTGAAGTATCAACCCATCGTCGTAACACCAGTTAGTCTCATAAATGGGGGTTGGATCGGGGACGGTGGCTTCGTCCTGAGCAGGGGGTTCATCAAATGATAGCGGGGGGAGTGGGAAATTATGGAAACTCGGAAAGGGTGCCTGCGGAGCTTCATCATCATATACCGGCTCGTATTCTTCGATTGCCGGTTCTTGCTCACTTGGAATATCAATGCCATAGTCGTCCATCCTATCCTTCCATTCTCTCTCCATTCTTGTAATATCATCCAAGGCCGCATAGAGAGGATTGACTGGAGTAGGAGGAGCCGTGACCCTTTTTAATTGTTCCTCCATAGAAGCAATCTTATCCAAGACGTTTTGCTGGAGGGGAGTAACATGAACAATAGAGGGTTGGCAGGGCCTTGGAGGAGGAGGGGCCGTATAAAAAGGCCGTGGAGGGGAGTTGACGGGATGACCCGTAAAAGGACCCGGACGGGCCGGATTGCAATGAGTAAATGGGCCTTGGGGCCGTGATGGAGGAGGAATATGAGGAGGCGGGTGTCGGGCCACCCGAGTAGAATGAACAGGAGGAGATGAGTAATGGGCTACCCGATCAGGATCGGAAGGAGGAGGTGGGTGATGGGCCACCCGTGTAGAATTGGGGGGAGATGGGTGATGGGCCACCCGAACAGAATTGGAGGAAGATGGGTGATGGACCACCCAAATAGAATTGGAAGGAGGAGGTGCATGAGATGTACCCTCAACGGCAGCCTTAAGGGCTTGGATCTGTTGAGGGGTAAGATGATCTAATGCATGCAAGATTTGGGAGACCTTCTCATCATTGGGACGAGACGGTCCCGGAGGAATAGTGGTTCGCAATTGAGAAGGGGGACCATGAGAATGGACATCGCCCATGGGTCGGGCATGACCATAAGAATGAGGACGTGGTCCCTTGAAAGTATGGTGAGAATGATGAACATGTTGAAAGTGAGGATTGTAAGAAGTGCTAGGTTGTGCATCCTCATGAATTGAATTGAACATGTTGTTTTGTTTATCAAAGTAAGGCATTACACAATCCAAATAATGTGCAAACAATTTGTAAAGAAACACGCAAGTTGGAATGGTTACCTTGATTTTTTATTTGTTTGAACCTTGGTGAATTAATGATTTCATACAAATTGATATGATTCACACAAGGGGAGGAACCTAGTTTCAAAATGAGTCACTTCAATGCCAACTAGGGACCCTCTCTCACCACGTATAGGCCAACTAATTCGGGACTTCAAAAGGGTACAACCTGCCCGGCGTCCGTGAGGGAATCCACGGGTGCGGGGACTTATGGAGGCTTGGTTTAGGAACTTCCAATCCAAAGAGACGGAATGCTCAATGGAGGGTCCTTCCTTCACCAAGGGGGTGTGTGGAATCCTAATGTAGAGAGAGGAGGTCTCTCCAACCAAATGCAAGGATGAATGCAATGCTATGGAAGAAAAATCTAAACTAGCACAATAAAAGGAAAATAGATGAAAGAAGTGAATATACAACAGGAAGTATACAATGATGCAACCAGAGAAGATGGCAATCAGAACCCGGATGGAGGATACAGGTGAATATGTCCTCTGGTGATTATCGCGCTATATGTTCACAGCGCGATCTACAGAAGGCGCTATGGACCCATAGCGCGATAATCGACAGTGTGGGAAGGGCTCAAAATCCAATAAACACACACACTGATGTACTGATAAGCAGGCAACAAGAAGAATGCACGTGGTAGCACAAAGTGTCCCACCGTGATCGCCAATTTGTAGATGTGGAAAAAGTTATGATTAACCCCAAATTGATAAAAGATGGTGATTTTGTCTTAAACAAGATATCGCACCCAATTAATGATGAAAAGGGGGAAAAATCATATGCAACAACGAAGATCCGTGATCGCCACTGAAGCTAGAAACATGCCAAACAATATGAGATCAGGATGGGGCATGTTACATACCTCAGAAATCCATAAAGGGGAGCTATGGTCCTGGAGATTAACGCGCTATATCGTCCCAGCGCCTTCTTCAGGTCGCGCTAACTTAGTATAGCGCGATATCAGACAGGTAGCGGGGTTTATTTGGATTCGTTCCTTCCTTGCTCCAAGGCCGGCCAAAGTGCAAGGGCTCCACGTATCAATCTTCCAGTGCCTGTGAACAATCATAAACAACAAATATAAAGCCCATTAGATCGAGATTTGAGTATAATCTGCCCTTATCCTTAATCAAAAGCATGTAAAAGGGGGCTCGATTACCTGGGAGTTTGGTGGTTTTTAAACCCCTATGGATGGGCAAAAGATAGGTGTGGTGTGTGTGAATGCATGTATCTTGTAAAAGGAGTGTTTTGAAATCAGGATGTAATGCGATGCAAAGATTAAAAAAAAACCGGAGGAGAAAAGAGAGATGAAAGAGGAAGAACACAAGGAAAAGCCCTAAATACTCCCTTGAACGTGCGAGGAGCGAGGATTTGTTGATTGTGCACGAAGTATTTCCTCCTCCTCGTCAATAACTCGAGTTGCATCCCCCTCAAACGACGGCCAAAGGGATGAATTTATAGGAAGAAGATCGAACACAAACCCTAGGTCGGAGTTTGATTCAATCCGATGACTCGGCGGCTCAAATCGAGGTAATATTGCCGACTAATTAGGGGGAAAGACTCCTGATAGGTTTAGAAACCTTCCTAGATAAGAAACACAGTCAGCAACTTACCCAATAAGGCCTCTGAATCGAAATAAGGGAGTCCGGCCTGAGAGGGACTCTGTCTGATAAGGCGCTATACTTCCATAGCGCGATAATGAAGACCGCGCTATGGAGATATAGCGCAACAAGTAAAGGCCCATTAAATGGTATAAAAATGGAGAAAAAAACCATTGGGCAGTCATTTAATCAAATGTTGAAAGAGAGTAACACCCAAAATTGATGTCATAATGATCAAATGTCAAGCAATAACAATTGATCAAAGGATAATTTGAATTTGACCCACAACGCGCTATGAACAAAAAAGCGATAAGAACAAATAGCGCGAGAATGCCAGACTCGAGACGAGATCCAAGGTATGGAATTGAAGCGTTGGGCCAAGAAAGGGGAAGAATCCCAGAAAATCAACCAATTAAGGATCAATTGGGGCATCGACTAAGAGAACAAAGAAAATGCTCAATTTATCGGCTAAAAATGGGTGTCTACAGACGCTGCCCAATATACTTGGCTCTGAAAAAATTGGCCCACAGGGAGTTAGAAAACAATGCATTCCACAGCATTTTCACCCTTAGTGCAGTGTCCATGATTCTGAGAGACATTATGCCAAGACCACCTTGGGAGGTAGGCCTACAAATGGTCTGCCACGTAATCCAATGTCTTTTGTTTCCATTCATAGAGGAGCCCCAGAAAAAATTAGCAAAATCCTTATCCAGGAGGGCAAGAGTACCTGCGTGCAGTGGAGAGGAAGATAGGGAGTATATTGGAATAGAGGACAATACATGTTTAATGAGAATTAATTTAGCTCCCTGTGATAATAGACTTGATTTCCAACCTGCTATTCTATTTTGAATTGATTTGAGAATACCAGTAAAAAAGATCTTTTTCCTTCTGCCAATCATCAAAGGGAATCCCAAGTACTTGTGTGGAAAACCATGCTTAGAGAAACCAGTACATATTTGTATCCGATTTGCAACTGACATCTGAATCTTTGGGTGGAGAAAAAAACCACTTTTGCTGACATTGATTAACTGCCCTGAAGATCTTTCATAATTTTTAAGCACTTTGAACAAATTCTTGACTGATCCAATGCTAGCTTTACTAAAGAGTGAGGTATCATCAGCAAACAAAAGATGAGATATGGGAGGGCAACGACTGGGCCCAGAGAACCACTCTATCCTGCCAGTAGAAAAAGTCTCCTTTAAGGATCTACTAAGGGACTCTTCAGCTATGATAAACAGGGAAGGGGCAATCGGGTCACCTTGCCTCACTCCTCTGGAAGACTTGAAAAAGCCAGCCGAATCACCATTTAATAATATAGAAAACTAGCAGTTACTGACCATTTTCTCTATCAAATGGATAAAAGAGTTGCTAAATCCAAATTTGTGTAGGACTGCAAACAAGAAATACCACTCTAATCTGTCATAGGCTTTTGCCATGTCAAGTTTAAACATGACATTGTGCCCTCTGATTTTCCTGCCCAACTCATTGGTCATTTCTTGGGCTAAAGCAATGTTTTCAATGATATGTCTACCCTTCACAAAAGTAGACTGTTCCAATGAAATAATCTTGGGCAGAATGGGAGCCAACCTTTTATTGACAATGGATGATACTATTTTATAAAAGAAATTGCATAAACTTATTGGTCTGAAATCAGAAATATCTGTTGCATTTGCCTTCTTGGGGATGAGAGCTATTAAGGTAGAAGTGACATATCTGGGAAAGGGATGCTGTGTAGTAAAAGCTTCTTTGACAGCGCTGCTGACCAATTCTCCAATGATAGGCCAAGCAGAGTGGTAGAAAGAACCAGTAAAGCCATCGAGGCCTGGAGCACTATCAGGAGAAAGTGTGAAAATTGCCTCATAAATTTCATCATCAGATGGGATAACACAAAGCCGTATGTTTTCCTCCTGATTAACCAGTCTAGGAATGCAGTTTAGAGATGCCTCTTCTATATAGTGATACTGAGAACTGAAAGCTTTTTGAAAGTGTGAGGCAGTTATATCCTTCATTTCATCATGATCAGAAGTGAGAGTACCTACTGAAGTCCGAAGTTGAGTAATATTCTGTTTGTGCCTTTTAGCCATAGTTGAAAGAAGTTTGTATTTCTATCTCCCTCAAGGAGCCAACGGATTCCTGACTTTTGTCTCCAAAAGATTTCCTCCTGAAGTAATCTATTTGATTGAATGGTATTGGCTTGCTCCAGAGCTGCATAATTATGCTCCGTGGGATGGAGATCATAGGAATGCTCCGTCTGGAGAACATCATCTTCAGCTGCTTTCAAATTAAGATGGACATTCCCAAAGGTTAGGTTTTTCCATCTTCGAAGCATATTTCTCATATGCTTTAACTTCATAAAAAGGGTAGTCATTGGAGAAGAAGCCACAGGGCTGAGGTTCCAGCATAACTGAACATCCATAAGAAATTTTTCATGTTTGGTCCACATTTTTTGAAAGCAAAATCTGCTCTTAAATTTTAGTTGAGCATGGGATTTCACCAATAAAGGGGCATGATCAGAAGCTTCTCTGGATAAATGCTCAACAAAAAATGGAAATTTAGACAGCCATTCAGAATTTGTGAGCACCCTATCCAACCTGGCCCAGATACCCTTACTCCCAGTTTGATTATTATGCCAAGTAAATTTGGAACCCGAATAACCAGCATCTATCAGAGAGCAATCAGAAACACACTGCTGAAATTCCGAAATAGCACCCAAATTAGGAGTATTCCCACCTAGCTTTTCATTAGTATTCAGAATACAGTTAAAATCCCCTGCAACAATCCATGGTCCAGTAATATGAGAATGAATAGAATTTAATGAGGTCCACAGCACCTGTCTCTCAGAAATAGAACATTTTGCATATACAAAACTTAAATGGAAAAGAGGAAAGGTAGGATTGACTTGAGTGATTGTGATTTGCTGTTCATCCCTACTCACAAGTGAAAAATCAAAAGGATCTTTCCAAAGCACCCAAATGTGGGCAAGGTCATCATTATTCAGCTTTCTACAAAGGCCATCTATCTTACTGATACTAATTTTAGACTCCAACAATATAATGAAGTCAATTCTATGGTTTTTGATAAGAAATCTATCTTTTTACTGATCGACAAAAAGGGGGAGAGAAAGTAGTGCTTGAAAATTACTGAAGGAAGTTAGTAAAAGAAAATAGTGCTTGAAAATTATTGAAGTTAGTTAGTAAAAATGGCAAAAAAGGGGGATACTTGAAATTGACAAAAAAAGGAGAGAAAATAATACACTAGAAAAACATTTATAGTGGTATCATGAAAAAAAATGATTTCAAGAACTTAGTCGGTATCATGAAAAAAAGATTTCAAGAACTTAATCATCAAGTTTTCAAGTAGATCATTCAAAATTTTGTCATCACCAAAAGGGGGAAGATTGTTGGGCTGACATCTCGTATTAAGTTAATCATTAAGTGTTGAGTCAAAATCTTGTTATTAACTTAACTACATAAATTTTGGTGATTGCAAAAACCTTGTATTAATGAAAACAAAACTTAGGGGCTAAGTTTAATGAAAACAAAACCGTAGAGCGAATTCAGAAGAAAACAAAACCTTGAAGTTATTCTGATAATAGCAAAAACGTAAAAAATCTTCAAGTACAAAGCCCTGGAATACTAACTGAAAAGAAGAAGTCTAAAATCCTTCTAAGTGTTATATAGTCGCAAAAACATTCATATAGGCACAATGAATGCAGCTAAGCTTTATATAGGCGCTGCAAAAAAAAATTAAATCCACATAGGCACAGTTGCACAGAAAATAAAGTTCACATATTCGCTACAACTAAAAGCCATATTTGACTTAGGCGCTAAACACATAGTCGCAGCCTTCCTTAGTCACTACTAGTTCACTTAGCCGTGGAATTCAAGAGCTAACTTTACTTAGTCACATAACGCATAGTCGCAGATTTATCGACTAAGTTCACGTAGCCGTAGGATCTATCGACTGAGTTCACATAGTCACGACAAATTAAAAGTTAAGTTTCACTTAGTCGCAGCTAAGTCACTTAGTCGTTGAAATCTAGAGCTATCTGCATATCTTAAAACTCTATTTAAGTTAGGCGTTGTTTACATAGTCACAATCTTAGGCACAAAAAGAGTTATTCACATAAGCACAAGACTAGAAGCTAAGTCACGTAGACGCAAGAACTAGCAGCTAAGTCTTATCAGAACTCACGTAGGGACAAGAAGTGCAAGAGCTAACATATGTATATATGTATACATATTAACAATACTATATGAACAATACTGTTTACATCAACAATATTGTTTACATATGTATATATAAGCATGACAATTAAATTTATGACAATAATTTATTAATAAAAAATATCCTTTGCATAAGATGCCCTCAAGATCCTCATATTCACTATCACCTATCATAATTTTTAAATGTATATTAATTATTCAATATAGGTGATATAATAAAGTTTTGATTTATAGAAGATGTGATTTTTAGGAGAAGTTGACACATATATGATCATTTGGAGGGTATCACACCTATCACTTTTGATCGGAAAGATGAGGTTGATGATAATATATGCATGAGACCATCAGCATGTCAACTATCAACAACTTGATGAAGAGTTTTTATGTAATTATTGTTTTGTGAAAATTAACTGTGATTGAATTCTTTATTGTATCAAATAAGTAAGGACTATTTTATGTCAAAATGATAGATTGCGTTTTTTAAAACAAGAGAAGTAACACGACTCGTTCTTAATTCCATAGCTTGTTTTATTTTGGGCTTAGACTGAGCTTTCACTTCGGTGTAAAAGATTGGGCTTAAGTCAGAGTTGAGACTATCTTTTCATGGCGGCCTTGGGCTTTGCTAAGCCCAACCCATTGACACCCTATTGATAAGAGAAAAGGTTTGCAAGAGTTATGACATTATACTCTTTTAAAAAGGTAGGCAAGAGCTATGACACGACTCTTTTAAAAATTATGTTTGATTTGTCAAACACCTTAAAAGTACGTGTAGTGATTTTAAAAATTGGGGGGGGAGATTCTAACAGCACATATTTTACTTTGAAATTATCTCAAAAGAAACCATGTTCCTATCAAACTCGAGCAAAATATGGAATGAACCGTGCCCAAGAAAAAAAGAATGAAGGAAACTAGAACTGAGAATGGGAGTCAGTTCGTCCGGCCATGCTGGTTCTTGAAATGCTGGTCGTAGCAACAGTGTTTTACAACTACGATGGCCGCATAGTTTGGCTTCCGAGCTGAAAAGCAGAAGAACAGAAGGTGGTGTGCTCAAATCGAAGGGCCTCCCCGCACATTGCAACAGGAACACAACCGCTTTTCACAACAGCTATCCAAGAATAATGATTCGTAAGTAACCAACATATCTACTTTTCTAGCATGGGAAAAGGAGGCGCGACTGGTCCTTGCAACTCTAGAGACCTATTTTGCCATATTTGTTCATTACTGACAATCAAACATACAAAACAAATACATCTGGTGCCACTCGATAATCAAAGGACATGAGAACCGTTCTCTCTACTTGAGAAAAGTACAGGCAAGAAACATGAAACAATAGCATACTAAGGAGGTCAACAGTTCTAGCGTCCAGGTCGGCTGCAGTAGAAATGGCGGAATGGTAGGAACCACTATGGAGCCACATAACCAGCCGACTCCAAGCGCTCCAAATCTGCATGACGACATGCCTCAAATCTTGTCAAGAAAAGAAAGGACAACTAGGCATCCTCGTCAGCCCATTACACTACATCAAAGGTTCACTTACCCCATTATACAAGCTCTGGCAACATTCTGCATCTTGTCATTGAGGAAGTAAATGCATGACCCAAGAGAAAGTGCAAGCTGTGGAGGAACAAAAACCATTTGCATTAGACTAAGACACAAAGTCGATTGTAAAGATTGCACGGTACGAAAGCTTATGTCTTGCGAATATGCAGTTGAAAGTCGTATATAGTGCACAATCCGGACCTAAACCCACCTATGTCAATGACATAACATTTTTATGTCCACTCATATTAGCATTTGCTATAATCTACTGAGACAAAGGGCAATATACAATTTACCCCGAGCCAAATTATGGATGAAGAGGTGAACACATTCATGGGAAACATAAACAAGATCAAATATTGCAGAATGATGACCTATCTCTGCAGATCCTTAGGGAGAGATTCCTGTAAACAATTTAAACATTTGCACAACAGAATTCTTAGACACCAAAAGATCAGTGTCTTAAGACATAGATGCATAGCAAATAGTCATGTGCTGCCGGTCCAGAAAACAAACTTGATTAGGCTTCAGAACAGCCAAACCAAGACCATATTAACTACCTACAGCTCATCTTATATAGGTCAATAGGTGTTCCAAACCTACAACCGCATGCTTAGACTATCCTTCCAAACATGTATTGGGTTTCTAACAATATTTAGCATTCACTTCTCTAAAGCCTAAACCCTAAACCCAAAAACAAGGAGTATAACTGACACATTTGTCAACAAAACGGTCACCTTGAGATGATAATCATATAATAATAGATCAACAAAAGTAGTTGCCATCCTTTATCTTTTCAATTTACTCCAATGCAACCAATGTCAAAAAGATTAAAAGACTCATTCACATCAACTAACAAAGAGCTCATAGAGTTGTTAATGATAGATACTAATTAGTAAAATCTAAGAAAAACAATGACTATTTGGGATGTCCGCATGAATATTAAAGAAAGAAATCAAACAAATCATATATCACCCAACTGAAATTTGTCAATCAAAGAACCCAAATTGTTGTACATTAGATAAACACAAAAATAAATTCGGTTCATCCCAATATCCTGAGGGAAAACCATCCCTGTTTGGCACAATGGTGAAGGTGCAATAGAGATTATAGATGGAGTAGGTTAGCCAAGCAGGTAGGTCATAAATGACTTTCTGTACCTTCTTTCATCTTACTTTTTTACTGATGCTATGCTGCTCTTGCTTCTCTCTCGTTCTGGGGATAGTAAAGAGTAGCCCTTCTGTTTTCTCCTCCTTTCTCTTTGCTCTCTCATATCCTATTTCCTCTTCTTCTTTGCTTTCAGTGTGAGTCCTCTCATACTCCCAGCCTCTTCCTCCCTTCTTGGAGAATAAGTTCCCTGGTTTTATAGCCAGCAAAGGCAGCAAACTCAGTGGAGTGCGACAGAGCAGATAGCCAGGTTAGATTGGCTCCATTCCTGAACCACAACACTTCCTGAGAGGAAAGCAGGTTGATGAGAGCAGGATCCTGCATCTCTCAGAGATCCATCCTCAACACATTAGCCAATTAGAATAAAAATACAATCCTTCTGATACAAGGAACATTTTTACAACCCTTTGTTTCTTACCCTTGTAGCCATGTCCTAATAAAGACTTCAATCAGGGGAAACCGTACAATGCTCACATCTTCATTTAAGGACACCCTTAGCCTTCGAACCCTCAATGTTCTCTTGCACAGTTTCTTTAAATACCCGAGGATGGGTCAGTCCACTAAGAAAAGCTCCAGAGACATTTTTGTGTTGCAATTATACCCGCACAGTATTGCACTTGTAGAAAGGTTGTTAACATGGTGTGCCTAAGACAAACATATTAGGTACAGTAATGCACTCACTCAAATGCCTTTTTCATGGATCTATAGTTTTAAATTAAAAAACAAATACCTCATCTTCAAATTTATGTGCCAACATACCCAAAGCACTCTTGTCTCTTCTGGTGAATGGGGACTTCATCAAGCTTTCCCATACATTAAAGATAATATAATAGAATTTTGTAACCAAGAAAGACTGTTACTATTCATTTACAACCTTTGAGATGAAGTCCTCTTTAAGAAACTATCTTCTCTTTTATCGCATTTCAGTGCATGCAAAAATAGTGTGACATTGACAGCAAGTCACTTCTAGGATGTTATATATGATAAACTTTGGTCAGCTTAACAGCCCCATCATTAACAATCCTAACTCCCTAATGCTCATTTCTTTAGAATCTTACCGTTGATGTTTTGAAAATGGTATGGCCAAGACAATAGCCAAACCCCTCCCCCAACAATTGCATAGGCAGTCAGCCAGTGGCAGAGGCCGCAGAGCCAGAAAGGTATTAGAAGAGGGCAAAGTCTATCCAAGCAAATTGGATAACAATCATGTGCAGCTGCTGCTATACATTACAGGCAGTAGGATAATTGGCAGCAGCTGACTTATAACAGTGTAATGCATGTTAAAAATGAAAATGGTGTACATTGAGACAGAGGCCTCTCTTAGTGGATGATCATGTTGCACATTAAAAAATGGAAATGGTGTATATTGAGACAGGCTCCTCTCCTGACAGATGATCCTGATCAGAGTGCAAGCTTATTCGGGGTCGTACCTCACTATTGCAACACGTATTACAGCATCAGTTAATGTTGCAATAGGCACTGCAATAAGGGCAAGGTCATACATGTTTCCTTCACTGGGGTGGGGGGGGTTGGAAGTTAAGACTTCCTGACTATGATCCATGTCCCCTCTTATATGCAGCTGCTGTGCACAAAGGCACCTGACTGCATAGTGGTATCATTATGCAACATACACATAACCACCTAATATTTAGAAAATACTAAAGGTTTTACAATCGTGTTAAAATCCTACTAGGTAAAAAGTTGATTGACGATAAAGAGGGCATGTATGATAATCATCTGACCATTTAGTCATCTATATAAAAACTATGTAGGTTTTTTTCTCAAATATATTGGATTCATAAAGAGGACATTCTCAAAAGATAAAAATCACATTCAAAATACTTAAACACCTTAAAACTCATAAACTTTCCTTCTATTGATGGTATACTTATTAAAATTCCAAGGATTGAGTGAAACCTTTTTTTCACATGAGATTCAATTTGTAATACTTCAATGACTAGGTAGAAAGATCTAAAGTTTTCCGGGAAGCCATTTTTCATTGGAAGTGCAACAGGGGAGGCCAAAATGGTTGAACTGCAATGGTTAATTAAAAGCCTTAAATTTTCACAGGGTCAAAGCAAGTTTTTTGTGTAAAAAGCAGTAACAAATGAATGGTTAATTGTTTCAAAAGGAATGTGGATCATACAGCCAATTTTATTGAAGAATAAACAAAGATAGTACAATCAGTGAGGGAGGAGAGATTCCCCCCAGAACTATTACGTCCAAAATAAGAAAAAAAAAACAGCTCACCAGCCATCACAAAACACAAACAACAGAAAAAAATTTAAACAGAAGCAGATCTGTGACTCCGAGAGGAGATCCCCAACCGCTGTCTTGTGACTAATCTGCACTCTGGGAGTCCTTCCACAAGGATGCTAGTTCCCTTCAACCACGAGAAGCCTCCGGTATTATAGGTTCATCATTAGAGAGATCCTTCAGCAATTTCCTAAAATGACCGGGGTTTGATCCTATCTGTAGACTTAGCAAGCGAGCCTTCTGAATCATTTTTCATTACTCCATTGTGAAAACAAAGTCTTCCTTTATCTGTTTGCCCTTCAATGATTGCAAACTCTTATCTGATGCCTGAGCTTAACTGCCGCAAGACACACTGCATCACCCTGACACCCATCCCCCACCGCCCCTTGCAATGGGCTGTTGTAGATCCCATCGGCAAGAGACCGCAATGGAGATGACTCCTTCACCCGATGTGTGCTGGACTCTAGCAACGGCGGACAAACCTCCAAGAACAGACCTACGTCTTCTTCCTCAACCACAAAGAATGCATGGAAGGCAGGATCAGACCGGCCTATCCGATCTGTTTTGGTCGATCTGAGGCTCTGAGCCGATCCCGATCCCACTTTTCCCAGTCCAAGGGCCGGATCAGCCGATCTGGCATGATCCCCGCCCTTAAATTTAAAAAAGGAAAAAATGAACAATACTGTTCATCTGAACTCAGATGAACAGTACCGAAGTCCAAAAGAAGAAGAGGATGATGATGATGATGAACCGAAGAAGAACCACCGAAGAACTTACCGTCGTCGTCGCTGCCCCCATTGCCACCGGCCACCGATGCCGTCGCCACAGGCGCCGATGCTCCTCGTCCTCGTCCTTCTCCTCAACCCTGCAAGGTGGGCACCCTCCATCGGTGTGGGGGAAGGGAAAAACCCTCACCAAGACTCAAAGTTAAAGTAATGTTTGTATAAAAACCCATGTAAAAGTATTTAAACTCAAATGAACCTCAATTTTTTTTAAAAAAAGTGTAGGTCTGAATCGGACTGGGATTGGATCGGTGATCGGCCGATCCGGATTAGTTTGGGACTGGCCAATCTGATCCCGATCCTCGATCATTCCATGAAAGAATGTGCTTCCTCTGTTGTATCTGTTGGATCAGCAGCAGTGCCCTTCACTTCCACCTCACAATCTACATCATTGGATTGATCAACAGTGAATACCTTTGAGGAGTTGAGAAGATGCCTACACCGATAAACCTGGAGTGCCATCCGTTTCTTATGCTGGCCGCCTTCTACAATCCCACAATGATTTCCGATGCCAGTTGGGATATTGCCTTCCGCCAAGCCAACTCCCCAAAATGGTTGGACTCTCCATGACCTTCGATAGCGGACTCCTTCCCCACATCATCGTTTGAATTTTGAACTGTAACATTTTGTGCATTACCCGAATAGAGACGATTCCATGACAGGCAGGCTTCAAAAGATCTTCCTTCTGCAACTCATGGCTGCTAAAATTGGACGACTGACACATTTGCATCTCTTCCAACTTCCTACTATAATTTGGTGGACAGGACTGAGTTGCTCCAAGAATGACCAAGTGAGCTTGATCTGACTCGATCATCCTCAACCTCGGAACAAGACACAGCTTATCCTCACAAACCCTAACATTCTGAGGCAAGACCACTGCATCGCTGACAGACCTCCAATGCAACCGCATCCGGTGGTTGAGACTCCACTTCAACAGCCACCCAGTAACGTTTGTTACACCACCTAAGCTTCAAAGACTGCAGAATGTCTGCCATCAGATTGATCTCGATCTGCATCCTGGTAGCCTGTAAATCCTCCCATGAGCGGGTGCTGTCGTCCACTCCCACTAACCATCCAAACAAAGAAACCAAACTTGCAAAAACTTCCATGCTTCACAACGGCAAAGGAATACCCGAAAGGTGACACTGTAGAATAGGACCTTTGGAAGCGATACTCAAACCACGATCCTCCTACCACTCTGACCAAACTAAGGAGACATTTTGAATGGGAGGCGACACTAACTTGAGAACACACTCTTCAGACTTCACATCATCAAAGAAAACCAAGAAACTGTTAAAAGATAACAAACTGACAGACCACTTAAAATCATCCCTCCAGCACTTTCTCATGGCTTTAATGACATTGCTGTGTTGTGCACTACCTTCTTGAAGAACACTCACCAACATGCACTGCAAAGCCCTCAAATTTCGGTAAAAGGAAGGGGACCTTGGTGCCTCAACAGGAACAAAGTTCTTTGTCTCTTCAATTTGGTTTGCTGACACGACCTTCACTGGCGGATAGAGAAGAGGAGCACTGGCACCACACTGGAAACTCCGATGACCCGTCTTCTGGCACCACCAACAAGCGGCCTCCTTGCTGCACCAAGATGCATGGTTCCCCTTGCTAAGGCACCTAAAACAGAGGTTCGACCAGGGGTCAGGCCGCCAAACATGCACAGCACAGCCATCAGCTGTAGCCCATCAGGGACCACTGCCGTGGAGAGTCCGACCTCGGTTGTCCACCTCATTTTTCCCTTCCTCATTATCGCTAGCCATTCTCAGTTAACAAAAGAAGGATTAATGATTAAAGAGGAAAGAAGATGGGGTGGGGAGGGGAGGGGGGCAATTGCCCCCTCGGGCTCTGCCCCTGAAGACTGGCCTCAACAGATGTAGGTGCGTCACCACCAGGCAACCCTTGAGACTTTTATTATTTCAACGTTTTTCATATATACTTCACTAGACTAAATACATTTTATTAGCATGCATGTTTTAAGAAACTAATTTTTCAGCAGACAGAGAGGACGAGTGGATGTGGAGGTGGGAAAGCGAGAGTTCTTTTTCGGTCAGATCGGCCTACACCATTATTTCTGATGGAGATGTTCGCCACAGCCTATATTCTCATATCTAGAGCCTGAAGAGCCCACTGAAGGTGAAACTTCTGTCTTTGAGGATCTCCCATGAGAGGTTACCTACTCGGGACAGACTGCTTTGCTTCCTTCCGCATATCAAGCCGACTTGCTGCTTGTGCGGAGAGGACGATGAGACTCTCGACCACCTGTTCGTAGGATGTACCTACTCTCAGGAGGTGTGGAGGGAGCTGGCTAGGAGGATGCACACCGTCTTCGATCGGCAGAGGGAGGTGCAACAACTCATCCAACATTGGGTGAGGAACTGGCCCCTAAGGGGTGACAGGACGGTGTGGTGGCTTATCCTTCATGCCACACTGTGGACGTTGTGGGGGGCAAAGAAACAACCGCATTTTCAGGAGGGAGGCGAGAGCCGAGGAGGCGAGAACAGTATTGTCTCTTTTGTTTGTGTCAGAGTGAGGGAATGGACTGAGCTTCTGTGTAATGTGAATTCTCTCAACTCTACTCTTTTTGTCTTGTTGGGGGCTTAATATGCTCCACACTGCCTTAGTGTGGCCTTCTTTTGTACAAAGATTTTTTGGGAAGTGATTGATTATACTTGTACATTCCCTTTTTTTTCATTTAATACACTAGTGGTATTACCCACTTTTTTTTCGGTAGGTAATTTTGTTTTTTTTATTTTAAACGGGGAGGGGGAACCGGGTATTGAACCCAGGACCTCCCCCTTGCAAAGGGGGTATCCAATCCGCCACTTTCAAAAAAATGAAACTAATTTTTCAGGATTAAAGAATAAAAAACTGCCCTTATTTTTACATTTCAAATAAAGCATAGTAAAATGTAAGCACCCCAAAACTACACACCAATATTAAGACCCATATTTACAATGCATGAGGTCAATTTGACACTCAATGATTTAGGCTTGTAATGTGACGGAATATAGATGCCTAAAGCTACATATCAAAAGCAACAACTATAATTAGATACGTGTAGCTTGCTAAGGGGGAACCTTGATGCAAAGGTAAGGCTCTACCATGACCTAGTCGTCATGACTTCATGTAGGGGTAAAACTGCATATGACTGACCCCACAACATTGGGCCGCCTTTTACTGTGGTGTAGCTTGGGTCTATATGGTAGGGAGCTTATGTGCGCTAGATACAAGGATGAAGAATCCCATGGCATATGATGATTTTCTATGTCATTCAACGGTCTCTTTTCTTTTGCCACAGCCCTAAGCAACAACAATTTAATAACGAAGAAAGTTTTAAATTTATTAACAATCTTGATAATGTCATAATGTCTTTTTGTCCCATCCAAGGGTTAGAAATACAGGCCCATGCCTATACATTAAGAATATTTAAGGTGTGATGCAACAAACTGATTGGACAAAACCGTTCAGAATGGACTGACGAGTAAACATCAAACATCCATCGTCTATGTATGGACAACAGAGTGATCTTAGTGATATTGGAGGAAAGCTGCAAAATGTGGTGATAACTACTGAATTAAAATTGACAGTTCAAGAGCAAAATCCAAAAGAAACATTTTATTTGCTTAGAAAGGCCACATTGATATTTTACTATTAACCGTCAATTTAAGCTACTACACTCTCCATGCTGTCCTCTCATTATATAAAGTTTTTTTCCAAACCCTGCGCAAGACAAGGAACCATGGTCCAATCTGATTTGAAATTATTACATATATTTCATTCAGAATATTTAGAAGAATAGGCAGGACCAGGCAAAGGAGTAGTCGGTCCCATGCATAGTATTCTAGGCAATGTCTAGATGATATGTAGGGAACAATGTGCTATAGAAGTCAAAGCATTTAAATAGCTAGCAAGCTCATAATGTGCTTGACTTGGTCACATTGTTTTTCACCTTGTGTACATGTTTGGTAAAGTGCACTCATTGGCAAACTGTTTTATGAACTATATTGCTCCTAATGGATATCCTTGGTCGTGGAAAGTCATAGATGAAACAAAGAAATTGATAAATCTCCTGCCACATCTACTAGAAAGGCAACAGATTCTAGTTCATCCTTAAGCATAACCTAGTTCTGTTGTCTCCAAAAAAAGCAGGCACTGAACAATAAATATCACCACTGCATTTCACGAAAATATCAGAAATATCCCTCCCTTCTCTCCCTGGCATGTAACATAGTGTAGATACTTATATATGTTATTTAGGACCTCACCCTATTACTGAACTAGGTTTTACCTAGGTGCCTAAACCTGCCAGATGGCAGAAAGGAGAAATTGCCACTTGCTTGCAAGGATCACATCGAAAATATTGGCCCTACAGCACACAGGTCATCTTCAGGTCGGAAAATCAAACCTCTTTGGAGAGCCACTGTACACACCAATTGAGGCAGGCATAAGCCCTTGACCACCCTAGGATGGCAGTATCGGCCGAAACCGATACGTTTCGGCCAAAACGTATCGATTTCGGCCCATACCGAAACGATTTCGGACCTACTAACTGTAGCAGGTCCGAAACTAAAAAAAAAAATTTAATGGTTTCAGGGGAAACCGATACTGATTTTGCCAGAAACTCAACCGTTTCGGTCCGAAACCAGACGATTTCGGCCGAAACCGGGCATGCTCACTGTAATTTTTGCCTTTTTTGAATGTTTTGAACCGGTTTCGGCCGAAACCGAAACCGAACGGTTTCGGTCCTAGCCGAAACCGGTACTGCCATCTTTGTGACCACCAGCCCCAGAATCAAGGATGGCAGTATCGATTTCGGTACCGGTTTCGGCCGGTACCGAAACCGATACGTGCCGGTTTCGGTATCGATTTCAGTTTCGGCCGAGACTGGTTGAAACCATTCAAAAAACTAAAAAAATTAGTGATCCTCTCTAATTTCGGCCGGACCAAAACAGGTCAGTTTCGGCCGAAACCCTTAATGGTTTCATCCGAAACCATTAAAATAAATTTTTTTTTTAGGTATCGGATCTGCTACAGTGTTGGGGTCCGATTTCGGATCGGTACTGGCCGAAACCGATACGTTTCGGACCGATACGTTTCGGCCGAAACGTATCGGTTTCGGCCGAAACGTATCGGTTTCGGCCGATACTGCCAACCCCCGCCCAGAATGGCATGTGGTTCAAGAGGTGGTGCAGGTAGTCCATACAGCAGGGCCTTGAGAAGGCCCTTGGCATGGCATGAACATAGCAACCAAAAGGCCAGAGATGGGATTTTCTTAGATGATCAAAAAAGGGGGAGCATCATATGCAGCCACCTAAAGAATTGAGTATATGTGAAAACACTCCAGTACATATATAAAAAATCCTTGTGTTTGTTATAAGTCCCATGACCTCCTCACTTTTGTCCACTATTTATCCGATCAATGCCACGAGATAAATGGCGAGGCCATTTCATCATCATGACACTGATCTTACATCAATGCCCTTCTCCATGAAGAAGATGATACCATGTCATTAAGTAAAAGAAGGTGCAAAAAGACAAGAATATGCCCAATATTCAAAAAATCAGCCACCAACTACACAAGGCTCCACCCAAAATGGAGACGCCTATATACAAAAGGCACTCCGTAAAAAAGAAGAAAGGCATGACCAAGTTAGCCAAAGAATATCCAAAAGAGGAGAGGAGAGATTAAAATTCACAGATAAAAGATATAAGTTGCGCTTCTTGTGAAAGCTCCTCTTGTCCCATAAGGCCCAAATAGTAGCACGCAATACCATCCATCAAACAAGCTTATCCATACTCAACCGCAGTGATTTGTGCCAGCCAAGCATCAAACCCATCGCACTAGGAAACATGGATGGCAGTATCAGCCGAAACATATCGGTTTCGGCCCATACCGAAACGAGTTCGGACCTGCTTACTGTAGCAGGTCCGAAACTTTAAAAAAAAATTAATGGTTTCGGGCGAATTTTGCCAGAAACTCACCCGTTTCGGCCCGAAACCAGACGATTTCGGCCGAAACTAGACGTGCTCACTGATTTTTTTGCCTTTTTTTGAATGTTTTGAACCGGTTTCGGCCGAAACCGAAACTGGTACGTTTCGGTTTCGGTCCTGGCCGAAACCGGTATTGCCATCCTAGCTAAGAAAGAGGTCCACTAAAGCTTCATCCTCAAAGAGATGGATCTCCACAGTCTGAGTAGGTATTTCCAACAAGTGATCAAGAACTCATTACGAACACCACTCAAAGAGGAAGTAGTACTCACCACTTCAAGGAAGGTGGCTGGTGGCCACCCTCTCACAAGGAGGGAGCCGGGCATGAGCCACTCGCAACACCAAGAAACCTTCAAAAGAGAGTAAGGCTTCCAATTCTAATGTAAAACAAGCATTTTCATGACGCCATCTGCAATCACTCCGCAAATGGATTTTATTCAGAATTTACCGTCCCTTTGCCAATTCCATCACCATCCATCTGCCAAATTTGTTGGAGCATCAGGTCTCATATCAAAATCAAAACTTTACTCATCTGCTCTATCTCTTCTTCATAAAGTTTTTTTTCTAAAAATAGGAATGCAAATGCCTTCCATATCTTCATGGCCAAAAATCTCTGCTAAGACATTATCGGGTGCACCAGCAATGCTAGAGAGGCACGATCACACCATCCATACTGTGAAAATCTTATCCTCTAACTGTAGCAACCCGTTTAAATAAATAAAAATTGATATTTATATAATTGTGTGTGTGGCTTATATGGAATAATATAATTATAATTGGAATCATTACAATAAAATAGCAATTACTAAATTTATATTTCTCAATAATTGGCATGAGCCTTGAATGAATAAGAATATTAATTAGGGCTTATGATGAGTCTTAAAGGGAGTTAACACCCTAGTTTATAGAAACCCTAAATCTCATTAGGTTAATGGGCTAATAGTGAGCTAAACCTTAGAAGTAACTAGATAAATAAGGATAAATTCGAACTTATTAGTTTTGCCCTCATCCAATTAGGGTTTTCAGTGAGTTGAACACATTTTAGAAGAGTCCATCGTGGTTTTAAATTAAGGAAAAATCGGATTTTCTGGGTGTAGAGATAATCCCCCTTTGTTCTCATAGAATAGGACTCTAGGTAGGGTTTTGATCTATAAATAGGGCTAGAGATCCTTCCAGCCAGCCCTAATACTTCGAAGAAGGTTGTTGCTGGCCTAGATCAAGGCGGGATCGCGTGCTTAAGGGAGAGGATCGGAATCTTCGCGTTCTTCTTCCTTTGGTCTTTGATTAGATAGGTTTTCTCTCGGGCTAAACTTAATTAATCTGGCATACATGTTTAGGTGCATGTCTGAGTTTGATTTCATGCATGTTTCCCTCTTTTAAATCAATAGTTCTTTGTTAATTTGGAGATTTAAGCACAAGGCATCACCATTTTCCCCTTTTTTTCACCGTAAGAACGTGATTCTACTTTTTTATCTGAGATCGCGTCCATCGCAGGGACCGCATTCAGAATGTGGCCGTGCGATAGACAGCATCCCCAAGATAGCGGTTCCCATGAAGACCGTGTTATTCTGTTCCTAGCCAAAAACGCAGTGTCTGAGACGACCGCGACTGGACCCGAGTCATGTGATAATCCAGTTTTTACACAGCACGTTAACTTCTTAAATTTATTTTCAAATCATGCTGTTTGAAATGATAATTGGCTAGGCAATTGATATTTGAAATCATGTTAAATTCCTTAAAAGCTCCCTTTTGATCTTCATGAACCCTTTGTATGATTGATTCCATCTTCATATTCTTATCTCTACTTCATGTCCCGTTTCCCCTATTCTAAATTGATTCCATCATGTTTAAAGGGTTTTAACATGTGGTCTTAACCTTGTTTTCTTTAAATTTTACTCCATGTTATAACCTCTACTTTATGATGCTTCATTTGATATTATTGGCAACTTCATGATATGGTGTCTTGATCAATGTTTTATTTGGAACCATGTCACCTTATTGTGGCATACTTCAATCGCCAATATTTTTTGAACACCTTCTTGGTGAAGTTAGGACCCTCCACTGCATATTCCTTCTGTCGGACTGAAACTTCTTCACTGAGACCTCCGTAAGTCTCCGTGAGCTATGGATTCCCACATGAACGCCGAGCTGGTTGTACCCAAAAAAAACCTTAAAGACACCTACGAATCTTGTCTTACTATTTAGGGTGTAGATCGACCGGCCTTTGGAAGCGTGTTCCATGGTTTTGTTCTATCTGTTCTGAACACGGCATATCCAGAGACCGCGTTCAGCCTCTGTCACACTGAAAGCGGCCCCACGATAGACCGCGCTCTAGTGAACTTGTTCTGAACGCGGCCACTGAATCGACCGCGTTCTACTTGTCTATCTCTGAATGCGGCCATGTGCCAGATTGCGTTCTAACCCAGTTTCTTGTGAAACACGCCCACGTGCCTGATCGCATTTTGATCGTTGTTTCTGAACGCGTCTGTATGACTGACCGCGTTATATTCGAGTCTTTCTAAACGCAACCATACAATTGACCGCGTTTTATCAAGCACCTGTTAGTCTGGGGTTGACTGCATAAATGCGATTTGGCCCATGTGTTAACGTAGTTAATGCAAAATCTGGTTATTATCGCCTCTGAAAGTCAGGACCGTCTTGATCCTTGTGGAAACCAAGGCTTATTCTTCGTGCAAACTTGATCTTTTCCTTGAATTCCTTCATAAATCATTAAATCTTTCTAAAGTTATATACCTTGATTACATGAGCTTAAGTTTTTTAAATTCATTTGGCCATTATTGTTATATAGAATTATCTAGAAATTTAAATGGAAGTTCACTCCAACGGCCCCAATGCCTGTGCATAAAGAACCAGGAGGAGCGCCTGAATTGCTCATAATCGCGGGAGTCAAATGACTTGTGGTGTAGCATTGTACCGATATAAAATGCAAGATTGATCTAGATAATTCACTTGTTATATGATTGGCATGCAATATGATTGATATGTTTGACCCGAAAGGGTATTATTTAATACAGCCAATCTTTGACATGCTTCACTTGTTATTGTCCATTGGAAATTGTTAAATAAAAAAAAACTATATTTTTGAATTGCTCTCTGCATCTTGTTACTTCAATTCCATCTACTTGAATTCCTTGACCTTATTGATTATGTCTTCATGCCACCCTTGTTATTGCCCCTTGGTTTTGATTTATGAATTCATATTATTTAGTGCATATTGCATAGCCAACATGTTAATTACGTAAAGTTTGTCTTATAAAGAGATATAATTCTTACTGAATTTTCGCTCACCCAGTATTATTTAATTATTTTTCAGGTAGTTCTGATGAGGAAATCCACTCTGATGGGGAGGGCCAAGAATGATCGAGTGTTCCAAGAGTCATTAGAAGACCCCCTATCTTTTCTATTTTGAGTCTAGTCTAAAAGTATGAGTCATATAATTACTTCATTTTTAGAAAGTTGGGGTTGTATTTGAGTCAATAACGTGCCATTATGTAATACTCAGTGGAATTTTGATTATCAATAAAATTTATGGCTGTCTATTTTGCAAAAAAAAAGGAGTTGTATATATATATATATATATATATATATATATGATTAGAGATAACTGTCACACTCCGAGATTCTGCATTGGGACGTGACAGTTTTGTGGTATCAGAGCCTAAGTTATTAAGACCTTAGGTTTTTGACCATAGGTTTAAGTTGTCATCACCATTAGAACCTATAACCTAAGTCAATATCTTATAGTTAACCTGTGAGATTAGGTAGAGCCTAAGGTCAAGTGCTAAAATATATTTAGTCTAAATAAAATAAAATAATTAACTTCCGTAGTTTTTTTGTAGGAGTCTAGAGTTTTGATTGAGATGGCGACAGAGCGTGCTCAGTGGAGAGAGATACAAAGAACCGTCTAAAGGGTTGACTCAAGTCCTTCAACAGGTGGCTCTGGGAGGAGCTCATCATGGGGTTGGGGATCTGGAATTTTAGAGGAATGAATCCCCCAAGATTTAATAGTTCTAATGATCTCGATGAAGCATAACATTGGGTCAAATAGATGGAAAGGATCTGTAGACTGATGCAATGCTCAGATCAAGACAAGGTCCTTCTGATCACGTTTCAGTTAGAAAGAGATGCTAGAACTTGATGGGAGTCCGTAGGAAGCTACTCTGCCCCATGCTCAAGTTACTTGGGAAAAGTTCTTGAAATATTTTAATAGCAAGTATTTTTCAGAGAGAGTACAAGAAAGGAAGGCAGCATAATTTACCTCTTTAAAGCAAAGAAATTCATCTGTAGCAGAATATGAGGCCCAGTTCTCAAGGCTGGCCCAATATGCCCCATATTTGGTTTGTACAGAGAGAATAAAGAGGAAAAGGTTTATGAATGACTTAAGGCCTAGCTTTATTCTCCAGTTGGCACCTATGAATATCTAGACTTATGCCGACAAAGTTAAAAAGGCTCAATTGCTAGAGGAAGCTATGGAGTTGGCTGAAAGAATTAAAGGGTAGGTTGTCAAGAAGGAACAAGCCACTGGTTCAGGAAATTTCAAGCCTACTTTTGGAAGGAAAAAGGTTAATGGAGGTAAAGGATTTCAAAAGGATAAGAAGCCAAGGGAAGGTAACAAGCAAAATAGTCCATGTTTCATCATCGCAAGAAAAATGCAAACATTGTGATAAAGGTAGTCACCGATCCAAGGAATGTTGGAGGATACTAGGAAAATGCCTTCACTGTGGAAGTGAGGACCACAAGATTTCAGATTGTCCTTTGATGAAAGATCAAGCTCCGCAGGACAAGCCTCAAGGAGGACCAAGACATCAAAGCAGGCTTCAAACATTATTGGAAACGAAACCTACCGAAGAAGGAGTGGTGGAAGGTACTCTCATTATTAATTCTAGATCTGCATTTATTCAATTTGATATTGGTGCCACCCGTTCTTTTATATCTTAGAAGTTTGTTACTACACTATCTATGGAATCTCTTCCGTTGTAATCTGATCTTATTATCACCACCCTTACAGGAGCTGGAACTGAGCTTTAAATTCTTTTATCCTTCTAGTGAGGTTCTCACAATTTATCTACTAATTTGGTATGTATGAACATGGAGAGATATGATGTGATTTTAAGAGCTGATTGTTTGTCTAATCATGGTGCTAGTGTAGACTGCAAGAAAGGCATGGTAACTTTTGGGAAGCACCCTAAGCTTTCTTTTTCTGGAGCTAGGCACTCTAGACCTCCGTTTCTTATCTCCGCCCTTCGAGCTCATAGATTGCTTAAGAGAGGGTGCGTTGGATTTTTTGTTTCTGTTGTATTGGTTAATAAGGGATATAATATAGAGGATATACCTGTTGTGAGAAGTTATCCTAATGTATTTCCATATGAGTTACTTGGTATTCCACCTGAGAGAGAGGTCAATTTCTCTATTGATTTTATTCCAAGAGCTGTCCCTGTATCCAAGACTCCTTATAGAATGTCATCTGTTGAAGTGAAAGAGTTGAAAGAGCAATTGATGGAGTTGCTGGCAAAAGGTTTTATCAGGCCTAGTACTTCATCGGGGGGAGCACGTCTTGTTTGTAAGGAAGAATGATGGATCCATGAGATTATGTATTGATTATAGATAGTTGAATCAATTGACGATTAAAAATAAATACCCCTTGCCACAGATTGATGAATTGTCTGATTAGACTTCTGGAGCTCAATATTTCTCTAAGATTGATCTCAGGTCTGGTTATCATCAGCTGAGGATTAAAAGGATATATAAGACCGCATTCAGGAGCAGGTATGGACATTATGAGTTCATTATTATGCCATTTGGATTAACTAATGCACCTGCGACTTTTATGCAGTTGATGAATAATATGTTCTGATAGTACCTTGATCAATTTGTGATGATTTTCATCGATGATATATTGATATATTCTAAGATCAAGGAGGATCATGAAGCTCATTTGAGGACTACATTGCAATTACTAAGAGACAACAAACTGTATGCCAAATTGAGTAAGTGTGAATTCTGACATGAAGAAGTCTCTTTTCTTGGCCATGTGATCTCTAAAGAAGGAATTATTGTTGATCCTTCAAAAGTTGAAATTGTGAAGAATTGAGAAAGATCTAGTAATGTAATTGAAATCTGGAGTTTTCTAGGATTGACTAGCTATTACTGAAGATTTATTAAAAATTTGTCCTAGATTGCGGTGCCCTTGACAATATTAACTAGGAAGGAAAACTCTTACGTCTGGACTAAGGAATACGAGAAGAATTTCCAAACTTCGAAAGAGTATTTGACGACTGCACCTGTGCTTGCATTGCCTGTTGAAGGAGGAGGATTTGAAGTTTACACTGATGCTTTAGGTATTGGACTGGGTTGTGTATTAATGTAGCAAGGAAAAGTGATTGCTTATGCATCCAGACAACTGAAGAATCATGAAGAGAATTACCATGTGCATGATCTAGAATTAGCAGCTCTGATCATTGCTCTCAAGATATCGAGGCATTACTTATATGGCGAGAAGTTTATTGTTTATTCTAATCATAAGAGCTTAAAGTATGTATTGTCTCATAAGGAGCTTAATATGAGATAAAGGAGATGTCTAGAATATCTAAGGATTCCGATTTCTCCATTCAATATCATCCTGGAAAAGATAATGCGGTAGCCGATACTCTTAGTAGGAAGCCTATGGCTTTATTATCTAGCATATGCTTAAGGAGTGAAGCTTATTGGAGCAATTGGCCAAGTTGGATTTGGATGTGGAGGAGAAGGAAGACCATATCATGATTGACAATATCAGGTTGCAACCTAGTGTGCTATTAGAAATTAAAAAACACCAAGGTAATGATCCATTGTTGGTGGAAGTCAAGGAGAACTTAGAAGACCTTATTTTCATATGGCCGGTGATGGAAGGTAATTATTTTAAAGGACTTGTGTGCCTAATCATGTTGATATCAAGAAAAAAAATCATGGAGAAAGCGCACATATCTAAGTATACTATTCATCCAGGAGCTACCAAGATGTATCAGGACTCAAAGAGAATCTACTGGTGGCCAAGCATGAAGAGAGAGGTTGGAAAGTTTGTAAACTATTGCTTGACTTGTCAACAGGTTAAGACAGAACATCTCAGACCTACTGATAAATTGAAGCCTCTAAATATACTGGAGTGGAAATGGGAGAGCATTAGCATGGACTTCATTGTAGGACTGCCAAGGACTAGAAGCAGATTTGATGCAATTTGAGTTATTGTGGATAGATTGACTAAATCTGCCCATTATGCTACCCATTAAGAGTAAGTAAACTATTGATACTTTGGCAGGCTTGTACATTATAGAGGTGGTTGGATTTCATGGCATTCCGATGTCTATTATTTCTGATAGGGATCCCAAGTTTACATCACACTTTTGAAAAGAATTGCAAACTTCCCTAGGAATAAAATAGAATTTCAGCATTGTTTTCACCCTCAGACGGTTGGTCATACTAAGAGGACTAACCAGATTATAGAAGATTGACTCAGGGCATGTATGATTGACTTTCGAGGTAGTTGACATGAGCGCTTACCTCTGATTGAATTTGCTTATAATAATAGTTATCAATCAAGCATTCAGATGGCTCCATTTGAGACCCTGTATGGCAGGAGCTGCAAATCACCTATATGCTAGGAGGAGGTTAGAGAAAAACAATTGTTAAGCCTTGAGATTGTTCAAGATTTAACCAAAAACATTCAGATCATCAAGGACAGATCGAAGGTTGCTCAATCTAGACAAAAGAGATATGCGGATAATAGAAAAAGATATCTGAATTTCAAGTAGGAGATCATGTTTTCCTAAAGGTATCACCAACAAGAGGTATTCAAAGATTTTGAGTTAAAGGAAAGTTAATTCCGAGATATATTGGCCCTTTTGAGATATTTGATAGAGTTGGAGAAGTGGCTTACAGATTGGCGTTACCCCCGCAACTGACAGGAGTGCACGATGTTTTCCATGTATCTATGCTAACGAAATATGTTTATGATCCTTCTCATGTGATTCAATATGATGACCTGGTACTGTAAAAAGACTTACCATATGAAGAGAGACCTATCAAAGTGCTAGATCAGAAGTTGCACCAATTGAGGAATAGAGCTAAAGATTCAATGTAACCGACACGGACAAGAGGCGGCCAGATGGGAATTGGAAGAGGCAATCAAGAAGTATCCAGAGTTGTTCTAAGGTATGTTTTTGGAACCCCCTTATCTTATTGGAATATCATGTGAATTTGGAGGCCCAAATTCTTTTAAGTGGGGGAAGAGGTAGCAACGCGTTTAAATAAATAAAAATTGATATTTATATAATTATGTGTGTGGGTTATATGGAATAATAAGATTATAATTGGAATCGTTACAATAAAATAGTAATTACTAAATTTATATTTCTCAATAATTGGCATGAGCCTTGAATTAACAAGAATATTAATTATGTCTTATAATGGGCCTTAAAGGGAGTTAAGACCTTAATTTATAGAAACCTTAAATCTAATTAGATTAATGGGTTATTAGTGAGCTAAACCCTAGAATTAGCTAGATAAATAAGGATAAATTTGAGCTTATTAGTTTTGCTCTCATCCAATTAGGGTTTTGACTGGGTTGAACACGTTTTGGAAGAGTCCATCGTGATTTTTAATTGAGAAAAAATCGGATTGTCTGGGTGTAGAGATAATCCCCCTTTGTTCTCATAGAATAGGACTCTAGGTAGGGTTTTGATCTATAAATAGGGCTAGAGATCCTTCCAGCCAGCCCTAATACTTCGAAGAAGGTTGTTGCTGGCCTGGATCGAGGCGACATCGCATGCTTAAGGGAGAGGATCGGAGTCTTCGCATTCTTATTCGTTATTCTTCCTTTCATCTTCGATTATGTAGGTTTTCTCTCGGACTAAACTTAATTAATCTGGCATACATGTTTAGGTGCATGCCTAGTTTGATTTCATGGATGTTTCCCTCTTTTAAATCTATAGTTCATTAATTTGGAAATTTAAGCATGAGGCATCTCCGTTTTCTCCTTTTTCCGTCGTAAGAACGTGATTCTGCTTTTCTGTCTGAGATCGCGTCCATCGCAAGGACCGCGTTCAGAACGCAGCCGTGTGATAGACCGCATCCCCAAGATAGCGGTTCTCATAGAGAACATGCCATTCTGTTCCTTGCAAAAAACACGGCGTCTAAGACGACCGCGACCGGACCCGAGTCATGTGATAATCCAATTTTTAAACAGCACGTTAACTTCTTAAATTATTTTCAAATCATATCGTTTGAAATAATAATTGGCTACGTAATTGATATTTGAAATCATGTTAAATTCCTTAAAAGCTCTCTTTTGATCTTCATGAACCCTTTGCATGATTGATTCCATATTCATGTTCTTATCTCTACTTCATTTCCTGTTTTCCCCTCTTCTAAATTCATTCCATCATGTTTAAAGGGTTTTAACATGTGGTCTTAACCTTGTTTTCTTTAAAGTTTACTCCATGTAATAGCCTCTACTTTATGATGCTTCACTTGATATTATTGGCAACTTCATGATATAGTGTTTTGATCGATGTTTCATTTGGAACCATGTCACCTTGTTGTGGCATGCTTCAACCGCCAATGTTTTTCGAACACCTTCTTGGTGATGTTAGGACCCTCCGCCAAGTATTCCTTCTGCCGGATTGAAACTTCTTCACTAAAACCTTCGTAAATCTCCGCGAGCTATGGATTCCCACATGGATGCTGAGCTAGTTGTACCCCAAAAAATCTTAAAGACACCTCTGAATCTCGTCTTACTATTTAAGATGTGGTTCGATCGGCCTTTAAAACTGTGTTCCATGATTCTGTTCTGTCTGTTCTGAATGCGGCATACCCAGAGACTGCATTCAACCTCTGTCATACTGAATGCGGCCCCACGATAGACCGCGTTCTAGTGAACTTGTTCTGAACGCGGCCCCTGAACCGACCGCGTTCTACTTGTTTGTCTCTAAACGCGGCCATGTGCCAGATAGCGTTCTAAGCCAGTTTCTTGTGAAAAGCGCTCGCGTGCCTGACCGCATTCTGATCGTTGAACGCGTCTATACGACTGATCGTGTTATATTCGAGTTTTTTGAACGCGACCCTACGATTGGCCGTGCTTTATCAAGCACTTGTTAGTCCAGGTTTGACTGCATAAATGCGATTTGGCCCATGTGTCAACGTGGTTAATGCAAAATCTGGTTATTATCGCCTCTGAAAGTCAGACCTCTTGATCCTTGTGGAAACCAAGGTTTATTCTTCATGCAAACTTGATCTTTTCCTTGAATTCCTTCATAAATCATGAAATCTTTCTAAAGTTCTATACCTCGATTATATGAGCTTAAGTTTTTGGAATTCGTTTGGCCATTATTGTTATATAGAATTATTTAGAAATTTAAATGGGACTTCGGTCCAACGACTCCAATGCCTGTGCATATAGGACCTTGTCTGGTCCTGGGAGGAGCACCCGAATTATTCATAATCGCAAGAGTCAAATGAGTTGTGGTGTGGCATTGCACCGATATAAAATAGAAGATTGATCTAGATAATTCACTAGTTATATGATTGGCAAGTGATATGATTGATATATTTGGCCCAAATGGGTATTCTTTAATATGGCCAATCTTTGACATGCTTCACCTGTTATTGTCCATTGGAAATTGTTACATGGAAAAAAAATTATATCTTTGAATTGCTCTCTACATCTTGTTACTTCAATTCCATCTACTTCAATTCCTTGACCATATTGATTATGTCTTCATGTCACCCTAGTTATTGCCCCTTGATTTTGATTTATGAATTCATATCATTTAGTGCATATTGCATAGCCAACATGTTAATTACGTAAAGTTTGCCTGATAAAGAGATACAATTCTTACTGAGCTTTCACTCACCCAGTGTTATTTAATTATTTTTCAGGTAGTTCTAATGAGGAATCCACTCTGATGGGGAAGACCAAGAGTGATCGAGTGCTCCAAGAGTCATTAGAAGACCCCCTATCTTTTCTATTTTGAGTCTAGTCTGAAAGTATGAGAGTCATGTCATTGCTTTATTTTTAGAAAGTTGGGATTGTATTTGAGTCAATAACGTGTCATTATGTAATACTCCGTGGAATTTTGATTATCAATAAAATTTATGGCCTTGCCCATTTTGCAAAAAAAATGGAGTTGTATATAAATATATATATATATATATTTTGTGGATGTCAATTTGTTCTTGCTCTGATTGATTAGAAATAATTGCCATGCTCCGAGATTCTGCATCGGGACGTGACACTGACCATCTCCAACAGAAATGGAAACTCCTGAGAAAATGACATCCCTTGTGCAAAGAATACCCTTGTGAAGTCTCAAAACACTTGACATGCTGCTAGGATCAATATCCTATACTGTAGATTTCTTGTAGCATTCCTGAGCAATAATCTCCAACCATAGACCCTCTCTTATATCCCTAGATTCTAACACATCAAAGCTAGGTTAAAATCCCAAGGGTTTCTAATGCCAAGTCCCCCTTCCTCCTTAATGTCACAAGCTCTATGCAAATTGATATCATGCCACCTCTGCATTTGTTATCGCTCCCTAGCAACAGGGAACCACTTATCCAGTCCATCTTCCTGATGATACTCTTTTACAGGCAAAAAACAATATGATATAGATCAGTAAATTAGAGAGCACAGCCTTGCAGAGCACCGGTCTACCACCATAAGAAAGCAATCTTGCCTTTCAACCTGAAAATCTGCCATCCATCTTCTGAATTAGGCATTCCCAATCTTCGACATGTAGGGAACCCCCTGAGAGGGCAAATCCCAGAAATGCCAGGAAAGCTTCCATCCTGTAACCCAAAATTCTTGCTGCCCTTCTGGTTTGTTCCAGATTCACCACTATAACCAAGCTCTAATCAAATTTTTCTTCAGTCAGACACCCCTTCAATAAAACAAGGAGTTCCATTAATAGATCCTCCTCTTCTGATACAAAGAGAATAGTATCATCAGCATCTAGAAGACATGTGACCAATAGACCCTGCCCACTATTGGAGAAGCCTCTAATTAGCCCAGCGCTCTCAGCTCTAACCCACATTTTATATCTATGCCGATTACAAATGTTAAAAGATGATAATTTACAGTTTCTAAGGGAATGGTATTTAATAGAGCATCTCTCATTCTCACCAACGGTGAGCTCATCCAAGTACTTCTGTCATCATAATCTAGTCAATCTACTGCCTCACTTCACTCCTGCTGACATCCAAGAAATGAGTGACGACCATTTTAACTTGGGACACCCATGGGATTTAGGATAACTCATCTGCATCCTGCAACTCACTACTAATGCTCTCTGGCTCAAAGATTGCACCAAGATGGTGGGACTTATCCCTATTAGCTGTTCATCTCCATCTTCTACGTTTTATGCCAGTGGCTCAGACAGGTACTCTCTCCCCTGCTAGGGAAGGAACAATTACCAAAGGGAACCCTCTATTCTATATGGATCACTGACAGGTATTGCAGTGCAATTTGAAAGACATAAAAACAGTGATAGCAAAAGAAGCAGCCCATCCATTTCTGGAGAGGTCACACTCACGCACATGTAGCATGCATTAGAGAGAGAGAGAGAGAGAGAGTGAGAGAGGATTTGCCTTGGGGAGAAGGGTGTGAAGGAGGAACAAATGGGGAGAGATCAGATGCCAGCTCATCTCATAGCCAACTATTTCACAAAGATTTGCTTCACAACTAGATCACTGCAGGAACTAAAGACTGTTCTGATTGAGACAACCATTTTGCGTCTGCCAACCTAGGACTCATAAAACTTTCCTTGAGAGCCACATATTTTAAGAATCTTAAGCTCCATAATTATTTAACATTAACTCAGTCTTCAGCAATGTTTCAATGCATGCACTCCATCTCTTTTTATTATAGTTTCTTTTGCTGAGACATTGGGGATGCTCAATAGGTGCAGTCAGTGGAATCCATATCCTTCCTTCCCCACTTCTTCAGCTAATGATGTCAGATTTTTAATGTCTTACCATGCATATGGGTTCTATATTTAGCCTCTTGTCCAGTTTAAACCCCAAAGAGAGTCTAGCCCTATAGTTAATGGCCAATTACCAAGACAAACTGATGGAGACTACAGTAAAGTAAGGATCACACAGAGGCAATTGATCAGCCATGGATTATTGTGAGTCCAGTGACTTCAGCTGAGAGGGGTGTTAAGTGCAGGATTTTCTTCCATCCGATGGGAGATGGTATACCACAATCCAAATGCATGAACATGGCACCCCCCACCCCTCACCCCAAAAAAAAACCCAAAGGGACAAACTCAGTGAGAGGAGCATGACCCATGCTTATTTCTTCTCTTCTTTATTTGCACATGGAAACCGATTTAAACCACCAAACTTTGTATAAAAGTAGATAAATGCAATATGATGTGATAACTCATAACCAATGTACAATATGTGGCAAAATACATCTCACTCATGCAAAAATAATCATGATACATGCAACCTAACCAGTTTAAAAACAGATTATGCAAAAGCTCGTTAAAGAACAAAAGATTGAGCATTTTAAGATAAATTTCAAAGCAAAAACATTCCATTTTTCAGTTCTATCAAATTTTGTTCTCTCTCATTTATAGTTCTGCTTCAAAATGTTACAGAGGATAGAATTATAGAGTCAAAAAATGAAGGAATCTTTTTCTTTGGTGAACCAATGAAAGTCCAGAGAGGTTGAAAACATACTTGGAAAGCAGGCCCGGTTTCAGCAGAATTCATTATGCTCCAAGCCCCCATGAAAGCGAAAAGAAAAAATCTTCTAAGGATCACATCCATCGGAGGAAGTTCGACATAATCAAGCAACCTCTTGATCCATGGTGGGGACTCCTCTACTTTCCTTTTTAGTCTGCTTTTCAAGTTCATCTTTGTTTTCTTACGCTGTCTGAAACTCGCCATTAGTAATTTGTCGTAAGCATCTTCTATGGACTCCATGCTGCTCTCATGCCCAGCATACTGCTGAAGGAGAAAGTTTCGTGCTTCCCTAATTTCCTCTTCGGAAGCATCAAGACTCAGACCAAGGCGCTTATAAGGATTCCATACATGCCTTCGAGGAAATTTCAGTGCAGTACCTGGAAAGAAAATATCCTGACCTCTTGTGAAAATAATGAACAATCTATTCTATGCAAAACTAGGTAATAACACTATTTTGTATCCATGAACATTTGCGGAAAAGGACAAGAGATGCTTCAGCATTACACTAGATTGCTAGGCTATTCATCATCATCATTGATCTCATCCCATCAACCTAGGTTTGGCTTGATCCAACGAAGGATTCGAAGATTTAGAAAAGTTTGCCAACCAGCTGCTTGCCTACCGTCAATCCTCTACAAAGTGGTGCCAAGTACCTAGATGAGATAACTTTAAAATTCTCAAAGGTTCTTTAGATTTTGCAAAGCTATGTAGCTAGTTTTTTATCGGAACTGAACCAGAAGAGAAAGGAAGCCTTTGGTTCAGCATTAGATTGTATAGTTATTTTGACAGTAATAAAACACCAATAATAAGATGAGCAAGTTTCTGGTTCAAAACAAAAAAAAATGTTCTAAAAGCAAAATATACATCTTCTGCACCTTTAAAATTTATCTATACATTGTAATTCTAATAGTACATGAGCATAAATGAAAAAAAAATCAGTTAACACCTTATTCCAACATCCCAGGCACAGGACACAAGACAGGTTAAGAGCAACATTTGTTGTGATATGATGTCAAATGGTAAAAATGGTGTATTGTGAATACTCAAAAGATTAGGTTAATAATATGACAATTGCAAAGCAATCCCTTTGCCTTAACAGTAAAGTTAGGACATATAAGCAAGCGACAAAACAGGCATAGCCACTGTGGGACAGATCCTACACATTTATGTTGACATCTTTTTTCTTGTGGGTGGGGGTCAGAGCACGAAGCCTTATCCTCAAAGCTTGCAGAAAGGAATGCCCCAGGTCTACTAATCAAAACAGGAAGACCATAATAGTGAAAAGGATAAAAAATAGAAGCATAAAACATCGATAAAAATGAACAATTCAACAGTTTGTGGATCCTCTGTTCGTCAGAAATGAAATGGCAAGAGAACAAAAGAATGAATAGAATAGGCAAAGACATGGGGGGACAGAGAGGAACAAAATAAGGTGGACAAAAACAACATTACCCAACCTCTTTTTCACCTGATCTCAAGAAGCAAAAGTATACACCCTTTTTTTCTGATCCAACCTCCTAATCAAAGTGTCATTATGAGGAAATTCAATAGAATAGCCGAAAAAAGGATGAACAATCCCATAAGATATTGTGGTCACTTGTTGTTGCACCCACAATTTATCTCGGATAAATTGAGACCTTTCCCTTGAGTTGGTCGGGGCTCAATATTCGACATATCGCCACTCCGTGGAATATTTCCACACATCGGGACTCTGTGGCCCATATATCTCTACAACTATAGACCCCTCGCAACAAGCAAGGTGGTCGGGAACCGGATTAAACCACTACGATTGTCAGGATCGTGTGGTTCTGGGCAAAACCCCAAAAGAATGAGTTTTTTCTTCCTTAGATGTTCGGGGGAACAAAGAAAACCCTCGCAGCAAGGAAAAGGGATGCAAGGGATGGTGTACACACTGTTGAAGAAGTCCCACGCACGTGTACCACGCTGCTCAGACAAGAACAAATCCCCTCTTCGCGGCCTACGGCGTGGGGAAGACGACGAACGAACAAGGAGGCATGTTCTCTCCTCTCTCCACGTGGCGTGTTGCGAACAACAGATTCTACAAAGCCTTGGGGAGAGTTTTTTTTAAGCAAAAAGGGGGTAAAAGGACCCATCTGGGGTCAAGGAGACCCGCGCGGGGTCGCCCGACCCCGGGAAGGACCCGCCCGGTGTCAATTGACCCCGGGGGACCTGCCCGGTGTCAATTGACCCCGAGGGGGTCCGCCCGGGGTCATTCGCCCCCATAGATGGCAGTTTCGGACCGAAACGAAATGACACCCAAGGCCCGGTTTCGGCCGAAACCAAATGTAGCCTTTTAAGAAAATAATAATAATTTAATTGGTTTCGGACCGAAACCGAAACCGAAACGGTTTCAGTTTCGGACCCGGCCGAAACCGATACTGCCATCGCTATTCGCCCCAGGCAGGTTCGGCGCGGGCCTGCCCAGGGTCATTCGACCCCCGGTGGGGCCCCCAGGGTCACTCGACCGCGCCCCCCCTTTCCCTCTGGCAGAAAAAGGGGGAAAAAAGAAAAAAAGAAGAAAAAAAGACCCTCTCAGGGCCATTTCTGTCTCGTTCACCCCGTACGGGTTCAAACATCTCCGGGTAGCCTTCCAACTTCTATAAATAGACCCCCGAGGGTCCAAAATCGGGATGGGGAAGAAATCAACCATCTACAACAAATCAATGACACATGCGCCTCTAGCAAGAAGATTGTTCGTTGTTTTGACCCTTGAGGGGTAGGTGATCCCCGGGTCTTGTATTTATGCCCCTGAGGGCTATGTTTATAATTATGTCCCTCTGCGGGTCATTTTTGTAAGTTTCTACGCACATGGGATGGCTAAATTATATAGTTCTGCCCCTATAATGGGAGAATTACAAAACTGTCCTCTCCGGGACTGCGAGAAACATAAGTCCTATTGTTTGCAGTTCTATCCTGCAATCTTTTGTAATTGGGGCTACGCCCCTACTTCCCGCATTAGTGCAGATCTCTTTGATGTACAGTCGACAACTCGCCGACAACCATTGTATACATATCGCCCTTTTGCAAATCGACGCACGTGCGCCTTCTATGAAGCCCCTCGTTGCTCCTTCCACTTAGAGACATTGTCAGCTCAGTCCTACACTTAAATGTCACCTCAAACCTAGGTCCGTGTGGAGTCTGATGAAATTACCAAAATACCCCTATGACCTAGACATAGCCTAGTAGCCTCCAAAACTCTCCGGAAATGGCCTCAGTGCCTCAGGGAGTCAGGGATTCTATCCTACGTTCTCTCCAACCCGGAAATGTCAGAAATGCCCCTGGCCTGGTAAAATTACCAATATACCCCTGGAAGCCTAAAATTACCAAAGTATCCCTGGGGTCCAGGAAACCTATTGATACTTCGAAAATGCCCACTGCTCTTGCAAAATTGTGACTATGTCCTCAAATCGTAGGGTTTCTCGCTTAACCTAGCGGCTTTTCATGAAACCTTAATCCCATTAATTCTTCGGTGGTGAGTGAAAGCTAAATCTGAGCCCTTCAAGCAAGTATGCCCTCAATATCAGGACCCTTGTAGAAGACTAAGGCTTCTTTGACAGATAAACAAAGGTGTTCGGACGTTAGGTCGATGTAAATCAACACTAACTGCGATCAGTGGAGAAAGGTCCAGCACCCGAACCCGAATCGTCTGATACGATGCGCACCTACGGAATAAACCCTTATATAAAATACTTATTTTCAAAAAGAACCCCAAACCACATATTAAATATATTCCGTGGCCAACACTTGTGTAGTTACACAATGAAATAAGCGACAAAGAAAAACTTGGAGAAAAGCTAAGGTGAACCCTCAGTTGATGTAGCTTTTCCTTTTCACATAATCTAACACACTTCAAATAAGCCAACCCCAGAGTGACCAGATAAAGGCTTGATGATGACAAGAACAACAATGAAATAACGAGATTCTTCTCCGAGGGTAAAACAACTTGGAATAAAAGAAAAGTCTGTCTTTCACCATTGGTAAAAAGAGCAAGGTAATTAGTGAACAAGCAATCAATAACTAAACAGCAGAGAAAAAGTAGAATAGCAGGCTTAGAGTTCTAGGAACCATTTTACTTGTCTAATTGAGTCTAGAAGCCTTAAGAACTGGAAATCCAAATACCTCAAGAATAGAGCACATTCATAAGTTGTCTGTCTACCCATCATGCAAACACCATTCGCAAAGCCAGCAACTTGGACTATCATACGCCAGCAGATAGGGAATGAAGGGACCTTATCTAAAATATCAGCTAAAAATCCACTGCCAAAAGGAGGAGATGAGTGCTTCTCAATTATGTCCCCCACACACCCCCACCCTCAATTCCCTGCACCCCCCCCCCACACACACACAAAAGTGCAACATAAAATACAGGAAAAGGAACAATTTTGTCTCAGAAATGTCCCATGTTTTTATGTTAGATAGGTTGTTGATTGATAAAGTGCCAGACAAGCCAAGATTCAACATCAAGACAGTTGGGTCTAATTAAAGTGTGCTTCAAGTCAAGTGAGGTCCAGCTAGTGAAAAGGTAGACACAATCTACATCATATGACGACCTTGAATATCCTGGCTTTCCTCCATCATTAAGACCATAAATGAGTTGAAATTGGTTTCAAATGGTGCTATTTCTGAATCTTGACTTTAATAAACAAAATACACAAATAGCGTCTCTGATTCCAATGTTGCTAAGTAGGGGTAGCAATGAGCCAAGCTGAGCTTTGATGAGCTCAAGCTTCGCTCGCTCAGAAGAAACTGAGCTCAAGCTCCACCCCGAGTCTAATCCAAGCTCATTTCATGGGCTCAAGCTCGGCTCAGCCAAAAATCTAGTGGCTCAAGCACCTAAAGTTGGGCTCAAAAAATCCCATAAAAAAACAGTTTGAGTTAACCCGGTTTGAATCATGGGTGACATGAGTGGAGGATGGCTTCCTTTGTAGAAGATTTGGAGAACCGCAAATTCTTTTCTCCAATATGGGACTAAAAAGCCCCCTGGAAATGCCCAGGCAAACACCCCATGCGGGCAGGCGGGCAGGTTGCACACCTGGGCATTTACAGGGGACTTTTTAGTCCCATATTGAAGAAATGAAATAGGCTTGAGCCCCTATAGGCATTCTGCTCTTTTTATCTTTGAAACGAGCACACCGAGTCAAGACCAGCCTGCTATGTTTGGTGATTATAGAAATATTGATGAAAAATACATAATTAATATTATATATTTTGAATCCTTTAAGCTGGCCCGCAAGCTGACCGAGCCAAGTTTCACCACCTTGGGCTTGGCTGATCTAAACAATCGAGCTTAGGTTGAAGCTTGTGCTTGGCTCATTAGGCAATTGGAGCCAAGCTAAACTCGAGCCAAGCCAAACTCGACTAGCTCGCGAGCTGCTCAGCTCATTGCCAGCCCTATTGATAAGTACCAAATTATCAGAATCCACATTTAAATATTAAAACTATACATAAAATAGCTAAAACTAGGATACTTCTGTCTTATATATTCTATAATTATACATTTCTTTACATTACAGTTTAAGCTGAAAGAACTCACCTGCAAGGACCTTAAAGTTTAAGCTGAAGACACTAAAAGAGGTGGCTAAGAAATGGGCTGTGATGTGGCAAAAAGGGAGGTATCACAAAAAAGAGTTGAAATTCAGCGATTGGAGAAGATGGAAGCAGAATTTGGTCTTTCTTCAGACCAATTAGAACAAAATTGGTAGTGCAGTCTACCTTTTTCGGAAAAAAAAGTTACATATTCTCAAAACTAGATTTCAGGATTGGCTTGTGGAGGAAGTGGCAAAATGGTGACAGAAGTCAAGAGCTCTGTACTGCAGGAAGGGGATAGTAACATGTGATTCTTTCACAGATTTGTCAATGGTGGGAGAAGGCAGATTACATCATCCACTTGAAAGGATGATAATTGGCTTGAGAGTGAACAGGACATTATTCAATATAATATGGAGATTTTCTTTTCAGGAAACATGGTACCCAGCCTGGACTGATGAAGATTTGCCGAGATTGTCTGAGGAGGACAGAAGATATCTGCCACGAGATCTAAAACGAGGAGGTTAGGAGTGCAGTATTTTCTTTAAATGGAAACCAGGCTCCAGGCCCAGATAGCTACCCCACATTCTTTTTTCAGAGGATCTGGGATGTCATTCAAGAGGTGCGGCTACAATGGTTAAGCATTTTTTTTGAAAGTGGGTTTAAGCAGTTGTTGTGCCAAGGGACAAGGTAGAAAGTTTGAGTTCCTTGATCAAACATTTATTGTTCTTATACCCAAGAAGGAGGAAGTGCTAAAGGCGAGAGGTCAAGGATTTTCGGCCTATTAGTTTATTAAACAGCTCTTCTATGATTTTAGCCGAAGTCCTTACTATGCAGTTTCCCAAGATTCTGAATGCCCTTATTGAAGTCAATCAGTGTGCTTTCCATTCATGGTAGAATCCTGAAGGGCTTTTTTTGGCAGCTCATGAAGTCATCTCTTCACATTATGAAAACAAGTTAGATTTTAATGAGGTTTATGACAGGGTCTCATGGAAATTCTTACTGAATGTTCTGCAGTTGTATGATTTTCCAGAGTTGGGTGAAAGTCATCCATAACTGTGTGTATCTCTAGCGAGGTTTTCTATCATCTTTAACAGCAATGTTCATGGTTTCATCAAATCTACATCAACGTGATCCTCCATCATCATTGCTATTTGTGCTGGTGACAAATGTTCTGAGTAGAATGTGTAAAAAGCCTGAGCATGAAGGCCATGGATTGCAGTATCTCATCGGGCCTCTGGATGAGGCAGGCCTGGACGGCTGATCCTGATCCCAATCCAGGTGGCCAGATCAGCCAATCCACAGGAAGACATCCACATTAAAAAATCATAAAAATGCTTTAAAATTCAAAAAACCAGAAAAATAGGATTCTAGACATTCAGAAAAATTAAAAGAAAATTATATAGCCCCTTGGGTCCATGGAGTGGAGGCTGATCTGCATAGAACAGAGCTCAGATCTATTCTCTGCAGAACAGGTTTTTTTAGAATCCCCCTTAATTTGAATTAGCCCATATCAGGCTGGATCTGTTGATTCTGCTTTGATCCCGCCTGATACAGGCCGATCTGACTGAGTCCTATTTTTCTCTTTAAGGACTTGCGGAAGTCACCGGAATCAACCCAGATCAGTTTCAGATCAGGCAACCTGGCCAATTCAGGTCCATGCCGGTCCAATCCAACTGATCCTGGCCAATTCCCTTAGGGCCTCTTTGATATCAGGTTAGGATAAGTTATATGAGGCGGGTCAGGGTGAGTTATTCCTTGGGTTTGTCCTTTTTGAGTTTGATAACTTATTCTTACCCTGAGAATAACTCATTCCATGTGAAATGGTAGAATGAGTTACTCCTAGAATAAGGGCCTTATTCCTAACCGACCCCAAATAACTTAACCCTGCTATCAAATTAGGTTAAGGGTGAGTAGGCGGAATAACTCATCCTATTGTCCCTTATTCTGTTATCAAAGTGGCCCTTAGGATTTTCTTCCTTTTTTAACTTTGGGCTGACGCGGCCTAAACTAAGATCATCACCCAGCAATCCCAATCCGAATTGGCCGATTCCATCCTTCTGCATTTGATGGAGCAGGCTTGATTAACAATGTGCACATTTTGAAGTCAAACATGTGTTTATGCCTAAAATATGTGGATGATATACTTATTTGTCTTGGAAGGAGGGTTTGGGCAGATGAAGTTGTTAGGGTTCATATTAGGCACATTTGAACACATTTCTGGCCTTTAAGATCAATTATGAGAAAAGCTCTCTAATAGATATTACATGGATGAGCAGGAGCTAAGGGTTGGTGCTGCTATCGTGGACTGTTCAGTGGGCTTTTTTCCAATTCAATACTTGGGGATGATATTGCATTATAAACAGCTCTCAGTGAAGAAGTGGGATGTAGTAATTCTCTGACTGCGGAAGAAATTAGCTTCATGGAAAGTAAGGTGTCTATCTTTGGGTGGAGATACCACTTTACCAAATTCGGTTTTATCTGCAATCCCTCAACGTTACTTATCAATGTTTGCTCTGCCAGTCAAAGTTAGACGGCAGTTGGATCTGGTTCAATGTAGATTTCACTGGGGATATTATTATGGGAATTCTACGATGTGGCTTTAGCCAAGTGGAGGACTGTTTGTGTGCCGATCGAGCAAGGAGGTCTAGGGGCTAAGGTTAACATCTCTTAATGCTCAGCAAGTGGCTGATAGAAGTCTGAACAGATGGCAAGTAGATGTGGAGTCAGATTATTTTTTTTTTGGAAAGTGGGTGGTACCACTGTTATATTAAAATAAAAGGGATGTACAAGTATAGTCAGTAAGTTCCCAAAAAATCTCCGTGCATGTACGGAGCACACCATGTGGAGTCAGATTATTGGAGCCAAGCACTATTAAGGGACTGTTAATTTCTTCTTGTTCTTTGAGAATACAGCATGTGTGTTGCCTACATGGAAAGGTGTTCTCAAGTCAGCTACTTGGGTTGGAAAAGAAAGGTATTAAGATCATGATTGGTAATGGGTCGACTACTTTCTAAGTGAGAGAGGAGCGCAGGAGGTTTTGGTCTTAAAGATAACTGCTCCACTATTTTCAGACAGGTGGTTAATAATAGGTGGAAGTTCAGGATTATTATGTGCATTCCTCAGCTAGTCGACATTGGCAGATTGATGTAAGGTGAGCCCTTAAAGATGAAGAACCTACGGAATACATTTCTCTGTTGCCTCTTTTGTTTTTTTGCTATCTCAGACGGCAGAAAGAAGACAAGGTAACCTGGAAATTCAATGGACACTTCATCTCAGTTAAATCATTGTACAATCCCACACAAGGCAGTCTACCAGCATCCTTTTTACAAGTCTGGAAAGTGAAAGTGCCCCTTGAAACCAAAGCTTTTTATGTAGCATCTTACACAGCAGCAGTTAATTACAAAAGTTTACAGGAAGAAATGGGTGCCTCAGAGTGACGTGGTCTGTTCTTTTTGTATGATGGAGGAGCGAGACCTTCAACAATTGTTTGTTACAAGCAGGCTCAGCAAACAGTTGCAGGAGATTTATAGTCAATTCACTAAGCTGTCTTTATATTTTACCAGTCCTCACGACATGTGGCAGTTTAAGAAGAGCCTTCACCTTCACAGCCAGCAGCATGACAATTAAGTCTTTTTTTTTACATATTACTCATTTCAGTATTGAAGCTTACTGAATTGAAAAACAGTGTCTCAATGGTAAATGGAAACTTTACACTCCATTGCTTTTCTTGAAAGCAGAATAGGTTCAATTGATTTTACCTCAATTTAATTACACATGTAGACACAAACACTATGCCAATATTCGTACATATATCCCCTTCCCATCCCCACCCAACGTTCTCTTGTTCTATTCTTCAAAAATTGCCATGGTCATGTGTCCATGTCAGGCATATCATAAAATGCCAAGTAGACATCTATCTTGGTGGTTCCAACAATTTAGAATATGATGAAACCAGAGATCACATTGCAAAGCAAAGTATGAGCTGCAACGCTGCATGTATATTAATGGTGTTGCGGGCAATCAAACCACACAACTTTATAAGCAAAGAAAAAGTAATCAGGAACGATAAGAAAAGGCGTATTTATAAAGAGTTGACATTGTAGCAATTAAAATGTCATTCGAAGCAAACCTTCCAAGGAGGTGCATTATAAGGTAGTCCACTGTATACCATAATTACAGACAAATGACCCGTTAAAAAACAACACGTTCAGTACTCAATTCATGCGAGACCATTCTTCAGAAATTAGCTCACCACCATAAGTTTCGCCATCATAACCACCCAGTGACACAGCGGCTGCACACCTAGCGCTCCTCAAGGAGGCCAGCTGGGAGAGCGTCCTCCTCACATCCTTCAAGCCTCTGGGAATTCCGGAAAACGAAATGGCCAGGAATTTAGGCGAAGAAAAGGGAAACCATCCAAAAACATATAACCTAAAACATGGAACTGGCTACCCGGTGAAGGAAAAAGGGAAGCCGAATCCTTAAACATGGGACAATAAGCCTACGAATCACAGTTCTCCTTCAAACCCATTTTAGGGGGTCAAAACAAAAGAATAAGAAGAAAGAACGAAAGCCTGTCGATTGCTTCGGACTGGAATGGAAGGGGAGGACAAGCCTGCACATATAAATCATAATAAAAGTGTACATACACATCGAGAGAGAGGCTTCAGTCACCTTCCAAACACACACACACACGGGGGGCAGGCAGGGGGAGGGAAGGAGGGAGGGAGATTATTACGTATTAAGGCGGAGCTGAGGGCCAGGGAAAAGGCCGCATGGGGGGTTGGCGAGGAAGAGGGTCTGCATCCCGCTTCCCTCCAGGCGATTGCCCGGCGCAGCAGCGTCGGAGCAGAGGAGGAGGACGGAACCGAACCTAGCCCGACCCCAGCACCAGTCGCCTGCCTCCTCTTCCTCCCCTCCTCCTCCTCGTCGTGGTTGGGGCCGCCGTTGGTGGGCTGCTGTGGAGGAGGGAGGGAGGAAGGGATGCAAGCGAGAGAAAGAAGACGAAGAAGGTCGCGCCACCTCACCTATCTAGCACCGGGTTAGATAGCGAGATAGCTCTAAAGGGGGGGGGGGGGGGGGGGTTAACGTAAAAAGAAACACTGTGCAGCGACTTTATGGGGGTGTCTCGAAGCACTCTTGAAAAAAAATCTATTTCTATCTCAAAGATTAAATTATGTCAATTTTTAACTTAACTTTTAAAATTAATAAAAATAGATATCTATAGTTTGGTAAAAATATTATAATTTTTAAAATTTATACCAATCTGATTTGGGGATCTTTCTCCCAGCTTCGTTAGACACAGGGGGAGGGGGGAGAGGCCGACGAGGGAGATGGGGGAGGGGGGACCGGCGGGGGGAGGATGCAGGGGGGAGGGGGGCGGGGGGACCAGCGGGGGAGGACGCAGGGGGAGGGGGGACCGGCGGGGGGACCGGCGAGGGAGATGGGGGAGGGGGGGCGCAGGGGGAGGGGGGACCGGAGGGGGAGGATGCAGGGGGAGGGGGGACCGGCGGGGGGACCGGCAGGGAAGGGGAGAGAGGCGAGGGAGATGGGGGAGGGGGGCCGGCGGGGGAGGACGCTGGGGGAGGGGGGAGAGGCGAGGGAGATGGGGGAGGGGGGCCGGCGGGGGAGGGGGGACCGGTGGGGAAGGGGGGAGAGGTGAGGGAGATGGGGGAGGGGGGCCGGCGGGGGAGGACGCAGGGGGAGGGGGGAGAGGCCGGCGAGGGAGATGGGGGAGGGGGGAGAGGCCTCGCATCGGCGGGAGAGGGAAACCCAAGAGGGGTCAGCACGGGAGGGAGAGAGACGAGAGAGCAATCTCAAAAAAAAATAAGTAGGGAGTTATTTTTTTTTTTAACATATTATAACGTGGAGAGATTCTTTCTCTAAAATTTAGGAAAGGAACACCAAACACCTTTTAGTGAGTTCTCTCTCTCTTTTAAATTTGAGATAGAAAGAGGGGAAAAAATGTAACCAAACACCCTATTAATTTTTTATTTTAAAATAATAAAATAATTGTTATCATAATTTAAGATATAAATACCGTCACTATTTAATTATCTAAAAAATTAAAATACAACATACTAGTTTTTAAAAAATAGATGAAATTACTTTAAAAAATAAAAAATAAAATTTAAAAATATTACACACCCAAGATGTGCAACACACCCTCAAGTGTGAAATGAGTCTTTCTCTAAAGTCGACTCTCGTGTTCTTAGGGGTGAATCCACCCATCAATATTCCCACGGGTTAACCGCATGGGTGAAGTTGTGCTTTGTAAGTGAAACTCAGGTTTAACTCGATGGAGTGGGTGCGTGATTTACCATAAATTTCCCTCTCATCCCATGATGCCTTCTTTTTTTTGAGATTTTTAGTTTTTAGCCCCCTAAAACCTTTTGAAATTAGGGGAAGATCCTCTCAATTCACCTATTCAGTCAAAAGTCTCCAATTTTTTTCTATTATCTAAAAAATTTCATGACGTTTGTCTCCCTAAGGTCGAGTCTAATTAGGCTAACTTAAGCATAGTCTAGCCTAACTATGGAAGAGAAAAAGACCGTAATTGTCACGCACCGAGCTTTTATTACAACGGAAGGAATTTCGGGAACGTGAACAGCCGGCATGATAAGCCTCTCGCAAGCAAGTAATCAGAGCGCAAGACAATCACACAAAAATAATTACACAAGTAATTTCTCATAACTCCAACGTTATTTCATAATCATAATCAAAATCATATAAAGTCACTACTTGACATCCTTTCAACAGTATGACTCAAGAAAAATCAAAATTACAATCCGACTCGACTAAACACTTGTCAACTAGGGCTTCTCTCATTTCCAATTGACCTTCAATCACTCTCAGATCCGCTACTCGCATAATCCGAATCCGATTCACTAATATTTCCTGAAAAGACAAAAAAATAGGTATGAGCACACGTGCCCAGTAGATATCTTCGTATTAACATGAAGATAATATTTAAGTGATTAATATTTTAGCTCTAGAATCATGGTAAAAATGAAAATGCAGTAAATCATACGTCATACACCAAAATAACCAAGAATCTAGAGTCATGAGATATTTGAGCAAATAGACATCATTGAGCAAGATTTAATCATGTAGATATACATTTGGTCTTTCATGATCAAGAAAGTACGAGCATGTATCGAGAAAGTACTTACACAACCTTGTAAATGCTATGTACTAGAAAATCATTAACAAGCATGTAATTTTCAATGTGAGCTTCGTGGTTCTTCACTCGTCTATACAAAAAGTACTCCCGGTGCAATGCGACGCCAGTACTCATCGTACCTCATGGTTTTCAGTACGTTTCCGACCATCGACCGTGGGGGCTAGTATCGAGCCCTTGGACACAGTCTGTGTCCGCTCTTGCATCTTCAAGTTATAGATCAAGCTAATTCCACGAGATAATAATTTTGGCCAATAATTTCAATTCCAAACAAAGTTTACATGATAATGTAGCCAAGGTATAGAACATATCGAAACCCGATCTTTGAGATTTCAAGGACGATTTAGAAAGGACATTATGCTACGGCGACATTCCGCCAGCATAACGGTAGATAAATTAAGTTTCATAACTTAACCTTAACTTATTAGACAGAGTTTTTGGTTCTAGATAATCAAGAGACCATCTAAGAACACATTTAGAACAACCCTTGGGTCAAATCTCGGGTTAGATGCTTGACAGAAAGAGCCGGTCATCTATTGGGCTGTTTCAGGAAGAAAACGGTCACAGTCAAGCCGCTAAATTCATAATAACGGTCTAGTTAAGGCCGCAACAAGATTGTGTCAACCAGAAAGAAAGGAAAGTCGACACTTAACGAATTCTGGATAATAACGGTCGCAAGGGGGCCGTTTTATGAAACAAAACGGTCTGAGAAAGACTGCTAAGTAATAGAGACGGTCTCCTATAGGCCGCAATTTACCAGAATATAGAAAGTAAAACTTTGATCATGTGAGTGCTTTCTAGACAATTTGGGCTTTAAGGGTACAACCAGCTCGGCGTCCTAGTGGGAATCCCAGGTTCACGGAGACTTACGGAGATCTTGAAACATAATCCCCTAGTACGACAGAAGGAATATCCGGCCGAGAGGTTCATAAGTCTAAGAGATATGCTTATAAGTGCAAGCATGTATCTAATGATCGCATACCGGAGTATACACCATGTACTTAAGAAAATGACTCAAGAGATGAGAGTGTAATGGTGAAACATACGGATAAAAACCGTGATATTAATACCTCATAAATCATGTCTACATCATAGAAAATCATTTAATTACAAATTATAACATTTGGCATGAAATTACATAATAATGAAAAATAAGGTTCTAAAACATGCTCATGCTGTAACAGGGTGTTTAACAGGAAAATAAACATAATTTTAGTGAAAAATAACATAATTATAGGGTTTCTCATATGCAAAATTCAACTAGGCTCGGTTTGGTTTACAGAATCAAATAGCGGTCAGGGTCTGACCGCAAAGAGTCAAAGACGGTCTTGCGATAGACCATTTTGTAAGAAGGAAACGGTTTTTCATTAGACCGCAAGAAGGTCTTACGGTCCCTGGGTGACCGTTTGATGTCTGACTGACAGAAGTTACAAAATAGTGCTATAAAATACTAATCTAGGACATGTTATGCATGGAAAATGATGTGAACACGTAGCTAAGACGTGTTAGAAGGTAATGAGGCCATAAACATGCATAGGTTGTGAGAAATAAATAAGAAAATTCTATTTTTATCTCATTAGGGCTAGGTGTATGCATGGAATATGAACTTACTGCACAATCTCAATAAAACATAAAATGTTCCATGTACAATGCATGAAAACGACTGAAAATTGAGGACTTTTACTCATAGCATCAAGTTTAAGCCATTCATGAGATAACCTACCTCTGGACTGGGCTTTAAACGTCGAATTTAGGGCTGGAAGTCGACCCTAGTTTCTGCTCGTCCTGAACCGAACCAGCAACTTCTCGCCCTTCTAACTCTTGACTCTCTTCACCTAAGACCACGAAAATTGGAGGGTAGGAAGAGGTTACTAAGGTGAAGAAATAAGTCTAAAGAACTAAATTCTAATTACCTCGTTTAGGGCTTCTAATTTGTAGATCTTCCTGGGTCCGTTGCACAGGTTCCTGGGTTGCTTGCTCCGAACCAGCGACTTTACAAGCTTCTATCTTCTTGATGGCTTGATCTCCTAAGACGAAATTTTGAGGACAGTTAAACCTTACTAGTATGAACAAAATACTCTAAAGAACCTACCTCAAACAATACTTCCTTACCTTAGTTCCACGCGAGCTAAAAGTAAGGGTCGCACATATGAAACTTGAGATCTATTTATAGAGTTAGCTAGAGTTTTGGAGATTAGAACGAACCTAGAGTCCTAATTAAGACTTGTAATCGACACAATCGCATTCTAGACTCTTCTAACTAAGGGATAGCATCGATCCTAGGCGATTTGGATGCCAAAGTTCCCAACTTTTCATGCCTTCTTCCATTCACGGAATCTGGAGAGAATAGCGATCATTGGAGGGCTGCTACTGCTCCCAGGCGGTCACTCGATAGACCATTTTTACCCCTTGGCGTCGAATTTGAACTATTTCAAACTCTTTTGATATTATCTCCCATTATTAGCCTATTTATCCCTTTAAAAATCTAAAAAATAGCTAAATGATGCTTCTAGAATATGGGCTAGACCTTTTTGGGTCATGTGGGCCTATTTAAATGGGTCTGGTCCATTAATTAGTATATGATATTTTTAATTTAATTAACAACTCTTTAATTCATTTAATAATCCATTAAGCTTAGATTCATTCTATTTAACTCCAGAAAATCTCAGGAAATTCTAAAATACTTTATATAAAATTTTGGGTATTACACCCTCTCCCACTTAAGAGAATTTGGTCTCCAAATTTAAAATATGAATTTTATGGAGAGTGTACTTACAGTTGAATAGCTCGGGAAATCTCCTGCGCATGGCTTCTTCCGTCTCCCATGTTGCTTCGTATGACCAATATTTGCTCCATTGGACTTTGACCGTGGAAATAACTTTATTCCGATGTTGACGTACTTCTTGTTCAATTATTTTGATTGACTTTTACTCGTACGTCAAATCTTTTTGAATCTCCAGATTATCATAAGTGATAACGTGGAATGGATCATAGGCATATTTCTTTAACATAGAGACATGGAATACATCATGAACTCTAGTCAACTGTGGAGGTAATGCTAGACGATACGCCACTTCTCCCACTCTTTCAAGAATTTCAAAAGGGCCAATGAATCTTGGTGTAAGCTTACCTTTAATACCAAACCTGCGAATACCACGACCAGGGGAAACCTTGAGAAATACATAATCTCCCACTTGAAATTCCAGGTCTCGCCTTCGGTTATCAGCATAGGACTTTAGCCTGTCTTGGGCCATCTTGAGTCTCTCTCGTATCACTTTCACCTTGTCGAGTGTATCTCAAACAAGATCAAGGCCTAGAATTTGTCTTTCACCGACCTCGTCCCAGCATATAGGTGTACGGCAACTTCTTCCATATAATGCCTCAAATGGTACCATTTGAATGCTAGCTTGATAGCTGTTGTTGTAGGTAAATTCCACAAGAGGTAAATGATCGTGCCAGCTTCCATCGAAGTCTATAACACATGCCCTTAGCATATCTTCCACCACCTGATTGGTCCTTTCGGTTTGTCCATCAGTTTGTGGATGAAACGCAGTGCTAAAATTCAATCGGGTCTCTAAAGAGTATTGTAGCCCCTTCCAGAATTGTGAAGTAAATCGAGGGTCTCGATCAGAAATAATGGTGATAGGGACACAATGTAATTTAACAATCTCCTTTATATATAAAGCAGCCAAGATATCCACAGACCATCGACTTTTAATAGGTAGAAAATGAGCCGATTTTGTTAAACGGTCTATGATCACCCATATCCCATCATATCCACCTCTTGATTTAGGCAGTCCCATGATAAAGTCCATCCCTATACTCTCCCATTTCCATTCTGGAATTTCCAAGGGATGTAGTTTTCCAGCAGACTTTTGATGTGTTGTGCCCCTTAGGCACAAGCATATGATATTTTGTTTTGATGATAGCAACACAGTGATTGTGCTTAGTATACATTGCTCTGCTGCATTGCATGCGTTCAGAGTCAGTATATTGCTTAAGTCTGTACAGGGTATTTCATGCATGCTATCAAGCCAGCACAAGTCCATACATTCAAATGGCATGTTTACAAGCTATAAAGTCTGTACATCGGCTTGTTCATGCATTCATCTCAAGTCTGTACATCCACCAGCTGAACTGAGCAAAGTCTATACATCCGATAGTTCAGCTCGTGGCTAAGTCTGTACAGCCAGTGCATATGTTAAGTCTATACATTGCATCTTTACCTACGTTCTGAACTGAGCAAGTCTATACACTCCTTATCTTTACCTACGTTCAGTTCAGCAAGTCTGTACATTGGACTTTCACATAAAGTCTATACATCCCTTAGCTAGAACTGTGCAAGTCTATACATCGCCAAGTCTGCACATGCAAGTAAAGTCTGTACAGCGTCTAGCGTCTTACCTTAAAGTCTATGCATCGGCCAGGCAAGTCTGTACATCGCATCATCTCATGCAGTGTCTCATGCAAGTCTATACATTCTTGGCAGCTCAGCGTCTCATGCAGTGTCTCATGCAAAGTCTATAAATTGAGCGTCTCATGTTGCGTCTCATGCAAGTATTTTCATTAGTCAAGTATATACATTGCATCATGTCTAAAGTCTGTACATTGATGCATGCCATCAAGTATGTACAGCCTTATACATTGTCTGCCCTACAGAACACTAAGTCCATACATTAGCACTGTAGCATGCACGAACTCTAAGTCTGTACATTCGTTGCGTCTTGTGCATGCATCATTCAAAGTCTGTACAGCCTGTGTTCACAACACAAAGTCTGTACATCGTTCTGCTTGCACAAATGCCAAGTCTATACATTGGCTTTGCTTGCACGAGCTGAAGTCTATACACTGTCCACTTGCAGCATTAGCACAAGTCTGTACAGCCTGTGTGCTTCATTCACGAAGTCTGTACATTGCTTATACATTGCACGCAGAGTCTACACATTCGTTTGGCAAGCCTGAGCTTTCATCGTCAATGTACATACTTCACCATATGCATACTGCAGCATGTGCTATCAAGTCTATACACTCATAACTCTAGCAAGTGCATTCTATGCTTCAAGCATTTCCAAGTCTGTACATGCTTTGTCTTTGCATTGCAAAGTCTACACACTGCATTGGTGAGCTGCATACACTGCATCAAGTCTATACAACGTCTGCACATTACATACTATACAGTCTGTACAAGGTGTCGACATTAAACTGATAAGTTTCTCTCTGTCGGACAGATACTGTTCGTGAAGCTTATGAAGGGCACGTGATCCGAGGCTGGAAGGGCTGACAGGATGATGACACGTGGCCAAAACACTTGGGCGGGAACTGTGGAAGACACACGCCCAGTGCTGCTCCTGCTGAAACTGCTTATAAAAGGAAGCCTTCTTCCACAGATGAAGACTGATTGAATACAAAAGACTTGAAAGAAAAGCAGAAGAGCAGAGAGCCCTTTCGATCCAGCAGAAGAGAAAAGAAAGAGAGAAAAGAAAGAGAGTTGAGAGAGTGAAGAGTTGAGAGAGATGTTCCTCAGATCTTTGGTTCAAAATCAGATCTGAGTTTTGCTCACTTGTTTGAGCTACATTCCTTGTAGGGATTCTTTTATCTTTCGTTTACTTTTGTTTTGTTTTTCGAACTCCTTTCATCAAGCTGTTAGTCAGCGTTTGCAGAGGTGCTGCCTCTGGACGGGTCAAGCTGTAATACCTAGCGGTTGCAGTGGAGGATTTCACTGGACAGCAAGCTGTGAGGCTCAGCGGGTTGTAGGCAAGCTGTGAGGCCCAGCGGTTCAAGCTGTGAGTCAGCAGTAATCCACACTCGGGTTGAGTGTGGGGTGGATGTAGGTCTGGAGGACCGAACCACCTAAAAACCTCTGTCTACTGTGTGATTGCTTTGTGGTTTGCATCGCCTCTTTATTCTAGTACTCTGCGCAGTAGATGTTTGTTTAAGTTCTTCAGCTGTTCTGGTTGGTCTTTGATTTGTGCATTCTATCTGTTTTGCATAATTTCTCATTCCGCAATTGATTCTGCTGCAGTAGTTTTTATCGGGTGTTTGATCTATTCACCCCCCTCTAGATCACCCTAAGCGTCCCAACAATTGGTATCAGAGCCTAACTCTTTGTGCAGGACTAACATCCCAAAGAGGAACGGCCATGGATGCTAGAGGGTTAACAGTAGAGGGACAGTCCACTACGAAGCCACCATTCTTCGACGGATCCAACTACCCATATTGGAAGAACCGGATGCAGGTCTTCCTCAGAGCCAAAGATTACGAGGTCTGGAAAATTGTGAGCAAAGGTCCTTATGAGCTACATGAGAACGAGGAATTGTGGACTAGAGAAGAAATCAGGAAATCTACTCTGAATTGGAGCGCCATCAATGCCATTCAGTGTGCACTCCATCCCACTGAATTTGATAGAGTGTCATCCTGCAAGACGGCGAAGGAGATGTGGGATACCCTTGAAGTCATTTATGAGGGAACATCTCAAGTGAGAGAGACGAGGGCAAATATGCTAGTGTCAAAGTATGAAGCATTTCGGATGAAGCCCGGTGAGATAGTGACCGAAATGTATGCTCGTCTGACCATCATAACAAATGGTCTAAGAAATCTGGAAAAAAGTTATACTGATCATGAAGTTGTGAGGAAGATCCTTCGATCGTTGACTCCTATATGGCATACCAAAGCAACTGTGGTTGAGGAGTCAAAAGATCTACAAAAGATGAAACCTAATGAGCTGATAGGCTCTTTGATGGCGTACGAGATGAATCTTCTACAAGCTGAAGAGCTCGAATACAAGAAGCCTATTGCTCTGAAGGCCAAGCATAACTGTTCAAAACAGTCCAGATGCAATGGATCATCCAGTGATCGGAGCCTATCTGGATCGGAGTTTGAAAAGGATGAACTAGCTATGATTACAAGAGAGTTCAGAAGATTTCTTAGAACAGAAGGGGAAAATGTCTACAGAAAACACCACAGCAGGAAGCAAAACAGGTATAAATTTAACCCTGCTGAAAAATCTGACGATAATACTTGTTATCATTGCAGGAAGAGTGGCCATATGAAGGCTGATTGTCCAGAGTTACAGAAAATCAAAGGAAGACCATGGAAGAAAGCGCCAAAGGGAAAGGCCATGGTCAGTACATGGAGTGATGAGGAAGAAGGCACGCTGAGCACTTCCTCAGATAGTGAGAAACAAGAAAAGGACATCTGCTTGATGGCCGGGAATGGAAGAGAAGAAGAAGAAGAGTCTGATCAGGTATCATCCCCTTTCGAACATTATACTATTTCTGATTGGGAAGATGCTTATGGAGAACTGTTAGATAAAGCGAATGATATTAAGAAGGAAAATAGACTCTTGAAGAAGAAAATGAATTCTCTGGTTAATGATAAAACACTTTCTGATAAAGTTGCATGTTTACAATCAGAGAATGACAAATTGAAAAGTGCATGTTCTGAGTTTGATGAATTAAAGCATGCTTTGATTAATTGTAGGAAAGAAAATGAACTACTGAAAAATGTTGTTGATGAGTTGAAATTGAAAATTCAGAAGTCTGAAAATGAAATAAAGATTTCAACTGAAAAATATGAAGCTATCTTGTCAGTGAATGCTGAATTGAAGAAAACTATTAAAAATCTGGAAAATGAAAATTCTGACAAAAGGAAAATCATTGAAAGCATGACCCAAGGAACACTCAAAAGTCAACTTCAGAAAGGAGGGTCTCGGTTTTAATCCCTCAGCTAAAAAGAGTTTTGAACTGAAAACCATTTCATTCGTGGGAGAAAAGAACAAAGGACCACTCATAAAAATAGTCAGTGAAAAATCTACTTTCAATAATGTAAAATCAAAAGTGTCCAGTGCTAAGGACAAGGGAAAGCAGAAAGTTGTAGAGCCTAGAGCTGCATGCTCTTCTCCCAAGGGTAAGTCCAAGGCTAGGGGTCAGCCAGCTAGCACATCAACACCCCAGTCCAAGGCTGCTAAGTCTCAACCACCATCAACTGCTCAGAAAAAGACCCAATATAAGTCAGTGCAGAAACCTAGAGGGTCAAAGGTGGCAGGGAGACCAAGTGTAGCTAGGAACCAGTTTACACATCCCTATTTCCCTCGAGCTCAAGTCTATCATCACAATCACTCACAACTACTTAATAGGTTTGGGTGGAACCCTATATACATGAGGTCTAGGTATCAGAATTTCCACATTCAGCCCTATAGATCTCAGCCAGCTAGGAGATGGGATAGTCACTTTAGGACATGGAGTCCTAGTCAACAGGTGTTCTATGGTCAGCCTAGGACCAATTTTGGTCACAACTTCCAGTACACTCATTGGCCAAGGCACTGGCAGAAAAATAACAATGTTTCTAATAAAATGAATGTCAGGACTACACAAAAACCATCACAGCACCAGAAAAAGAAAGCTAAACCTGTTGGTGCTGAGAAAAAGAAAAATAATAAAAAGAACTCTCAAGCTGTAGAATCCACCAAACCATCCACTTTCACACAAGTGTGGATCCCTAAACAACTTTTATCATGTTTTCACTCTCACATATCTGCTTCTGTCTTGGGGCCCAAACTATCTTGGGTTCCAAAATCTGCTCCCTAAGTGTGTTTGCAGGTATGCCTGGTAGCCGGGAACAAAATGATGAAACAGGAATAGCTACTCCAGGCATATGACAAGAGGCAGGGCCAAAAATTCTAAAAGCTGAAAGAAATTGGAGGCCTTGTCAACAATCTGATGCAACACCTAGGGTAAAAATAAATTAGTCAGGTAAAGCAGGTAAGTGATTTACCTTCAGAATTGAAAAAGTCATGTTGATTTGGTTGTTTAAGTTCTGATGTTCTCTTGTTGTCTAGCTGATCAGTCTGCATTCCAGACTCAGCTACTGAATTTAATTTTCCACATATCTGATGCTCTTCTCTTGCCATTTATTGCACTGTGTACATAAGATGCTAGATACACTGCACAACCACTTTAGTAGTCAATGCATACCCTGCACCGAGTTTACTTAAACACATGTTCATGGTTGTTCATGCATTGCATCGAGTATGCTTCTCTCATGTTTGTGCATGTATGTACTTTGCACTGAGCTCACTTATTCATGTGTTGCACTGAGTTTGTATGGTTCATTTAATGCATATAGTTGATGCATGTGTCTAATGTCTGCATATATCATTTGCATCAAGGAAGTTGTTTAATGCATATAGGACTGCTTTGCACTGCATTTCTTTGCATGACCACTATTGTATATAGGGTCCAATCTTCATATAGAGCAGTGTACTGCATATCATTGAATTTGAAAATTTTAAAAAGAAATGACTTATTGCATAGCAATTTTTTATTTGCACCATGGTGTCAGGGGGAGCTGAGAGTTATGTTCAGTACGTTGAATCTTTTTCACTCCTCATTGTTCCCACTCACTCCATTCATAATCTTTGACATCAGATGTTCTTGGACTTTCATGCCTATTGCTATCACTTTTTAACAATTGCCATCATTTCCCTAACCCTCACTAAACAACAGTATTGCTTCTGGTTTAGTGCATTGAGCTGTGGTCATTGCAATTGTTCATTTATAAGAATCACACTTGCAAATTGAGAGGAACTAAAGGTTTAACCTTTATAAATTGAAGAGTTAAGTGTCTGCACTTCAGAACTTGAGATAAAAGAAAACTTTTATAGCTCTTAATCTTTGTCTCATGGTTAGAATAGAAAAAGTTTTTTTTAATGCCTGAATGTGTTAAACTGGATATGTCTAGAAAAGGTAAATAGAGTGTGTATTTTTTTTTAAAACAATCACTCTAAAAGAAATAAGGGCAGCAGTAAATAAGATCATCAATGTAAAGAGCTGAACACAGTGACAGAGCAATGGCTGAATTGCACTGAGAAACTGTGATCTCCTCCAAAGAAGCAGGAGAATTCATAAGTCATGAAGTGCTTCAGACTATCTCTGTTCATAGGGTCAAATCTATAGGGGGAGTTTTCACCAAGTAACTGGGGGTACTGGCCTCTGATCAAGGTGTGCCCTTAATGTCAAAGGTGAAAATTATTCCTTGTAGGTCTTGATCTGAAGTAGATCTAGTAGTTTATGCCTAGTAACTGGAGGTACCTTCCTCTGATCAAGGTGTACACCTAATGTCAACAGCATAAATGCCACTGGTCTATTCACTTAGCTCAGTTTCTGAAAATTAAAAAGTGAAAAACAAACTGCTGTAACTCTTTGAAATCAAAAGTCATTGAGTGTAAATTATTTTTCTCAATACATATTCAAGTTGCCTTTCTTAAATTTCCATGATTAATCACAAAGGGTATTATTTCTGACTCATCTATTAAAATCATGTGCCTTAGATTCATTGCTATAAATGGAGTCTATAACTCTTTTTCAGTGGTCAGCTGCTTTACTCTATTTTTATCACTGTTAAACTTGAATTTTTTTTCAAGACTGTATATTGCTGATTCTTATACTTTAACTATTGTTTATAATCCTGCTCACTTTCTGAACCACTGCTACAACTGTTGTCTAGTGACCCTCCTATCTTCTCTACCTTTTGATTATCTGTCCATATTCCTTTTCATAGGGGGAGAAATAATTCAGGGGGAGTTCTTCATTCAGGGGGAGTTTGAGCTGTTCTAAGGGAAATATGCAATATATTCTGCATGTTGCACTCATGTTTTTCTTTCTTTTTAATCATGTCAAAGGGGGAGAAAATTTGGTTGGTGACTCACTGTCACTTTGTTGCTATCATCAAAAAGGGGGAGAATGTTGTGCCCCTTAGGCATAAGCATATGATATTTTATTTTGATGATAGCAACACAGTGATTGTGCTTAGTATACATTGCTCTGCTGCATTGCATGCGTTCAGAGTCAGTACATTGCTTAAGTCTGTACAGGGTATTTCATGCATGCTATCAAGCCAGCACAAGTCCATACATTCAAATGGCATGTTTGCACGCTATAAAGTCTGTACATCGGCTTGTTCATGCATTCATCTCAAGTTTGTACATCCACCAGCTGAACTGAGCAAAGTCTATACATCCGATAGTTCAGCTCGTGGCTAAGTCTGTACAGCCAGTGCATATGTTAAGTCTATACATTGCATCTTTACCTACGTTCTGAACTGAGCAAGTCTATACACTCCTTATCTTTACCTACGTTCAGTTCAGCAAGTCTGTACATTGGGCTTTCACATAAAGACTATACATCCCTTAGCTAGAACTGTGCAAGTCTATACATCGCCAAGTCTGCACATGCAAGTAAAGTCTGTACAGCGTCTAGCGTCTTACCTTAAAGTCTATGCATCGGCTAGGCAAGTCTGTACATCGCATCGTCTCATGCAGTGTCTCATGTAAGTCTATACATTCTTGGCAGCTCAGCGTCTCATGTAGTGTCTCATGCAAAGTCTGTACATTGAGCGTCTCATGTTACGTCTCATGCAAGTATGTTCATCAGTCAAGTCTATACATTGCATCATGTCTAAAGTCTGTACATTGATGCATGCCATCAAGTATGTACAGCTTTATACATTGCCTGCCCTGCAGAACACTAAGTCCATACATTAGCACTGTAGCATGCATGAACTCTAAGTCTGTACATTCGTTGTGTCTTGTGCATGCATCATTCAAAGTCTGTACAGCCTGTGTTCACAACACAAAGTCTGTACATCGTTCTGCTTGCACAAACGCCAAGTCTATACATTGGCTTTGCTTGCACGAGCTGAAGTCTTTACACTGTCCACTTGCAGCATTAGCACAAGTCTGTACAGCCTGTGTGCTTCATTCACGAAGTCTGTACATTGCTTATACATTGCACGCAGAGTCTACACATTCGTTTGGCAAGCCTGAGCTTTCATCGTCAATGTACATACTGTTGTGCCTCTAAGGCACAAGCATGTGCTATGTTGCTTTGATGATAGCAATGCTATTTGGTTTTGATGATAGCAAGACAGTGAGTGCATTTGAGTGCATTTGATATTGTATTTTGATGATAGCAATGCTATTGTGTTTTGATGATTGCAATAAACAAAGTGCATTTCTGTGCATTCTTATTCTTGAGCATTCTGCATATGATAGCAACATGAATGATGATGTTTAGCATTGATGTCATTTGTTCTTTATATATATGCATTGCATTATGTCAGATATCATGTCTTTGCATGTATCTACAGTCTGAACAGTAGTGGGTCGACCCACCCTTGCTGATGCGTCGACCCATCAGAACATTGATTGTTTGAGTTGAAGTCTATACAGAGTCTGCATCCTCTAAAGTCTGTACATCCGATTGTCTTTGCTTTGGTCAAGTCTGTACAGCCAACGCCTTCATTGATTCCAAGTCTGGACACTGGCCTTTAGGCGTTCCAAGTATGCACATTGATTCAGGTTCTCCAAGTCTCTATAATGAAGTCTGTACATCAGTCTTCACATTCTAAGTCTGTACAGCCGTTGGGTTTGGACTCAGAGTCTGTACACTCGATTCGCCTTTGAATTGGTCAAGTGTGTACATCCTTCCAAGCTTCAAGTCTACACATTGGGTTGTCAGGCTTCAACTCTATACATTCGGTTGTTAAACCTTGAGTCTATACACTCGTTTGTTAGGTCTTCAACCCTATACATTCAATTGTTAGGCCCAAGTCTATACACTCATTGTTAGAGGCCTGAACTTAACTGAAGTCTATACACTGGACTTCACTTTACCAAGTCTATACACTGGACCTTGTTTTACCAAGTCTGTACACTCGCTGCACTGTTCAAATCCATACACTGGCAGCTCTGCTTAAGTATATACATTCGTCTGAATTAAGTTCATTTTCCTCTGTCTGTCTGCAGATGATTCAGGCCATCAAGACTTGGCACGTGATCCAAGAGGCTGAAATGCTGACACGTGGACACAGCAGTTCAAACAATCAAGAAAGAAGCTCCTGGATTATTCTGGTGCGTCAACGCATTGATCAAGTAGCGTGGACGCAGCAGTTCAAGTATCCCTTATTGCAGCCTCTGGAGTACATTGGCAGCATCGACGCTGCAGCTCCATGCGTCAACGCAGCATGCTGAGAGCGTCAACGCAGCACATCTATCTGCTGAAGACCTGATCACTGGATCACCTACGCGTCAACGCAGCAGTGGAGCAGCGTCGACGCAACAGTTAAAAAGGCTAGGCTGGTTGCTCACTGGAACGCATCAATGCGTCAACGCCACGGGTTGGAAGCGTCGACACAGCAGTTAAAAAGGCTAGGCTGTTTGTTCACTGGAACGTATCAATGCGTCAACGCAGCAAACTGATGGAGTCAACGCAGCAGACTTGAGTTTCATAGGTTGAAGATCTCTTAAGGGTGCGTCAACTCCTTGGAGCAAGTGGGTTGACGCCATCTAACTCCAGTTGCTAAGCGTACTGATGAATGGGCACGTGACCCGAAGCTGGCACTTGACACGTGATCCGAGGTGGTGCTGAGCACGTGATCCGAGGAGGAATCTTCTGGACGGAAGGCGTGGGAAGCACACGCCCTATCTCCCCACTGCTGCTAGTATATATTGGAGCCTTCGTCTTCAGATGGAGGCTGATCGAAGAAGAAGCCTAGAGAGCAGAAAGAGCAACAGCAGAGCAGAAAGCTCTTCGATCCAGCAGAAGAAAAGAAAAAGAGAAAGAGAGAAAAGGAGAACAGAGATTGAGAAAAGAAGAGAAGTGCAGCAGAGAAGAAAGAGAAAGAGAGAGAGTGAAGAAAGAGAGTGAGATCGAGGGAGATCTGTTCTTGATGGACCGTGGATCAAATACAGGCCATCCAGCTCTTTAAGAGCCACATCTGATGTTCCTTCTTTTACAGCTTGTGTTTGCTGTGTTATTCTTGTTCCTTATTTTTCCTTTTATTCGATCTGATTTACTGAGTTCTTCCGATCCTCTGGACTGAGGTCGGGTTCCTCCTGGTGGGTCAGGAGAAGGGAGATATGATCTCCGGTTTGCAAGCAGCAGGGGGGCTGCTTGTGGGTTCCCTCCGGGCTAGGAGGAAGAGAGGCTAGGCCTCTGGTGGATTGCTGGTAGCAGGGTGCTACTGGCTGGTTCACTGGTAGCGGGGCTGCTACTAGTGGGGTTCCCTCTTGGTATAGAGGAAGAGAGACGTGAGTCTCTGGTTTCTAGTGACCGTGGGTTGCTAGAGGTTCCCTCCATGTAGGAGGAAGAGGGGAGGTTGTTCCCCTGGGTAAGCTGTGTATCAGCGTCTGTTGGCAAGCTGTGTTGCCCAGCTGTTAGTGAAGCCACACTCGGGTTGAGTGTGGGATGGATGTAGGTCTGCAGGACCGAACCACCTAAAAACCCCTCTTGCATTGTGGTTTGATTGCTTATGGTTTGCTTCCGCTAGATGTTTGCATAGGGGCGCTCCAAGTGTTTGATCACAGGTTCATTAGATGATTTGATCAGATTTTGTTATAAGTGTTTAATCTGTTGAGTGAGCGAAATTCTAATTGAGCGAAAGTTTATATTGGGTGAAAGGTTTTATAGGCTATATTCATTCACCCCCCCTCTGAATACTTGCACCGAACACAACAATTGGTATCAGAGAGGTCTCTGACTTAACAGATCTAACAATCTGCAGAGGATCATGCTAGATTTTTGGTGCTTTCAGAGTGGGTGTATTGTGCTCGTTGTTTTGTTTCACCAGTTTAGTGCTTTACCTTGCCCATCTGGTTTTGCTGCATTTCCTGTCATTTGCTTTAGTGAGTTGAATCTGTTTGCCATCTGTCCAAATGGATCGTCCTCCAATTTATGATGGTTCTAACTTTGAAAGTTGGCTAGGAGGCCTAGCTGTGTATGTAGATTCCATTGATCCCAAACTATGCAGTTTGCTATCCAAAGGCCCACATCGATTACCCAAAGATCAGACCAAGTGGTCTAGTGAGGACACCTTTAAGAACCGTGATAATGTCATAATTCTTAATATCTTGAGAGCTGCTGTTAATACTGATGTATATTCTTTTGCTCTCAGGTGCAATTCTGGAAAAGAGATATATGACAAAGTTATCTCTGCGCATAACCAACAGAGTGATAGTTGTTTGATGGCCAACCGGGATAATGAAGATTCCTCATCCAAGGTAAATTCTGAATCTGAATCCGAAGAGATTTCAATTGATGAATTATGGGATATGTATGAGGAACGTTCTGAGAAATGTAAATATTTGAAATCTGAAAATAGAAAGCTGAAAAAGAAATGTGATCAGATTAATTCGAATGCTCATTGTGAAAAATGTCAAGATCTGAGAAAATCTCATGAAATATGCTTAGCTAATCTGAATGTGAGTAAGGAACAAATCTCTGTTTTGGAAAATAAAAATCAGGAACTCACAGACAAGATTTCTGAACTAGAAGATAAGCTGAATTCATTAGGAAATGATCAAATCTTAACTAATGAACTAGTTCAGAATGAACTAACTAGAAAGGAGAATGAAGAGCTGAAGCTGCTTAATTCTGCTATATCTGAGAGACTTTTAATATTTGAAAGAGGGAAAAGTTCAATTGAAAATGAACGTGAGAGAGTGACTGCATTAATAGAAGAGATTGATAGCTACAAAGCCATTAATGTCTTACTTAATGAAAAGATCACAGATTCTGAAATTCTCATTTCCTCTCTCAAAAATGAAATCACTGAATTGAACAATTCTCTGTCTGAGTCATTTAAAAACAAAGAAAATTCAAAGGCTGCTTCTAAGAAGAAAGTCTCCGATGGAGGCAGTAAACAGGAAGAGAGAAAAAGAATGTATACAACCTTTATGCATAGCTCTGAGTTAGCTAGCACTTCAGCTTCTCCTTCATGTCTGCTTGCGAATCAGATAGAAAAATAAAAGAAAACAAAACAGAATAAAAATTTGTATGTTGAAATTTCTCAGGCCAAACTGTCTCATGTTAAAAGAAAGAATGTAAAATATTTCTACTGTGGTAAATCTGGCCATGAGATGGATGTTTGCTTTGTCATGAGAGAGGATGAACTGAAATCAGATAGAATTCATGCTAGGAATTCTAAATCGAAGAAACCTTCTCATGATCAAAATAAGAGAATTCAATGCTTTTACTAACATAGAATTGGCCACTTTATGCATGATTGTAGATTAAAGAAGCAAGATGATTTGAATGCTAAAGAGCTTCATGATAGGAATCATGCATATCTGAAAAAGAAACTTCATTATTTTCATTGTAACAAATTGGGCCATATTGCTGCAAATTGTTGGCATGCTAAGGGAAGAACAATTAACTCCAAAACTGCTATAATCCCTGTAAAAAGATATGCATTCTATAAGAATCTTGACAGAATGAATTCTTCATGTTTTGAATGTGGAAAACATGGCCACACAGTCAAGGACTGTTGGCATGTTCAGAAGAATCATATTAACCCCCATGCTGTCAAATTCCATGCAAAATAATTTGTGAAATTTTCTTGTTTTAATTGTGGAAAACCTGGCCACAAAGCCTCTGAGTGCTGGGTGGCAGAGTTCAGAAAACAAAATGCCCATGCACACAACAGAAATTTTGACGTTCATGCACATGAATTTAATACTTGCACTGGTAAGTCTGGTCAATTTGGCTATTCCTTGTCCAGCTATAAGTTGATGGGTTATGATGATAATTCTGTTAAGAGACCAGTCAGAACACCTGTTAGGGCTCATACAGGACCCAAGACTGCTTGGGTCCCTGCAAGATCATATTGATTGATATGTTGCAGGTGTGCCTTGGTGAGAGAAATAAAAGGGGTAATTTAGCCAAGGCACTCAAAAAGGAAACCCCAGGATACTACAATCCAGGTCAGTTCTGAACTTTGCTTTAAATTCCATTATCTGAAACTGTGAGCATGAAAAATGTGAGCTTCATGTTGATTTGCTTGATTGATTGTTGATGATCTCTTCATGTCTAGCTGATCAGTCTGCATTCCAGACTCAGCTACTGAGTTTTACTTTGCATATATCTGATGATCTTCTCTCACTGATTATTGCACTGAATAAATGGGCTGTTAGATGCTCTGCACAATCATTTTTTTTTTGTCGATGCTTTATATGAACTTTATGTCAATGGATTGCATGCTTGTTGTTAGATGCATAAACTTAAATTGATTGCATAATTACCTCATGTTTCATTATTGCATAGTCTGCATGTAGAACAGCCTAGTGCATAGCATAATCTTTGCATCATGTTGTCAGGGGGAGCTGAGAGTTTTTCTGTTCAATTCATTGAATCCTTGCTACTTCTCACTGTCCCCATCTAGTTCTTTCATATCTTTTGACATCAGATGCTCCAAGAACTCAATGCCTATTGCTATCATTTCCCTAACCTTCACTGAACAACAGTTCTGTTTCTGGTTTAGTACATTGAGTTGTGATTATTTCAATTGTTCTTTTATAAGAATCACTCTCACAAATTGAAAAGAACTAAAGGTTTAACCTTTATAAATTGAAGAGTCAAATGTCTGCCTTCAGAATCTGAGATAAAAGAAAAACTTTTATAGCTCTTAATCCTTGTCTCATGGTAAGATTAGAAAAAGTTTTTGTAATGCCTAATGTGTTGATCTGGAAATTTTAGAAAAGGTGAATAAGAGTGTGTACTGTTTTTCAAACAATCACTCTAAAAGAGATAAGGGCAGCAGTAAATAAGATCATAAATGCTATGAACTGAACATAGTGACAGAGCAATGGTTGAATTGCACTGAGAAATTATGATCTCCTCCAATGAAGCAGGAGAACTCATAGTCATGAAGTGCTTCAGAATATCTCTGTTCAAAGGGTCAAATCTATAGGGGGAGTTCTCACCAAGTAACTGGGGGTACTGGCCTCTAATCAAGGTGTACCCTTAATGTCAAAAGTGAAGACTATTCTTTGTGGGTTTTGATCTGAAATAGGTCTAGTAGTTTATGCCTAGTAACTGGGGGTACCTGCCTCTGATCAAGGTGTACACCTAATGTCAACAGCATAAATGCCACTGATCTATTTACTTAGTTCAGGTTCTGAAAAATTCAAAAGTGAAAATCAAACTGCTGTAACCTTTCGAAAAATCAAAAGTCAATGAGTGAAAATTATTTTTATCAATACATGTTCAAGTTGCCTCTCTTGAATTTCCTTGTTTAATCACAAAAGGGTATTATTCCTGACTTATCTATTAATACCATGTGCCCTAGATTCATTGCTATAAATGGAGTCTATAAACTCTTTTTCAGGGGTCATGTGTTTTACTCTAGATTTATCACTGTTAAACCTGAATTTTTGAAAATTGTATGTTGCTGATTCTTATACTTTAACAGTTGTTTATAATCATGCTTCCTTTCTGAACCTATGATTCAGCTGTTGTCAAGTGACCCTCCTACCTTCTCTTCCTTGGTTATCTGTTCATATTCCTTCTCAAAGGGGGAGCTATTATTTAGGGGGAGAAATAATTCAGGGGAGTCTTACATTCAGGGGGAGAATGTTCTAGAGGAATTTGCATACATAATGCACTTTGCACTCTTGTTTTTACTGTTTTTTCTCTTTTTGATCATGTCAAAGGGGGAGAAAATCTTGTGTGTGACTCACTGTCACATTGTGTTGCCATCATCAAAAAGGCGGAGAATGTTGTGCCTCTAAGGCACAAGCATGTGCTATGTTGCTTTGATGATAGCAATGCTATTTGGTTTTGATGATAGCAAGACAGTGAGTGCATTTGAGTACATTTGATATTGTATTTTGATGATAGCAATGCTATTGTGTTTTGATGATTGCAATAAACAAAGTGCATTTATGTGCATTCTTATTCTTGAGCATTCTGCATATGATAGCAACATGAATGATGATGTTTAGCATTGATGATATTTGTTCTTTATATATATGCATTGCATTCTGTCAGATATCATGTCTCTGCATGTATCTACAGTCTGAACAGTAGTGGGTCGACCCACCCTTGCTGATGCGTCGACCCATAAGAACATTGATTTTTTGAGTTGAAGTCTATACAGAGTCTGCATCCTCTAAAGTCTGTACATCCGATTGTCTTTGCTTTGGTCAAGTCTGTACAGCCAACGCCTTCATTGATTCCAAGTCTGGACACTGGTCTTTAGGTGTTCCAAGTATGCACATCGATTCAGGTTCTCCAAGTCTCTATAATGAAGTCTGTACATCAGTCTTCACATTCTAAGTCTGTACAGCCGTTGGGTTTGGACTCAGAGTCTGTACACTCGATTCGCCTTTGAATTGGTCAAGTGTGTACATCCTTCCAAGCTTCAAGTCTACACATTGGGTTGTCAGGCTTCAACTCTATACATTCGGTTGTTAAACCTTGAGTCTATACACTCGTTTGTTAGGTCTTCAACCCTATACATTCAATTGTTAGGCCCAAGTCTATACACTCATTGTTAGAGGCCTGAACTTAACTGAAGTCTATACAATGGACTTCACTTTACCAAGTCTATACACTGGACCTTGTTTTACCAAGTCTGTACACTCGCTGCACTGTTCAAATCCATACACTGGCAGCTCTGCTTAAGTATATACATTCGTCTGAACTAAGTTCATTTTCCTCTGTCTGTCTGCAGATGATTCAGGCCATCAAGACTTGGCACGTGATCCAAGAGGCTGAAATGCTGACACGTGGACACAGCAGTTCAAACAATCAAGAAAGAAGCTCCTGGATTATTCTGGTGCGTCAACGCATTGATCAAGTAGCGTGGACGCAGCAGTTCAAGTATCCCTTATTGCAGCCTCTGGAGTACATTGGTAGCATCGACGCTGCAGCTCCATGCGTCAACGCAGCATGCTGAGAGCGTCAACGGAGCACATCTATCTGCTGAAGACCTGATCACTGGATCACCTACGCGTCAACGCAGCAGTGGAGCAGCGTCGACGCAACAGTTAAAAAGGCTAGGCTGGTTGCTCACTGGAACGCATCAATGCGTCAACGCCACGGGTTGGAAGCGTCGACGTAGCAGTTAAAAAGGCTAGGCTGTTTGTTCACTGGAACGTATCAATGCGTCAACGCAGCAAACTGATGGAGTCAACGCAGCAGACTTGAGTTTCATAGGTTGAAGATCTCTGAAGGGTGCGTCAACTCCTTGGAGCAAGTGGGTTGACGCCATCTAACTCCAGTTGCTGAGCGTACTGATAAATGGGCACGTGACCCGAAGCTGGCACCTGACACGTGATCCGAGGTGGTGCTGAGCACGTGATCCGAGGAGGAATCTTCTGGACGGAAGGCGTGGGAAGCACACGCCCTATCTCCCCACTGCTGCTGGTATATATTGGAGCCTTCGTCTTCAGATGGAGGCTGATCGAAGAAGAAGCCTGGAGAGTAGAAAGAGCAACTGCAGAGCAGAAAGCTCTTCGATCCAGCAGAAGAAAAGAAAAAGAGAAAGAGAGAAAAGGAGAACAGAGATTGAGAGAAGAAGAGAAGTGCAGCAGAGAAGAAAGAGAAAGAGAGAGAGTGAAGAAAGAGAGTGAGATCGAGGGAGATCTGTTCTTGATGGACCGTGGATCAAATCCAGGTCTGATGTTCCTTCTTTTACAGCTTGTGTTTGCTGTGTTATTCTCGTTCCTTATTTTTCCTTTTATTCGATCTGATTTACTGAGTTCTTCCGATCCTCTGGACTGAGGTCGGGTTCCTCCTGGTGGGTCAGGAGAAGGGAGATCTGATCTCCGGTTTGCAAGCAGCAGGGGGGCTGCTTGTGGGTTCCCTCCAGGCTAGGAGGAAGAGAGGCTAGGCCTCTGGTGGATTGCTGGTAGCAGAGTGCTACTGGCTGGTTCACTGGTAGAGGGGCTGCTACTAGTGGGGTTCCCTCTTGGTATAGAGGAAGAGAGACGTGAGTCTCTGGTTTCTAGTGACCGTGGGTTGCTAGAGGTTCCCTTCGTGTAGGAGGAAGAGGGGAGGTTGTTTCCCTGGGTAAGCTGTGTATCAGCATCTGTTGGCAAGCTGTGTTGCCCAGCTGTTAGTGAAGCCACACTCAGGTTGAGTATGGGGTGGATGTAGGTCTGCAGGACCGAACCACCTAAAAACCCCTCTTGCATTGTGGTTTGATTGCTTATGGTTTGCTTCCTCTAGATGTTTGCATAGGGGCGCTCCAAGTGTTTGATCACAGGTTCATTAGATGATTTGATCAGATTTTGTTCTAAGTGTTTAATCTGTTGAGTGAGCGAAATTCTAATTGAGCGAAAGTTTATATTGGGTGAAAGTTTTTATAGGCTATATGCATTCACCCCCCTCTGAATACTTGCACTGAACACAACACATACTTCACCATATGCATACTGCAGCATGTGCTATCAAGTCTATACACTCATAACTCTAGCAAGTGCATTCTGTGCTTCAAGCATTTCCAAGTCTGTACATGCTTTGTCTTCGCATTGCAAAGTCTACACACTGCATCGATGAGCTGCATACACTGCATCAAGTCTATACAACGTCTACATATTACATACTATAAAGTATGTACAAGGTGTCGACATTAAACTGATAAGTTTCTCTCTGTCTGGTGATAGCTTCATATTTTCACATATTATTTCTATATACTTGGGAGAATATTCTAAGTAAATTGTTGATTATGTGTGAAAATGTTCACAAAAAATAGATTTTTTATTAACACTTGAGCCTTCATGAAAATTGATAAATATTTGGGAGTAATTCATAATGAGTGAATAAGAGTTGCATTTGATAAATATGATGAGTTAACAACCTTATATATATAACATATGCATTCTTTTTGGCTATAGGTTGTTGGTGTAACACATGCGTGGTGGTCACGTAAGATGGCCATGAGGAAGCAAGGTGGCTACAGTATGACATGAAATGCATAAAAGCATCACGTAGAAGGCCATGTGATTATGCATGAGACAGCAAGGTGTGGCATAAATGAAATGCATAAGGTTATAAAGTGCATGGCAAGGTGAGATGCACTACGTGAAGTGGCAATGTGACGACGTGGTTGTCAAGCATGGAAAGCTCGACGGTGGTGCATGGCAGCACAAAACACACAATACATGCATTTACAATAGCTTAGATTGGGCTGATCACGTGCATGGCAGCTGGTGTTGCAAGGGCATTCGCGTATCCAAACCCACCGCGTGAATAGCGGCAATGAGGTGAGCTGGACTTGCCATATCAATGAGATAAGGAGGGGGACGCCGTAAAAGTAGCAGAACTCTTCTGCTTCACGTAAGGCAGCGCGAACGATGTAGAAGCTTGCGATGGGTGCTAATCGCATGACCGACGTGGACTCCTACAACTGCAACCGGAGAAGATGGCAGGAGATGAGGCTGATCGCTCCATGCGTGGCTTCGGCAGAAACTGTGCGAGGCAAACGCGGGGCGTTTGCAGTAGCCCATCAGCGACACCGGCGGGATAAAGATGCTAGCGTCGAATGCGGAAGTGGTTCCGCGGGACTCTTGGCGTCGCCCATGCCCTATAAAAGGGAGGCTCAAGGAACGCAGCGGGGAGTTCCTTCTTCGGTTTTTTTTTGGAGTGATAGTTGGTTTTTGGTTAGCTTTTGCTTTTGGTTTTCTTTGTTGGGGGTTGGTCTTTTGTTTTTGGTTCTCTTTGGGTTTGAGTTTGCGTCGCGAGCCTCCTTGGCGTGGTTGCGGCGAGCTCCTTTGCTGCTGCAGCGTGGTGAGCTTCCTCTGCCGCACCGGGCAACGTCCGCGTCGTCCTCTCGCGCGTTCCCTGGCTGCCGTGGCAGTCTCTTCTGCTGCATGTGTTGCATCCGCGACGAGGAGAGGGAGAGCGCAGTAGAAGCCTGCAGTCTTGGCCGCAAGCTTCCTCTGCTCCGGCGAGCTTCCTCAGCCATGTGTGGTGTCCGGGACGAGAACAGGAGAGGCAACGAGCCTCCTCTATGATCCCGTGGGACCTCTTCTCTACTGCGGCTACAGTTCCGTGGCCTGAAGACAAGGGGCGCCAGCGAGTTCCCTGCTGCACGGCGACGAGACGAGATCCTACCAGCGGTCCGTGCAGCTTCGTGGCTGAGGCTCCGGTTCGTACAGCTCCCGCCAGCAGCAGCCCGTGCAACCCCAAGGGTCCTTGCAGCCCCTGCCAGAGCCTGAGCAGCTGCGAGCCTCCTTGGCTGCAGTCCGTGCCTCTTCTGCAGTGACAAGACGCAGAGAAGCAGAGAGCAAAGGCTCCTTCCGTGCTGCATTCTGTCTTCCTTCCTATCCACTGTTATTTCCCTTTTTAGCTTCTTTATATGTTCAATGTATTATTTTCCTTCAAAGCATACTCTAGTTAGTCCTTTGATCTTTACTGTTTTAGGTTTGATAAATAAGTCTCAAGCACACTCTTTCTTTAATATTAAGTGAATGTGTTCTACGTTTATTCATTATCTTCATCTTTCACTTCCTCTTCTCTAAGTGCGGTTTGTCTCATATCCTCCTTGCTCTCGTTTAAATTAGTTGGTGTCTTAGTTCCTTAAGTTCATTCATCTAGGTTGATTAATTTCAATTTGTCAACTCTTATCTTAGTGTCCATTTGCCATAAATTGTGAGTTATAAAACTCAAGAATTTTCTACCTTAAAATATAAATTTCCCTGTGGACTCGACTCGGACTCACCGCTTAACTATTTTCTTATAATTAATTTGTGGGCCGATAATTAAATTTGGTAGGGGATGTATTAACGGCATGCATTTTAACTATCAATTTTTGGCGCCGTTGCCGGGGAGGTTTATGATTTTTAGGTTGTTAATCTTGTGTTTTTGTACATAAATTGACACGAATCATTTCTATTTTTGTTGTTGTTGCAGGGAGATAATAAAAAATAAAAATAAAAAAAACATAAAAAGGTAAACAAAAAAACTGGGTGAGCGCTTTCCAAGTAAGTACTCACATTTTCCCTTCTTGTGAGTTCAATTTCTTTTTCTTTCTTTCATTTTTCATATCTTGTGACTAGATAGGTTCACAAAATAAAACTGAAAAAAAAATTCCATTTGAACTTTAATAAAAACCTTCATCTCAAGAGTAGCAACCACATTGCCATGTCTTAGGCCATGCATCATTTAGGCTTGAATTCATTTTGTGATTAAATGCATTGTGGAAGAATTTTGCAAGGTGAGTTCTTTCTTTTTCCTAAATCACATGACATGCATTTTTGCATAGAACCCCTTGTTTGATATTGTGGTGTTGCATTTCATTTCAAATTTATCTTAAGGGCAAAACCCATAATCACATAAGGTGGGGATTTCATCACCCTTCCTTAGCCCACAAACCACAACTCCACATTTTGCATTTCCCAAGCCTAATAAAATCTAGTAGACATTGGCCCTAGGGTTCACTTTGAGATTTGATTTCACTTGGGCCCATTATCAATTTGGAAACTAGTGTCTAGGAAAGAGGTCCGATGGCAAACGCCTTAAGTGGGATTGTGGTTTATTAATTAGGACCCTACATCTGTAGGGGGAGCCTCCCACAACCCCACCTCTTTCCTGGCTAGTGGACAAATTTGGTAGTGGACTTGGGCTGGATTCAAGTTGATTTGTGAGAAAGCCAACATTTGAGCCCACTTAGTGGTTGAACCATAAGAGAAATTGTGCTTGTATCACCATCTAAAGGTTGGTGTCTAGGCAAGAGGTTAAAAGGCTACGCCTAAGTGGATCCGTGGTTCATTAATTAGGAGCTTGCGAAAGCAAGGGGAACCTCCCACGATCCTACCTCTCACCTGGCCAACTTGAAGGTCGGTGTGTGCAAGATTGCAATTGAACTTTGGGGAATTCTCACTACTTGTGCTTTTAAGTCCAAGGAGCCCTAAGTCTCGAAGGTTAATTTGTTGATCAAGTGTTTGCTAAAATAATTTCTGGAGTTCATGCAAGATAGAAGATCCCAAGTTCCACACTTAGTTGAACCTATCCAAGAAATAGAGAGGGTGATCCATCAAGCCCAAAATCCCATTCAAGAAATGGCTAATCAAGGTGAATTGCCCAAGCAGATGAAGGAATACTTCATTCCTTCTAGCTATCAACCTTCCACATGTATCCATCTTCCGGAAGTGCCAGCAGCCCAATATGAGATCAAATCTAGCACGATCCAAATGCTCCCGTCATTCCATGGGCTTACAAATGAAGACCCATATAAGCACTTAGATGAGTTCTTGGAGATATGTTCCACTGTGAAAATTCAGAATTTCACAGACGATGCCCTAAAGTTGACTCTATTCCCTTTCTCCTTGAAAGATAAAGCCAAATATTGGTTAGGGACCTTAGGAAGACCCATTCGGTCATGGGAGGAAATGCAAAAGGAATTTTTGAAAAAGTTCTATCCTATAGGTCGGACCAATACAATGAGAAGAGCCATCACGGGCTTTGTTCAAAACCCAGGAGAATTGATCCATGAGTCTTGGGAAAGAATGAAGGAGTTATTGAGAAAATGCCCACATCATGGGCTATCAAAATGGCAAATTGTGCAAGCTTTTTATGAAGGATTGACTGAACCTTATAGGTAAATGGTTGATGCCTCTTGTGGAGGCGCTTTCATGAGTAAGAGTGAAGAAGAAGCATATGCCCTCTTTGAAATGTTAAGTGAGAACTCCATCAACCATGCCTCTCTTTCTTCATATGAAAAATCAGTAGGGCCATCTAGAAAAGCTGGGATATATGAGGTCAAAGAGGGGAGAATTTGAGCCTAGATTAGATGTGAATGCCTTGACCCAAAAATTGGAGAAAGTTGACCTGCTGACTCAACAAGTTGGCGAACTCATTAAATTGAATAAACAATCGCTCAATACTCAATCACAACCATCTTTCCACTCTCGCCAACACCAAGTCCATGAGGCATGTGTGCTTTGTGAAAGCCCAGCCCATCAAGTGGATGAATGCCCTGCTGCAGCTCAATTACCACCTGCTATCCAAGAGCAAGTCTATGCAGCCCAAGGACTCTCTAAACCCAACAATGACCCATTTTCAAACACATACAATCCGGGTTGGAGAAATCACCCAAACTTCTCTTGGAAGCCCCAGCAAACCCAAAATTTTCAACCCAAGCCCCAACCTCAGGCCCATTTTCAAAATCAAACTTTCCATAGGGGCCAATTGTCACAACCGTTACCCAATCACCCTCAATTCCCTTATGGCCAATCATCTTATGGCCAACCCTCATTTGCTCAGCCTGCATATGGGCAATCTTCACATCCTCCTCCAATTTACCAACCACCTATGCAACCTCCACCAATGGCCCAAAATGATGACAAAATCAATCAATTACAACAACTCATTTTGGCCCAAAACCAATCTTTCCAAACCCAAATGGCTGAAATGAAGGCCCAGATTGGCCAACTATTGGAAACCAATGTAAGGAGAGATCCGAGTCAACTTCCAAGTCAACCCATTCCCAACCCTAGAAATTATCCTCCTGGTTTTCAGCAGCCCCTTCCACTCGCCCCTCAAGGGCAATTCCAACAAGGCTCAAACCCTCCAAAGGGCCCCCAATTTGAGAATGCCAAGGCCATCTCAGCCTTAAGAAGTGGTAAAACTCTATCAGATCCTCATCAAACTCATGAATCCAATCAAGCCTCATCTAGTCAAACCCAAGAAAAAGAAGAACCCATTTCCACTCCTATAGTGGATAGTGAGGCAATCAACAAAGAGAAAGGGAAGGCAAAGATAGATGAATCACCTAAAAACTACAAACCTAAGATTCCCTTCCCTAATGCCTTGGACGCTAGGAAAGAAAAGAAAAAGAAGAACAATCAAGCTCAGAATGAAGAATTGATGAAATTGTTCAAACAAGTCCACATCAACATTCCCCTCTTAGATGCAATCCAACATGTACCTGCATATGCTAAATTTCTCAAGGAAATGTGCACTCAAAAGAGGGAACCAAAGGTGAATCTGGAAAGAATTCTATTATCGGAGGATGTTAGTTCTGTCCTACTAAATCAACTCCCCCAGAAAATGAAAGATCCTGGCACCCCACTCATATCTTGTGTCATTGGGGGGGTCACCTTTGAAAATGCTCTGTTGGACTTAGGAGCAAGTGTCAATCTCCTCCCAACATCTGTGTACCAAAAGTTTGGTATGGGAGAACTCAAATCAACCCCTGTCATTCTCCAACTGGCTGATAGATCTGTTAAGACACCTAGGGGGTTGGTAGAAGATGTCCTTGTCAAGATAGAATCTTGCTATTTTCCAGTTGATTTTCTAATCCTTGACATGGAGTCTAAATCAGACTTAGCCCAAAGCCCAATTATATTGGGCCGTCCCTTCTTAGCCACAGCCAATGCCAACATCAATTGTAAGTCTGGGCTTATGGACATCTCTTTTGGAGATCAGAAGATGACACTAAATGTCTTCAAGGCGTCTAAATAAATAAGGGAGGAAGAAGATTGTTACATCATTGATGTGATTGATGAGATGGTAGAAGATGACCCTCCCGTGACCAGAATAGAAAACTTTGACAAAGCTGAAGACAAAGAGCCCATTTCAGAGGTCAATGCTCTTCATCAGTTTGAACATTTGTCTGATGTGAAACATGAACCTTCACTTCCCTCCATCCATGCCTCACCACACCTAGAATTGAAACCCCTACCCGATTCCCTGAAATATGCCTTCTTAGGGGATGAGAGGACTTTGCCTGTCATAATAGCATCTGATCTGACACCCATTCAGGAGGACCAACTGATTGATGTCCTCAAAAGACATAAGGAAGCCATAGGTTGGTCTATGGCCGATCTTAAGGGAATATATCCATCAGTATGCATGCATCACATTTATCTGGAAGACAATGCAAAGCCATCTAGGGAGATGCAAAGAAGGCTGAACCCTCACATGAAAGAAGTGGTTAAGAAAGAAGTAGTCAAATGGCTTGATGCAGGAGTCATATACCCAATCTCTGACAGCCCATGGGTTAGTCCAACTCAAGTGGTACCTAAGAAAGTTGGGCTCACTGTGGTGAGCAATGACAAAGGAGAATTAGTACCCACTAGATTACCCACAGGGTGGAGAGTATGCATAGATTATAGGAAATTGAATGAGGCCACTAAGAAGGACCATTTTCCCCTACCATTCATTGACCAAATCTTAGAGAAATTAGCTGGCCAACAATATTTCTGTTTCTTGGATGGTTATTCAGGATATAACCAAGTGGCCATTTATCCAGAGGATCAAGAAAAGACCACATTCACATGTCCTTATGGGACATTTGCATTTAGGAGAATGCCCTTTGGGTTATGTAATGCTCCAGCCACTTTTCAGAGATGTATGATGGCCATTTTTTCAGATATGGTGGGGAACTTCTTAGAAATTTTTATGGATGATTTCTCAGTCTTTGGAGATTCTTTTGATGTGTGCCTAGATAATTTGACAAAAATTTTGGAGAGGTGCATAGAAAAGAGGTTGATTCTAAGCTGGGAGAAGAGTCACTTCATGGTAAAAGAAGGCATAGTGTTGGGCCGCATAGTTTCTGAGCGGGGTATAGAGGTGGACAAGGCCAAAATTGACCTCATCTCTAATCTTCCTCCACCCACCTCAGTTAAGCAAATTCGGTCTTTCCTTGGCCATGCCGGCTTCTATCGCCGGTTTATCCAAAATTTCTCTCAAATTGCCCGACCTTTAACCCTTCTCCTAGCCAAGGATGTCCCATTCAGTCTTGATGAGCAATGTTTACAAGCATTCAATATTTTGAAGGAAGCTCTGACCAAAGCTCCAATCCTTCAACCACCTGATTGGTCCCTTCCCTTCGAAATCATGTGTGATGCATCAGATTTTGCTATAGGAGCAGTCTTAGGGCAAAGGATTGACAAACGCCCTGTGGTGATTTACTATGCTAGTCGCACTATGGGTGATGCTCAACTAAATTACACCACAACTGAAAAAGAACTCTTGGCTGTGGTGTTCGCCCTTGAAAAATTCAGATCATATCTCTTAGGATCCAAGGTCATCATCTACTTTGATCACTCAGCCTTGAGATACCTCATGTCCAAGAAAGAAGCCAAGCCCCGTTTGATTAGATGGATCTTACTCTTGCAAGAATTTGATATTGAAATTCGGGATAAAAAGGGGTCTGAGAATGTGGTGGCTGATCATCTCTCTAGAATTCTGGTGCAAGAAAAAGAGCCCATAAGAGACTTTTTTCCTGATGAACAACTCTTGTCCATTAGCCACATCCAACCCCCTTGGTATGCCAATATTGTCAATTATCTGGCTGTTGGATTGACCCCTAAAGGTTGGTCTAAGAATGAGAAGGATAGATTCTATGCTCAGATAAGACACTATTTTTGGGAGGATCCAGAATTATTCCGTATCTGTGCGGATAATGTCATTCGAAGGTGTGTCCCTGAAAATGAGCATCAAAGCATTCTCACCTTCTGCCACACTCTTGCTTGCGGAGGTCATTTTTCTAGGAAGAAAACTGCTGCGAAAGTCCTCCAGAGTGGTTTTTATTGGCCCACTCTCTTTAAGGATGCCCATGCTTTTAGTCAATCTTGCCCAAAATGTCAAACTATGGGGAATATATCTCGAAGAGACATGATGCCCTTGAACCCCATTCTTGTGGTGGAAATTTTTGATGTATGGGGAATTGATTTCATGGGACCATTCCCACCATCTTCTGGGCATGAATACATTCTAGTGGCTGTGGATTATGTTTCCAAATGGATTGAAGCTGTAGCAACTAGAACCAATGACCACAAGGTGGTCATGAAATTTGTGCAAAAGAACATTTTCTCTAGATTTGGATTCCCAAGGGCTATAATTAGTGATGGAGGTAGTCACTTCACTAACTATCAATTCAAGAGTTTGCTGAAAAAGTATGGGATCACTCACAAAGTGGCCACACCATATCATCCCCAAACAAGTGGGCAGGTAGAAGTTTCAAATCGAGAAATCAAGAACATTTTGCAAATGACTGTGATGACTGATAGGAAAGATTGGGCTGAGAGATTGGATGATGCATTATGGGCCTACAGAACAACATATAAGACCCCTATTGGGATGTCACCCTTCAGATTGATTTATGGAAAAGCATGCCACCTCCCAGTAGAGCTGGAACACAAGGCTTATTGGGCAATCAAACAATTTAACCTGGATTTGACCCAAGCTGGATCACACAGGGCCTTGCAATTAAGTGAGTTAGAGGAGCTTCGTGAGGAATCCTATGAGAACTCCAAAATCTATAAGGCCAAGATGAAAACTTTTCATGACAAACACATCTTTAGGAAAACATTTGAGCCTAATCAAAAGGTCTGGTTGTTCAATTCTAGATTGAAACTTTTCCCTGGGAAGCTTAGATCTAGATGGGATGGGCCATACATTGTAGTTAATTCATTTCCCCATGGTGCTGTTGAGATCTGTGACCCCAAAAGTGGCAACACTTTTAAAGTCAATGGCCAGAGACTCAAACCCTTCATTGAAGGAGTCTCAAATGAAACGATTGTGGAAGAAGTTGCGTTATTTGAACCAAGTTGAACTCTCTGATGTCTGGCTGAAGACAGTAAACTTAGCGCTAATTGGGAGGCAACCCAATTCTTCTTCATAAATAAATGAGAATGACTGATTGCTTTTCTTTCTAGAAACATGGAGCATGGCACAACACCTCTCTACAGCAACACTTCATCTTGCTCAGGTTGTACCTTTCCCTCTCAATACATTCATTCCATATTGTCCTAGCTTTCTATTTTAATCATGTCATTGAGGACAATGCCACTTAAGTTGGGGGGTAGCTTAAGCTTAAATTTTCATCAAAATGCTGTAATCTTTCATGATTCCCCTAACAAATGCTTCAGGGTCATTTTTCATGATAAGAAACATTGTCAAAATGATAAGGCTTAGAATATCCACTTGTGACAGTATTGAATTAAAGGGTGAATTAGTTGGTTATGTTTTTAGCATCTTCCTCGGAATACACTCAGAATTTTCTTTGAACTCACACACATCCGCACACTAATGAGAATAGTAGGTATTAAACACGAGGATGATGAGCTCTTTACTTAAAACTTAGGCGAGGATTGAAAATTCTGCCTAGTCATTGAAGATTTATCGTGGGGAAAAAGCTACCTGCCTGCAAATAAGTGCAAAGCACCAAGAAGAAAGAAAGAATATATATATATATATATATATGATGAAAAACTCATGGAAAATGCTCCTGATCTTAGTAACCGGGCCTGCTTCTCCTAGCAAGAGTTGAGGTTCGCGTCAAACAGTGAAGGAATGTGCAGCACCATGATGAAAAAAAAATGATGATGATCAGGCAGAGTGAAGCTACCTGTAATTCGAAAGTCTGATTCAAAATAGGTAGAATTGGAAATCATTGTTAAGTGATAAATAGAAGGCTCATTCATCCAGTTGTCTGATATCCACTAATCAAATTAGATCACATGCACAAAGAGATACAAAAAAAAAATTATGAGTGTAACCTGAGGAAGTGTCTAATTACATGGATTAACGAAGTTTATTCCTGGCATACATTGCTTGAACTTGTAGTATTCTATAGTTAAATCATAATAATCACCTTCTTGTCATGAAACGTGATTTATGAACTCTTGTTAGTCCTAAATTTATAATTATTTGCATTGCTAAGGGGCTAACAATGAACAAGTTGGGGGGTGTGATAGCTTCATATTTTCACATATTATTTCTATATACTTGGGAGAATATTCTAAGTAAATTGTTGATTATGTGTGAAAATGTTCACAAAAAATAGATTTTTTATTAACACTTGAGCCTTCATGAAAATTGATAAATATTTGGGAGTAATTCATAATGAGTGAATAAGAGTTGCATTTGATAAATATGATGAGTTAACAACCTTATATATATAACATATGCATTCTTTTTGGCTATAGGTTGTTGGTGTAACACATGCATGGTGGTCACGTAAGATGGCCATGAGGAAGCAAGGTGGCTACAGTATGACATGAAATGCATAAAAGCATCACGTAGAAGGCCATGTGATTATGCATGAGACAGCAAGGTGTGGCATAAATGAAATGCATAAGGTTATAAAGTGCATGGCAAGGTGAGATGCACTACGTGAAGTGGCAATGTGACGACGTGGTTGTCAAGCATGGAAAGCTCGACGGTGGTGCATGGCAGCACAAAACACACAATACATGCATTTACAATAGCTTAGATTGGGCTGATCACGTGCATGGCAGCTGGTGTTGCAAGGGCATTCGCGTATCCAAACCCACCGCGTGAATAGCGGCAGTGAGGTGAGCTGGACTTGCCATATCAATGAGATAAGGAGGGGGACGCCGTAAAAGTAGCAGAACTCTTCTGCTTCACGTAAGGCAGCGCGAACGATGTAGAAGCTTGCGATGGGTGCTAATCGCATGACCGACGTGGACTCCTACAACTGCAACCGGAGAAGATGGCAGGAGATGAGGCTGATCGCTCCATGCGTGGCTTCGGCAGAAACTGTGCGAGGCAAACGCGGGGCGTTTGCAGTAGCCCATCAGCGACACCGGCGGGATAAAGATGCTAGCGTCGAATGCGGAAGTGGTTCCGCGGGACTCTTGGCGTCGCCCATGCCCTATAAAAGGGAGGCTCAAGGAACGCAGCGGGGAGTTCCTTCTTCGGTTTTTTTTTGGAGTGATCTTGAGTTGGTTTTTGGTTAGCTTTTGCTTTTGCTTTTCTTTGTTGGGGGTTGGTCTTTTGTTTTCGGTTCTCTTTGGGTTTGAGTTTGCGTCGCGAGCCTCCTCGGCGTGGTCGCGGCGAGCTCCTTTGCTGCTGCAGCGTGGCGAGCTTCCTCTGCCGCAGCTGTAACGACCCGAGAATCTGATTACCGGGAAGGCCCGATAACCCGAGACTCGCACCGCCGCCCACGAGCCGGGAGGGCTCGGAAGGGCTAAAAGGAGTGTGGAGGCACAAAGAAATAGGAAATAAAGCAGGACAACCAACAACAACAAGCTGAAAGAAAGAACAACAACAGCTACAACAGAGTCCAGTCCAACAGAAAGTACAGTCTAAAGCAGTAAAACGTACCACATGCCAAGTGAACACTCGGCCCGGCAAGCTGGCAACTAGGAACCTCCGCTCCGCACCCTCGAACCGCGAGGAAGAACCGCTACACCTGAAAAGCAGGGAATGAGTCTCCAAAACAGAGACTCAGCAGGGATCCCGCGGAACCCCAACCGGAAACAACGGCGGTAGCGGAAGGAGAGCTACAACTACAGTAGGAACAGCAAACCGGTGGCCGGTCAAAAACTCGGCACTACAGCTACTCCTACTGTACCGGAAGGTACACCTCGATTACGCAGACGAAGCTACCAAACCACGCTAGTACCGCCTACCGAAGTAACAACACACGGCAACCATGCCGCAGAGGCCTGTCCCCCGGACACAGCCGACCTGGACACGCTGTCCAAGGTGCAACCCGACCATCCGATCGCGGGTACCGCACAACAAGACCCAACCTCGGTAAAGCCACTAGCGCTAGACTCACGACGCAAGAACCGACACACGCGCCAAGGTGAAACAACCGAACTCACCAGTCAACACGACCGAAAACCCGAAGGTCAAGACACAGAAATTGACAGTCTGTCACTCCGTACTCGACAGGAGTACCACCCACCAGAAGCACAGCCGGTAGCGTCCCCTGACGTCTTACACCGCACCGCAGGTGAACCGCCTGACGTGGTAGGTCCTACCCGAGGCGCGAACACCGTACAAGTAACCACAAACAAGTAACTAGCTGGGGTCACGCCCGTCGACGTGGGTCCAACCGCCCCCAACCACGTGTGCACACACAGACCTTGCGTCACTAGGTCTGGTCCTCTGACCGGTTTTCCCCTGTAGCCGGACTCTGGCTACCGACGAGGGGCCTACGGTAACCGGTCCACAAACCGTCTCGAAAGGTGGGTGCCCGTACACCACTCTCAGGTGAGACCAGCACCTCGTACTGGTGGGCTACGACTAGTGGAGGGTCACTGAAGGAGTAGACTCTCAACGGAAAACAACGTCCGAATCCGACGACATACGGGGACCACCCCACGTACCGGCCCCGTCGCACGGTGACCACAGTCGGAGAAGAAATGGGACTCACAGTCCACGGCCACGCACGCACCGTGCACGAGAGTCGAGAAAACCCAAGTGACGCTAAGTCACTGGACTCTGGACAGTCCTCTAGACACACTACCCACAACGGTCCTTGAGTCAGAAGACTCGGGGTCAAGACCGTTGTACGCGACAGCACAAGGCCGTCAATCTAGTCCAATCTCTAGGTCTAAAACTACGGTAGCACGAGTATCGAGACAACACACGAGTCGCCAAGTCCACTCCCTCGGGAAGGGAACGCAAGGGACTAAGGCCACTCACATGGGCCACACGGAAAAACACAGAAGCACGATTCCCAAGGTAGCACACAAGCCACCACGACGATTTCCCATCTTGAAGCAAGCGGGAAACCTCCAGCCCCAGGCCGGATAACTGGACTCGCAGTCCAAGGCCAAACACATGGCCCACATGGGAATCGCCTTCCAAAGAAACTCATGACATGCGGGGGAGACCCCACCGCACGCACACCGATACACGGTGACTCGATCAAACGTAACACGAAAGCCCGGAACACGTGGGATCACCCAGACCCACCACACCTACGGGCACGCTAATCGAGGCAACACGGTCCCTCCCGACACCCCAAAAACATGGACACAGAATCCATGGGGTGTCCGGGATACTCACAAGGCCGGAGGTCGACCACTGGGTCACAACCGAGTCGACCGGAGACCAACACAACACAATCGGAACGCTAAAAGGTCACCTAGACCCTTAAGCTCGCGGGCACGCAAAACGAGGTAAGCAGAACCTCCAGACACCCCAAAACACGGTCACGGAACTCCATTGGGTGTCCAAGGCACTCACGAGACCTAAAGTCAACCACTGGGTCACAACCGGGTTGACCGGAGGTCAAAACAGCGCAAACAGGAACCAGAACATGGTAGTGGTCACCTGGTGATCGCGACCAGATGGTAGCGGTCGACCGGCGACCGCGACCAGGCTGTCACGGTCACCTCTCGACCGCGACAAGCCACGCGTAACCCCGATGGTAGCGGTCGCCCGAGGACCGCGACCAGGTAGTAGCGGTCATCCCATGACCGCGACTAGACCAAAGCGGTCTATCGCACGACCGCGACGCTCGAAGGCCTCCTCGACCAAAACACAAAGGATGAACGCGGTTCTCCCAAGACCGCGACCAAATGGTAGCGATTTCTGGTGGACCGCGACCATTTCGGAAAACCGGGAACGGCGGGAAAACACCCAAAAATCCACGCCACGCCCCAATCATCCACGGATGAAGGGGAAAACATAGGGGAAGCTCCCCAACAACCCCTAGCATGCATCTATGGCCTCGGATCGGCCTAAAGCGCAACGAATCGCTAGATCGGGCGATCACTCCCCAAATCATGATTTTCCCCAAAACGCCCCAAACGACCCGCTAGGCCTACCACGGCCTACCAAACTCGCGGGAAAGGAAGAGCACGAGCTGGGGGTCCATCACCCTACCTCCACCGAAGATTTCGCGCACCGTGGACGCCGATCCACGAAGAAAACGCCGTTGAAGCCTCGCCGTTCCACGAACTCACGGCCGAGCTTCCACGCGCCTCCACCGCCTCGATCCTCATCCATCCTCGCCCGTGCCTCGTCCGCGCCGTCCCCGCCTCGCCCATGCTCCGCCCCGTCGGCTGCCGGAGAGAGAGGGAGAGAGGAGAGAGCGTGAGAAGAGAGAGGGAGAGAAATGAGAAATGAGAGAGGGGGAGAGAGAGAAAAGGGTTATATATAAGAAAATCCGGAAATTCAGAAAAATCCAAAAAAATAGAAAATCACACCCTCGCGATCCTCGGAACGCACCGATCGCAACGGTACCACACTCGCCTAGGTGAACGGCCTGGTTCACCCGCAACGAGGTTCCGAAGGGAAAGCCGAAACCCACGCCGGGAATCGGAAAACACACGCGAAAAAAGCTGCGGAACGCCTCCGGGCCTCCGAAACGACTCCGGATCGCGCCGATCCGAACACGAAAGATGTCCGAAACGAAATTTCGGACACAATGGAGTCGGACACTCCGAGAAACCAGATCCGGGACCCACGAACGAGGATCCGAAACCCTCGGGGCATTACAGCCCTCCCCCCTTAAAGGAATTTCATCCTCGAAATTCAGGACCAAGCACGAAGTCCCAGGGGAAGAACACTGAATCAACTGACACGCTGTCAGAGCCCCTGCACAGAAAACCTCGATTCTCACGAAAACACGGATCCTGAGGGACACAGCCAGACTCACAATCACGCACAACACCTCGCTCCTCGCGTCGAGCACACTGGCCAACGGAGCAGGCATATACCGCAGGACACAGTCCGGCATCACCTCAGACAATGCGAGAATCAACCATGGCACCGCAGCCACAATCTCGCTCACCGAGGAATCACAACCCTCGACACGAACAACAGCTACCGATTCATCCAATGGTCGGCAGACAAATCACACATCAGCTTCGCAGCCAGCTGACAGATCGCATACCCTCCTCAAGGGAGCAACCAAAACAGAGCCTCCACCAGCTCAAGCAGTCCTCTCCGCAGACCGCAACCAAAACATCAGCTCAGCACCAAGAAACACCTCACACATGGCAAGCCGAAAGCCGGACATAACACTGTGCCAACTCTCGTCAGAAGATAAACTTCGACAAAGCCCAGATCCCATCCGGAAAGGCACATCACAGAAACGACCACGAAAGGTCTCGCTGGCACACGGCTCTCGCCACGCTCGAGCCCCAACAACCAGCATCTTCTGTCTCTGAAAAGACCATCCACTGGTCACTAACTGCTCGTCAACGGAAACCTCCGCTTGCTCAGCTTCTTCCTTCTTTCTGGTCCTCGACCGGGTCCAAAGGAACATTCCAAACCTCGGCAAGCCATCCGTCGACTCACACACAGACCGAAGCCGCATCTCGAGCAGCACTCCTCTCGGACTCCGCATCTGAGCTCGAACATCGCTCCAACTCTACCCTCTCGGGGAGCACAACGAAACCAAATGATGGATCCTGGTGTCTTCAATCATCACCTCACTGGACTCAGACTTATAGGGAACCACCCCATGCTAGTCACCAAACCAGGGATAACCTTGCGACACCAACGTCCTATCAAGGACCACCAATCCGACGCCAATATCACAAAAAGGCCTCCGCCCACAGGCGTCACTCATCCATCTGGTCTCATCAAATCCTTCGATCAATCCAAGTGGACACCACCTGAACAGCGCTCATGGGTCCCTAAGCAAGATCCTGGGACCTGTGGGTTATGGGCCCACCACGCTTCCGCTGCGCACTCAAATCCGCGCGCACAGCCGAGAAAGCAAACACCACCCAACCAGCACTCGTCCTTCCGGAACAGCGCCATCACCCTCACACGACAAGGGAATGGGCACGACTTCTCACAAGCAACCACCCTGCCAAGACAAGGAGCACGTCTGGCACGGACTTCATGGCATACAATGCCAACCAATCCGAACACGCAATGCAAGACGATGAACCTTAACCCAACACAATCTCTCCAACCAAAGGGGAGACCAAACGCACTTCCGACCAACGGAAGGACTCCACGCTCGACCTGACCTCAAACCTCGCGCACGCTGGAAACAGCACCATCCGGCACCAAGGAAAGTCATCGCTTCCATCAGGTCAGTGCCTCCGACACACTCGACGAGTGTCACGTCGGACCACAATCACAGCATCTCTCGATGCACCACTGTTGCAATTCCTCGAACTGTAACACACCACGCCAAGAGCCGCTACACGAGCCATAACTGACAACCGCCGATGTTCACCCTCGAGTCCTGAAACTCGCCGCGGAGCCTTCACATCTCAAGCCAACTCCAAGGCGAACACAACCCATTCGCTGACAGAAGCACATGAGCACAGACTTAACGGGACATCTCTGCCAAATCCTGCCTCGAAATCAGCAGAACGATCGGGACCGACACGTCATTTCTGACGCAACAGAGCACGACAAGAATATCAGGCTCGACGAAACAGCAGCCCACCGAGAAGATCCTCCGCTCACCCGAGCACACTTCTCGATCAAAACACCTCAGGAGCTGGATAAACCTTAAGTTGGAGTGGCCAAAACCGACAGCAGCTCCCTCAGAGCATGCTCACGGCCACTTAACCAAGAATAGTCCGCACCAGCCACATGACCACGCTGCAGGTTCCTCGAACGCAGCACCGCGAGCTCACGCCTGCCAGTAACCTCTGCCCAACGCAGCACAACCAGGGTCACCACCGATGAGGGAGAAGGCTCTCGACCTCGATCCTTAGACCCCATGCTGGCACGAAAGCGGCGGACAACAACCACCTTCACAGGGCCGCACAGCGCACCCAAGCTCTCAAGCGAGAAACAAAGCGGAAAAACAAGCACAAAACCCTAAGCCAGCTGCCGACTGTACTGGACCTTACGGACTCTGATCACTGCAATATTTCGAATTCTATGTACGTCCACAACCACCGCTCTGATACCAGCTGTAACGACCCGAGAATCCGATTACCGGGAAGGCCTGATAACCCGAGACTCGCACCGCCGCCCACGAGCCGGGAGGGCTCGGAAGGGCTAAAAGGAGTGTGGAGGCATAAAGAAATAGGAAATAAAGCAGGACAACCAACAACAACAAGCTGAAAGAAAGAACAACAACAGCTACAACAGAGTCCAGTCCAACAGAAAGTACAGTCTAAAGCAGTAAAACGTACCACATGCCAAGTGAACACTCGGCCCGGCAAGCTGGCAACTAGGAACCTCCGCTCCGCACCCTCGAACCGCGAGGAAGAACCGCTACACCTGAAAAGCAGGGAATGAGTCTCCAAAACAGAGACTCAGCAGGGATCCCGCGGAACCCCAACCGGAAACAACGGCGGTAGCGGAAGGAGAGCTACAACTACAGTAGGAACAGCAAACCGGTGGCCGGTCAAAAACTCGGCACTACAGCTACTCCTACTGTACAGGAAGGTACACCTCGATTACGCAGACGAAGCTACCAAACCACGCTAGTACCGCCTACCGAAGTAACAACACACGGCAACCATGCCGCAGAGGCCTGTCCCCCAGACACAGCCGACCTGGACACGCTGTCCAAGGTGCAACCCCGACCATCCGATCGCGGGTACCGCACAACAAGACCCAACCTCGGTAAAGCCACTAGCGCTAGACTCACGACGCAAGAACCGACACACGCGCCAAGGTGAAACAACCGAACTCACCGGTCAACACGACTGAAAACCCGAAGGTCAAGACACAGAAATTGACAGTCTGTCACTCCGTACTCGACAGGAGTACCACCCACCAGAAGCACAGCCGGTAGCGTCCCCTGACGTCTTACACCGCACCGCAGGTGAACCGCCTGACGTGGTAGGTCCTACCCGAGGCGCGAACACCGTACAAGTAACCACAAACAAGTAACTAGCTGGGGTCACGCCCGTCGACGTGGGTCCAACCACCCCCAACCACGTGTGCACACACAGACCTTGCGTCACTAGGTCTGGTCCTCTGACCGGTTTTCCCCCGTAGCCGGACTCTGGCTACCGACGAGGGGCCTACGGTAACCGGTCCACAAACCGTCTCGAAAGGTGGGTGCCCGTACACCACTCCCAGGTGAGACCAGCACCTCGTACTGGTGGGCTACGACTAGTGGAGGGTCACTGAAGGAGTAGACTCTCAACGGAAAACAACGTCCGAATCCGACGACGTACGGGGACCACCCCACGTACCGGCCCCGTCGCACGGTGACCACAGTCGGAGAAGAAACGGGACTCACAGTCCACGGCCACGCACGCACCGTGCGCGAGAGTCGAGAAAACCCAAGTGACGCTAAGTCACTGGACTCTGGACAGTCCTCTAGACACACTACCCCCAACGGTCCTTGAGTCAGAAGACTCGGGGTCAAGACCGTTGTACGCGACAGCACAAGGCCGTCAATCTAGTCCAATCTCTAGGTCTAAAACCACGGTAGCACGAGTACCGAGACAACACACGAGTCGCCAAGTCCACTCCCTCGGGAAGGGAACACAAGGGACTAAGGCCACTCACACGGGCCACACGGAAAAACACAGAAGCACGATTCCCAGGGCAGCACACAAGCCACCACGACGATTTCCCATCTTGAAGCAAGCGGGAAACCTCCAGCCCCAGGCTGGATAACTGGACTCGCAGTCCAAGGCCAAACACATGGCCCACATGGGAATCGCCTTCCAAAGAAACTTACAACATGCGGGGGAGACCCCACCGCACGCACACCGATACACGGTGACTTGATCGAGTGTAACACGAAAGCCCGGAACACGTGGGATCACCCGGACCCACCACACCTACGGGCACGCTAATCGAGGCAACACGGTCCCTCCCGACACCCCCAAAAACATGGACACAGAACCCATGGGGTGTCCGGGATACTCACAAGGCCGGAGGTCGACCACTGGGTCACAACCGAGTCGACCGGAGACCAACACAACACAATCGGAACGCTAAAAGGTCACCTAGACCCTTAAGCTCGTGGGCACGCAAAACGAGGTAAGTAGAACCTCCAGACACCTCAAAACACGGTCATGGAACTCCACTGGGTGTCCAAGGCACTCACGAGACCTAAAGTCAACCACTGGGTCACAACCGAGTTGACCGGAGGTCAAAACAGTGCAAACAGGAACCAGAACATGGTAGTGGTCACCTGGTGACCGCGACCAGATGGTAGCGGTCGACCGGCGACTGCGACCAGGCTGTCACGGTCACCTCTCGACCGCGACAAGCCACGCGTAACCCCGATGGTAGCAGTCGCCCGAGGACCGCGACCAGGTAGTAGCGGTCATCCCATGACCGCGACTAGACCAAAGCGGTCTATCGCACGACCGCGACGCTCGAAGGCCTCCTCGACCAAAACACAAAGGATGAACGCAGTTCTCCCAAGACCGCGACCAAATGGTAGCGGTTTCTGGTGGACCGCGACCATTTCGAAAAATCAGGAACGGCGGGAAAACACCCAAAAATCCACGCCACGCCCCAATCATCCACGGATGAAGGGGAAAACATAGGGGAAGCTCCCCAACAACCCCTAGCATGCATCTATGGCCTCGGATCGGCCTAAAGCGCAACGAATCGCTAGATCGGGCGATCACTCCCCAAATCATGATTTTCCCCAAAACGCCCCAAACGACCCGCTCGGCTCACCACGGCCTACCAAACTCGCGGGAAAGGAAGAGCACGAGCTGGGGGTCCATCACCCTACCTCCACCGAAGATTTCACGCACCGTGGACGCCGATCCACGAAGAAAAAGCCGTTGAAGCCTCGCCGTTCCACGAACTCACGGCCGAGCTTCCACGCGCCTCCACCGCCTCGATCCTCATCCATCCTCGCCCGTGCCTCGCCCGCGCCGTCCCCGCCTCGCCCATGCTCCGCCCCGTCGGCCGCCGGAGAGAGAGGGAGAGAGGAGAGAGCGTGAGAAGAGAGAGGGAGAGAAATGAGAAATGAGAGAGAGGAGAGAGAGAAAAGGGTTATATATAAGAAAATCCAGAAATTCAGAAAAATCCAAAAAAATAGAAAATCACACCCTCGCGATCCTCGGAACGCACCGATCGCAACGGTACCACACTCGCCTAGGTGAACGGCCCGGTTCACCCGCAACGAGGTTCCGAAGGGAAAGCCGAAACCCACGCCGGGAATCGGAAAACACACTCGGAAAAAGTTGCGGAACGCCTCCGGGCCTCCGAAACAACTCCGGATCGCGTCGATCCGAACACGAAAGATGTCCGAAATGAAATTTCGGACACAACAGAGTTGGACACTCCGAGAAACCAGATCCGGGACCCACGAACGAGGATCTGAAACCCCCGGGGCATTACAGCGGGCAACGTCCGCGTCGTCCTCTCGCGCATTCCCTGGCTGCCGTGGTAGTCTCTTCTGCTGCATGTGTTGCATCCACGACGAGGAGAGGGAGAGCGCAGCAGAAGCCTGCAGTCTTGGCCGCAAGCTTCCTCTGCTCCGGCGAGCTTCCTCAGCCATGTATGGTGTCCGGGACGAGAACAGGAGAGGCAACGAGCCTCCTCTGTGATCCCGTGGGACCTCTTCTCTACTGCGGCTACAGTTCCGTGGCCTGAAGACAAGGGGCGCCAGCGAGTTCCCTGTTGCACGGCGACGAGACGAGATCCTACCAGCGGTCCGTGCAGCTTCGTGGCTGAGGCTCCGGTTCGTACAGCTCCCGCCAGCAGTAGCCCGTGCAACCCCAAGGGTCCTTGCAGCCCCTGCCAGAGCCTGAGCAGCTGCGAGCCTCCTTGGCTGCAGTCCGTGCCTCTTCTGCAGTGACAAGACGCAGAGAAGCAGAGAGCAAAGGCTCCTTCCGTGCTGCATTCTGTCTTCCTTCCTATTCACTGTTATTTCCCTTTTTAGCTTCTTTATATGTTCAATGTATTATTTTCCTTCAAAGCATACTCTAGTTAGTCCTTTGATCTTTACTGTTTTAGGTTTGATAAATAAGTCTCAAGCACACTCTTTCTTTAATATTAAGTGAATGTGTTCTACGTTTATTCATTATCTTCATCTTTCACTTCCTCTTCTCTAAGTGCGGTTTGTCTCATATCCTCCTTGCTCTCGTTTAAATTAGTTGGTGTCTTAGTTCCTTAAGTTCATTCATCTAGGTTGGTTAATTTCAATTTGTCAACTCTTATCTTAGTGTCCATTTGCCATAAATTGTGAGTTATAAAACTCAAGAATTTTCTACCTTAAAATATAAATTTCCCTGTGGACTCGACTCGGACTCACCGCTTAACTATTTTCTTATAATTAATTTGTGGGTCGATAATTAAGTTTGGTAGGGGATGTATTAACGGCATGCATTTTAACTATCATCTGACCGGTACTGTTCGTGAAGCTTATGAAGGGCACGTGATCCGAGACTGGAAGGGCTGACAGGATGATGACACGTGACCAAAACACTTGGGCGGGAACTGTGGAAGACACACGCCCAGTGCTGCTCCTGCTGGAACTGCTTATAAATGGAAGCCTTCTTCCACAGATGAAGACTGATCGAATACAGAAGACTTGAAAGAAAAGTAGAAGAGCAGAGAGCCCTTTCGATCCAACAGAAGAGAAAGAAAGAGAGTTGAGAGAGTGAAGAGTTGAGAGAGATGTCCTCAGATCTTTGGTTCAAAACCAGATCTGAGTTTTGCTCACTTGTTTGAGCTACATTCCCTGTAGGGATTCTTTTATCTTTCGTTTACTTTTGTTTTGTTTTTCGAACTCCTTTCATCAAGCTGATAGTCAGCGTTTGCAGAGGTGCTGCCTCTGGGTGCTGTGGAGGTTTCCACTGGACAGCAAGCTGTGAGGCTCAGTGGGTTGTAGGCAAGCTGTGAGGCCCAGCGGTTCAAGCTGTGAGTCAGCAGTAATCCACACTCGGGTTGAGTGTAGGGTGGATGTAGGTCTGGAGGACCGAACCACCTAAAAACCTCTGTCTACTGTGTGATTACTTTGTGGTTTGCATCGCCTCTTTATTCTAGTACTCTGCGCAGTAGATGTTTGTTTAAGTTCTTCAGCAGTTCTGGTTGGTCTTTGATTTGTGCATTCTATCTGTTTAGCAGAATTTCTCATTCTGCAATTGATTCTGCTGCAGTAGTTTTTATCGGGTGTTTGATCTATTCACCCCCCTCTAGATCACCCTAAGCGTCCCAACATGATGTTCTGCCTTAATTTGTTGACAAGTAAGGCAACGTGACACATAGTCTGTGAGACCCGTTCCTTAACGAATCTTTATTGGTAATATGATAGAATTTAATCCACGAATTTCGGTTATTTTTATGAAATTTGTGGGCTTTTTCTAGTAATTAATCTAATTAGAAAAAACTTTTAAGGAAATTAATGGGCATATGCATAAATATGCTTCTTTGAGGGTCTAGATCGTAAAAGAAGGTTAAAAAGCAAAAAAAATAATATTCTAATCTCTTTTTTTGACCCCCCTTCGATCTCCCCTCTCTCTCCCACTTTACCATTCGCCCCCCCCTTTTCTTTTTCACCCGAGCGTTGGCACCCGCGGGCGAACCGGCAGGCGCACAGGGAATCGCGGGCGGACGCCCGCGAACGCGACCCTCTCTCGCCTTCCTCTTCCTCTTGGCACATGGCGACACCGACGGCAACGGCGAAGGACCGGCGGCCTCTCCGGCGACCTGGCAAGGAGGGGTGAGGTCGCGACCGCGGAACCCCCGAAAGCCCGCACGAACCTGCGACCCCCTCTCGCCTCTTTCTCCCTTCTCGGCGCTCGACGACCCGGAGGCCATGGCAGAAGCACCGGAGCTCCATCGACGAATCTGCAAGGCGTAGAACCCAGCGGCGCCACCGTCAGAGTTGAACCCTGGCGTGGAGGGACGAACCCGCGGCCAAGACGTCAGCTTTCTCCCTCCCCTTCTCACGGTGGAATCGACGTCCTCGGTTCGGCATTCGAAGGGGGAGCGGTCTTCTTCCCGTGCTAGGACCGGCAGGAGCTTCCCCCACGACGAGTGCAACGCCGAGGCATCAACTCGGGACGAACCGTGGAGTGAAGAGACGGCCGGGTAAGGCGAACCGCCGCGCGACCCTCGGCTTGTTCACGGCCGGATCGGACATTTCCATCGCATTTGAGGTAGGGGGATCGATGCCCTAGCCTGTTAAATTGTTCCTAATGCATGCCCATCGTTGCTGAGTTCATAGATTAACTATCGATCGTCGCTGAGTTCATAGATTAACTATCGCATGCCCATCGTCGCTGAGTTCATAGATTAACTATCTCATGCCCATCGTTGCTGAGTTCATAGATTAACTATCGCATGCCCATCGTCGCTGAGTTCATAGATGATAAATTGTTATATTATGATGGTGGAATGACAGGGAACATGTTAAAAATAATAATTTCCATCGATTTGAGTCGACCGGGAAGGGATCCGGTTATGATTCCAGTGGATCCGGTTCTCCGATAAGAACCACGTTTAATTTATTTTAGATTTTATAACGGTCCGCCATAAACCATTTATTGACCCGAGCGGCTGACGATTAGACCGCGTAAATAATTTAAATTTGAATGGCGGTAGAAACTTCACGGCCAGTTCGTATAACAACACGCGGCGGTTCGTTATTCGACCGCTTGTTCTGCGACTATGCGTGTTCGTTAAATCATGCATTTAATATAGCATCTCTGCCACGTTTAAGTCGTTTTATCGACTGGGGTGGTTTTCTTTCAACGGTTTATCCCGACGGATTTCAATCCTTAACATAGTCAATTATTCATGCATTTAATTATGGAATAATTGCCATTTCAGCATATTCAATAATTTAGGCATTTAGTCATGGAATAATTGTTTTATCATATTCAATTATTTATGGATTAAATTATTGAATAATGGCCATCTTAGCATATTCAATTAACTATGCATTTAATAGTTGCATACTTGCCATTTTAGCATAATCAGTTATTTATGCATGTAATTAATGAATAATTACCATTTTAACATGATTCGATCAGTTATGCTTTTGATCTTGCAAATTTGCCATGTTTAGTCGTTATCATAAATTATGGCATGTTTTTAGATCCCAATAGAATTTCTTTCTCTCTCTTTGTGATGGAACCACTAGTCGTAGCCCAGCGACCTGTAGTGTCGGCCCACCTAGGAGAGGTGGAGGGGTAGTCCCGTGATACAGTTTTTAAGCTAGTTCTGTGGGCCCCAGTCCAACCGTAGCGTCCTACGGAGGGGAATACTAGCAAGAGGCCTGGCTCTAGGCACGAGCCAGTGTGTGCACACGTGGTCAGAGACTTGGACTGACACTGAGGAGTGTTGCTCTGACTAGTTACTTGCTTCTGGTAGTGTTACGCGTCTCGCTTGCTATGATCAGGCTTGCGTAGATGCTTGAGACGCAGTGTAAGTCATCAGTGGACGCATCTGGTTTCTTCTTCTGGTGGATCTCCTCTCCTTCTCACTCTTGTCACTAGGGAATGATTGAGTTGTTATTCTATTGGTAGATTTCGAGTACTCGCATTTGAATTAAATTGGCATATTAGTTAGCTGTCTATAGACTATTTAGTTAATTTTACAACTTTATTAAATTATCATTTATTTATGCCAATGCATGTTTTACTGCTTTCCTTTAGTTAGTTGTGAGTTAGGGATTTCTGTGAACCCTACTGAGTCTCTGCTGTGAGACTCACCCCTTCCTTTTACATGTGAGGCGGAGCAACAGGCTGCAGGATTCTCTCGTGCTTTTGGTGAAAAGTCTTAGAGCTAGCAGTGGTCTGTCAGTGGTCGGTTAGTAGTCAGCCTATCTTGTTTTCTTCTTTTGGCCGGGGTATGTCCCGTGTAGTCATTTATTTTGACCATTGTACAGTGTGAGACTTATGATATATGGATCTGGACTACTTGTATAAATTTTACCACTCTGAAATGTTTAATTTCTTCTGTTTAAAGTTCAAATGAATGCTTTAATTAATATTACGCGTGTAATTTGTATTCGTTATGCATCCCCTCGACAAACACTTACTAACCCTTACGGGCCCTCATCAGCCTCTTGGGTGGCTTCCCTGAGCTCTTGGTATCGATAAATTGATGATATCGAGTTATCAGTATCTGGATCTCCTGGGTCGTCATAGTTGGTATCAGAGCGGTGTTGAGGATTTGTATAAGGAATTGAAATTGCATTAAGTCCAGAACAAGTCCATGTGAGTCTACTGCTGGCTTAGGATGTTTTCCGTGATTACTGATGGATTTTCTGTTATTACGTGTTTTCCTCTAGATTAAAATGCCACCTCGTAAAAGGGCACGTGTCCCGAGGGAAAGAAGTGGTACTTCTCCTCCGGCTAATGTGCCAGCTCCAATTCAATCCGATCCTGCTCCTCAAGCCGATTTGCCTCCAGATGGTCGTGGCAGAGCTTTAAAAGAATTTTTGTTGTTCCACCCACTGACTTATGAAGGACAGGCATATCCTGATGCAGCCAGAGTATGGCTTGATGCAACCGAATGTGTATTCTGTTCCATGGAGTGCACGGAGGACGAAAAAGTGATGCTGGCTACATCCCTATTGCAAGGAGCAGCGCTCGCGTGGTGGACCACGGTGTGGGAAGTTGTTTTCAGCTCCCGTCCATTTTGTCAGATTACTTGGCAGGAGTTTGTCGCATCGTTTGAGCTTGCATACGGTCCAGCATATTTGAGAATGGCCAAAATGCATGAATATATGGACCTGGCTCAAGGCGATACGACAGTCTTGCAGTATCGAAACAAGTTTATGGAATTGGGTCATTAAGCCCCTCAGATCCTTACTGATGAAAATATGAAAACTAGGCGTTTCTTGTATGGGCTGAGGCCGGAACTGAGACAGCCTCTGATTGCAACTAGGGTGGCCTAGATGGACTTGGCATATCAAGCGACTGTAGCATTAGAACTTGATATTATAAGAGCTCAAGGGCGGACCCAGGTTGAGCTCGTGCATCAAATTGTGCAGCGTCAGCAAGCTAATTACCAACCGAATATGCCATTTCAACAAGTCAGTCAACCGTCTGTGGCAGGAGTTCCATCTGCTGTACCTACTGCCAGTGGTACTTCTTTTTCTAAACCTAAGTTCAAGAAGCCGTTCAAAAAGTTTAAGAAGCGGTATGGCAGGCAGGCTTCTTCGGGTACTATGCAGCAATCGACACCTTCTTTCCAACAGCGCCAGGGTTCAGTGGTGAGTTAGCCGAGGCAATGTCCGAAATGTGGTGGGAGCCACCCAGGCAAGCCGTGTCTGATGCCGGTGGTTTGCTTTCGATGTGATCAACCGGGACATGTGATTCGAGATTGTCCTCTGAGGCCGAAACCGGTGCAGTTCTCTCAACCACAACCGTCTCAGTTCAGACCTCCTCCACCACATAAATTGTCCTGAAACAGCTGTGGCATCTCATCTCGTGGAAGGTACGATTATGATTTATGGCCATGCAACTCATGTTTTATTTGATTCATGTGTTTCTTATTCATTTTTTTTGAAGACTATGATTTCTTTCAGTTCGCTCCTTGTTCTTCCTTTTAAATTTCAAGGATGAAATTTCTATTAGGAGGGAGGGACTGTGAGACCCATTTCTTAACGAATCTTTACCGATAATATGATAGAATTTAATCCATGAATTTTGGCTATTTTTAAGAAATTTGTGGGCTTTTCTAGTAATTAATCTAATTAGATTAAAGCTTTTAAGGAAATTAATGGGCATATGCATAAATATGCTTCTTTGAGGGTCTAGATCACAAAAGAAGGTTAAAAGAAAAAAAATAATATTCTAATCTCTTTTTTTGAACCCCCTTCGATCTCCCCTCTCTCTCCCACTTTACCATTCGCCCCCCCCTTTTCTTTTTCACTGGAGCGCTGGCACCCGCGGGCGAACCGACAGGCGCACAGGGAATCGCGGGCGGACGCCCGCGAACATGACCCTCTCTCGCCTTCCTCTTCCTCTTGGCGCGTGGCGACACCGGCGGCAACGGCAGAGGACCGGCGGCCTCTCCGGTGACCTAGCAAAGAGGGGTGAGGTCGCGGCCGCGGAACCCCCGAACGCCCGCACGAACCGGCGACCCCCTCTCGCCTTTTTCTCCCTTCTCGATGCGCTACGACCCAAAGGCCACGGCGGAAGCGCCGGAGCTCCGTTGACGAATCTGCAAGGCGTAGAACCCGGCGGCGCCACAAGTGAGTGCAACGCCGAGGCATCAACTCGGGACGAACCGTGGAGTGGAGAGACGGTCGGGTAAGGCGAACCGCAGAGCGACCCTCGGCTTGTTCGCGGAAGGATCAGACATTTCCATCGCATTTGAGGTAGGGGGATCGATGCCCTAGCCCGTTAAATTATTCCTAATGCATGCCCATCGTCGCTGAGTTCATAGATTAACTATCGCATGTCCATCGTCACTGAGTTCATAGATTAACTATCGCATGCCCATCGTCGCTGAGTTCATAGATTAATTATCGCATGCCCATCATTGCTGAGTTCATAGATTAACTTTCGCATGCACATCGTCGCTGAGTTCATAGATGATAAATTGTTATATTATGATGGTGGAATGACATGGAACATGTTAAAAATAATAATTCCTGTCGATTTGAGTCAACCGGGAAGGGATCCGGTTGTGATTCCGGTGCATCCGGTTCTCCGGTAAGAACCACGTTTAATTTATTTTAGATTTTATAACGGTCCGCCATAAACCATTTATTGACCCGAGCGGTTGACGATTAGACTGCGTAAATAATTTAAATTTGAATGGCGGTAGAAACTTCACGGCCAGTCTGTATAACAACACGCGACAGTTCGTTGTTCGACCGCTTGTTCTGCGACTATGCGTGTTCGTTAAATCATGCATTTAATATAGCATCTCCGCCATGTTTAAGTCGTTTTATCGACTGAGGCGGTTTTCTTTCAACCGTTTGATCCCGACAGATTTCAATCCTTAACATAGTCAATTATTCATGCATTTAATTATGGAATAATTGCCATTTCAGCATATTCAATAATTTAGGCATTTAGTTATGGAATAATTGTTTTAGCATATTCAATTATTTATGGATTAAATTATTGAATAATGGCCATCTTAGCATATTCAATTAACTATGCATTTAATAGTTGCATACTTGCCATTTTAGCATAATCAGTTATTTATGCATGTAATTAATGAATAATTACCATTTTAACATGATTCGATCAGTTATGCGTTTGATCTTGCAAATTTGCCATGTTTAATCGTTATCATAAATTAAGGAATGTTTTTAGATCCCAATAGAATTTCTTTCTCTCTCCTTGTGATGGAACCACTAGTCGTAGCCCAGTGACCTGTAGTGTCGGCCCACCTAGGAGAGGTGGAGGGGTAGTCCCGTGATACGATTTTTAAGCTAGTTCCGTGGGCCCCAGTCCAATCGTAGCATCCTACGAAGGGGAATACTAGCTAGAGGCCTGGCTCTAGGCACGAGCCAGTGTGTGCACACATGGTCAGAGACTTGGACTGACACTGACGAGTGTTACTCTGACTAGTTACTTGCTTCTGGTACTGTTACGCGTCTCGCTTGCTATGATCAGGCTTGCATAGATGCTTGAGACGCAGTGTAAGCCGTCAGTGGACACATCTGGTTTCTTCTTCTGGTGGATCTCCTCTCCTTCTCACTCTTGTCACTAGGGAATGATTGAGTTGTTATTCTATTGGTAGATTTCGAGTACTCGCATTTGAATTAAATTGGCATATTAGTTAGCTGTCTATAGACTGTTTAGTTAGTTTTACAGCTTTATTAAATTATCATTTATTTATGCCAATGCATGTTTTACTACTTTCCTTTAGTTAGTTGCGAGTTAGGGATTTCTGTGAACCCTACTGAGTCTCTGCTGTGAGACTCACCCCTTCCTTTTACAAGTGAGGCGGAGTAACAGGCTGTAGGATTCTCTCGTGCTTTTGGCGAAAAGTCTTAGAGCCAGCAGTGGTCTGTCAGTGGTCGGTTAGTAGTTAGGCTGTCTTGTTTTCTTCTTTTAGCTGGGATATGTCCCGTGTAGTCATTTATTTTGACCATTGTACAGTGTGGGACTTGTGATATATGGATGTGGACTACTTGTATAAATTTTACCACTCTGAAATGTTTAATTGCTTCCATTTAAAGTTTAAATGAATGCTTTAATTAATATTGCGTGTGTAATTTCTATTCGTTATGCATCCCCTCGACAAACACTTACTAACCCTTACGGGGCCTCATCAGCCTCTTGGGTGGCTTCCCCGAGCTCTTGGTATCGGTAAATCGATGATATCGGGTTATCGGTATCCGGATCTCCTGGGTCGTCACATAGTCTGCTATCTCTCTCTTCATATTGGGCCACTAATAATTTCTTTTAAGGTCTTGAGACATCTTGGTAACACCAGGGTGAACAATATACTTAGATTTATGAGCTTCTTCTAAGATCATCTTCTTAGTATCAGCATGATCCGGGATACAGATACGACCTCGAAATAATAATCTTCCATCATTTGCAATGAAGAAATCCGGTCATTACTCCATATCAACCTTAATCTCTAATAATACAGGGTCATTCTCTTGTAACTTGACTAGATCTTCAATCAATGTAGGTTGTATCCGGATATTGGCTATAAAGCAATCCTTTTTCTTCATATCAACATCTAAATTCAACTGAGCAAATTTAGAAATAAGAGTAGTCATACCTTTCAGACTTGATAGCTTTCCCACTAGTTTTCTACTGAGCGCATTAGCTACAATATTCACTTTGCCTGGATGATATTGAATATCGAAATCAAAGTCCTTAAGATACTCCAGCCATCGCCTTTTCCTCATATTTAACTCATTTTGAGAAAAGAGGTATTTCAGGCTCTTGTGATCTGAATATACATTAAATTTCTCCCCATAGAGATAATGACGTCAAATCGTCGAGGTGAATATGACAGATGCCAGCTCTAGATCATGAACAAGATAATTCTCCTCATGCCACTTCAATTGTCTTGAAGCATAGCAAATCACCTTGCCATTTTGCATGAGCACGCACCCTAGGCCAATGCCGGATGCATCAGTATAAACTTCAAATCCGCCATCTTTAGTAGGCAATGCCAGTATAGGTGCCGTGGTGAGATGTTCCTTAAGAGCCAAGAAATTCTCTTCACATTCCTTTGTCCACTCGAAAGGATTTTCCTTCCTAGTGAGTTTTGTTAAAGGAGCGGCGATCTTGGAGAAATCTTTGATAAATCATCTATAGTAACCGGCTAGGCCAATGAAACTCCGAACTTCAGATACGGTGTTCGGTCGGCTCCAATTACTAACCGCTTCAACTTTAGAAGGATCTACTGCAATGCCTTCTTTAGAAATAATGTGGCCAAGAAAAGAAACCTCTTTAAGCCAAAATTCACATTTGTTCAATTTGGCATAGAGTTGGTGTTCTTGTAAGGTTCACAAAGCAACCCTTAGATGTTCCTCGTGTTCCTCCTTTGTCTTAGAATAGATAAGGATATCATCAATGAAGATGATCACAAATTGGTCAAGATAAGGCCAGAACACATTATTCATTAGTTGCATAAATGCTGCCGCGCATTAGTTAACCCGAACGGCATTACCATGAATTCATAGTGCCCATATCTGCTTCAGAAAGCAGTCTTGTGAATGTCTTCCTCCTTGATCCTCAGTTGATGATAGCCTGACCTGAGGTCAATCTTGGAGAAGTACTCTGCGCCAGACAGTTGATCAAATAGCTCATCGATACGCGGTAGTGGGTATTTGTTCTTGATGATAAGTTGATTCAGCTGTTGGTAGTCGATGCATAACCTGAGGGAACCATCATTCTTCTTGATAAATAAGATCGGCGCATCCCAAGGGGATGTGCTAGGTCGAATGAAGCCTTTTTCTAGCATCTCATGAAGTTGCTTCTTTAATTCCTTCAACTCTGTGGGGGACATCCTGTAAGGAGTTATTGACATAGGTGCTACTCTAGGTGTGAGTTCAATGGTGAAGTTAACCTCCCTCTCGGGCGGTAAACCAGGTAACTCGAAGGAAAAACATCAGGAAACTCCTGAACTACGGGGATTTCATCTATCTGAATTTCCTTAGACTCAGTAACTACTACGGAGGCAAGGAAAGCTTCACATCCTTGTGAAATGGGTTTGCAAGCGTGAAGGGATGAAATAATGGTAGGATGTTTTCGGTATTTGATACCAAGGAAGGAAAATCTTGGAAGACCTGGTTTCCTGAAAGAGATTATCCTATTGCGGCAATTTATATAGGCGTCATGTTCTACAAGCCAATCTACACCTAATATGGCATCATATCCTTCCATATCAAGGCATACCAGGTTTGCCAGAAGATTATGACCTTATACCATTACCTTACTATCGGGGTAATAAGTCGTAAGTTTAGTTCCAGGACCTATGGGTGTGGTAATAGCTAGGTCTGATGGTAAAAGAACTGATGAAACTGGCAAAGTCTTTGCAAAAGTAGTTGATATAAAGGAATGAGAAGCACCAGTATCAAATAACACGAATGCGGGATGTGAATAAATTTGAATGGTACCTTCCATTAACCCATCATCCTTGGGCGCTTCATCATCTTCTAGAACAGCGTTAAGATGAGCATGTCGCTTTCGTCCACCGCTAGAAGATTGATCCTTCATAAGGGGACAATCCGACATACGGTGCTCTCGGCTGCCACATCGCAAACACGCCCCTATGCGTTTCCAGCATTCCCTGGCCGAGTGGCCAAACTTCTCGCAGAACGTGCAAGCCGCCATGACTTACTTTTCTTCATCCTTCACCTTTTTATTCTTGTGGTAATTGCTACCACCCCCGTTCCGGGATCTCTTCTTACTATCATGGGATTTGTAAGGCTCCGTGATGCTGAACTTTTCCTTCTTCTCACGCCGATCCGTCTTTCGGCTAGACTCCTCTCCCTTGCTTTTGAGTTTTTCGATCTTCTCCAAGGTCCTTTCACATAGATGAGCTCGTTGGACCATTTCTGCATAGGTCCGAATATTTTGCGAGACGAGTTGTTACATGAAGATGGGTCGCAGCCCGTCCATGAAGCGATTTGCTTTCAGAAGATCCGTGCTCACTAGATGCTGAGCATAAGGTGCTAGGCGAGAGAATTGTAATTCATATTCCGCCACCGTCATCATGTCTTGACGTAGCGATGCAAATTCTGCCGCCTTCCTATCCTTGACATGTTCGGAGAAGTATTTGGCGCAAAAGAGCGCGAGAAATCCTTCCCAAGTGTGTGGTGCATCTGCAGGCGGTGCTGGAATAGACTTCCACCATGTACGCGCATCCTTGTTAAGTTGGAATGTGGCGAGACGAACCTTTTCTTGGTCGACACATTGCATGACCTCGAATATACGGTTCATTTCATCGATCCAATTTTCAGTTTCATCTGAATTGGAAGAACCAGAAAACCTCGGAGGATTTAGACTTCGGAAGTTGCGGTGCAGATCACCGGCCCCTGCCCTTGCGCCAGCTTGGGCCATAGTTTGCAAGGCCTGGGTGAGTCCTGCAACGGTTTGTTGTATTCCATCCCAATCAACACGATGAGCCATTGTAAGAATGAGGTACCTGAGAAAAGTAATAAATTTGTTAATCCGAATGGAATTGGTGGGATTAATCTTAGAGATAATTTCTAAATAACTATCTCATCCCGGCTCTACCCAATTTCTCTCCTAGGTTGGGAATTTCTTTCCTTAGTTTCATAGGCATGGGTCCTTAAGCTTTGGACTTAACCTAGGACATGACATCTTTTCCTTGGAATAAGTAAATCTTTAGACCTAGGCTCAGATACCACTTTAACTGTCACGTCCCGAGCTTTTATTATAGCGGAAGGAATTTCGGGAACGTGAACAGCCGGCATGGTAAGCCTCTCGCAAGCAAGTAATCAGAGCGCAAGACAATCACACAAAAGTAATTGCACAAGTAATTTCTCAAAAATATAACTTTATTTCATAATCATAATCAAAATCACATAAAGTCACTACTTGACATCCTTTCAACACTATGACTCAAGAAAAATCAAAATTACAATCTGACTCGACTAAACACTTGTCAACTAGGGTTTCTCTCATTTCCAATTGACCTTCAATCACTCTCGGACCCGCTACTCGCATAATCCGAATCCGATTCACTAGTATTTCCTGAAAAGACAAGAAAATAGGTATGAGCACACGTGTCCAGTAGGTATCTTCGTATCAACATGAAGACAATATTTAAGTGATTAATGCTTTAGCTCTAGAATCAAGATAAAAATGAAAATGCGGTAAATCATACATCATACACCAAAATAACCAAGAATCTAGAGTCATGAGATATTTGAGCAAATAGACATCATTGAGCAAGATTTAATCATGTAGATATACATTTGACCTTTCATGAACAAGAAAGTACGAGCATGTATCGAGAAAGTACTTACACAACCTTGTAAAGGCTATGTACTAGAAAGTCATTAACAAGCATGTAATTGTTAATGTGAGCTTCGTGGTTCTTCACTCGTCTATAAAAAAAGTACTTCCGGCGCAATACGACGCAAGTACTCATCGTACCCCATAGTTTTCAACACGTTTCCGACCATCGACCGTGGGGGCTAGTGTCGAGCCCTTGGGCACAGTCCGTGCCCGCTCTTGCATCTTCAAGTTACAGATCAAGCTAATTCCACGAGATAATAATTTTGGCCAATAATTTCAATTCCAAACAAAGTTTACATGATAATGTAGCCAAGGTATAGAACATATCCAAACCCGATCTTTGAGATTTCAAGGACGATTTAGAAAAGACATTATGCTACGGCGGCATTCCGTCATCATAACGATACATAAATTAAGTTTCATAACTTAACCTTAACTTATTAGATAGAGTTTTTGGTTCCAAATAATCAAGAGACCATCTAAGAACACATTTAGAACAACCCTTGGGTCAAATCCCAGGTTAGATGCTTGACAGAAAGAGACGGTCATCTATTGGGCCGTTTCAGGAAGAAAACGGTCACAGTCAAGCCGCTAAATTCATAATAACGGTCTAGTTAAGGCCGCAACTAGACTGTGTCAACCAGAAAGAAAGGAAAGTCGACACTTAATGAATTCTGGATAATAACGGTCGCAAGGGGGCCGTTTTATGAAACAAAACGGTCTGAGAAAGACCCCTAAGTAATAGAGACGGTCTCCTATAGGCCGCAATTTACCAGAGTATAGAAAGTAAAACTTTGATCATGTGAGTGCTTTCTAGACAATTTGGGCTTTAAGGGTACAACCAGCTCAACGTCCTAGTGGGAATCCCAGGTTCACGGAGACTTACGGAGGCCTTGAAACATAATCCCCTAGTCCAACAGAAGGAATATCCGGCGGAGAGGTTCATAAGTCTAAGAGATATGCCTATAAGTGCAAGCGTGTATCTAATGATCGCATACCGGAGTATACACCATGTACTTAAGAAAATGACTCAAGAGATGAGAGTGTAATGGTGAAACATACGGATAAAAATTGTGACATTAATACCTCATAAATCATGTCTACATTATAAAAAAATATTTAATTAAAAATCATAACATTTGGCATGAAATTACATAATAATGAAAAATAAGATTCTAAAACATGCTCATGCTGTAACAGAGTGTTTAACAGGAAAATAAACATAATTTTTAGTGAAAAATAACATAATTATAGGGTTTCTAATATGCAAAATTCAACTAGGCTCGGTTTGGTTTACAGAATCAAATAGCAGTCGGGGTCTAGCCGCAAAGAGTCAAAGACGGTCTCGCGATAGACCATTTTGTAAGAAGGAAACAATTTTTCATTAGACCGCAAGAAGGTCTTACGGTCCCTGGGTGACCATTTTATGTCTGACTGACAGAAGTTACAAAATAGTGATATAAAATGCTAATCTAGGGCATGTTACACATGGAAAACGATGTGAACACGTAGCTAAGACGTGTTAGAAGGTAATTAGGCCATGAACATACATACGTTGTGAGAAATAAACAAGAAATTTCTATTTTTATCTCATTAGGGCTAGGTGTATGTATGGAATATGAACTTACTGCACAATCTCAATAAAACATAAAATGCTCCATGTATAATGCATGAAAACGACTGGAAATTGAGGGCTTTTACTCCTAACATCAAGTTTAAGCCATTCATGAGATAACCTACCTCTGGACTAGGCTTTAAACGTCGAATTTAGGGTTGTAAGTCGACCCTAGTTTCTGCTCATCCTGAACCGAACCAGCAACTTCTCGCCCTTCTAACTCTTGACTCCCTTCACCTAAGACCACGAAAATTGGAGGGTAGGAAGAGGTTACTAAGGTGAAGAAATTTGTCTAAAGTACTAAGGTGAAGAAATAAGTCTAAAGAACTAACTTCTAATTACCTCGTTTAGTGCTTCTAATTTGTAGATCTTCCTGGATCCGTTGCACAGGTTCCTGGGTTGCTTGCAACCAGTGACTTTGCAAACTTCTATCTTCCTGATGGCTTGATCTCCTAAGACGAAATTTTGAGGGTGATTAGACCTTACTAGTATGAACAAAAGACTCTAAAGAACCTACCTCAAACAATGCTTCCTTACCTTAGTTCTACACGAGCCAAAAGTAAGGGCCGTACATGTGAAACTTGAGATCTATTTATAGGGTTAGCTAGGGTTTTGGAGATTAGAACGAACCTAGAGTCCTAATTAGGACTTGTAATCGCCCCAATCGCATTCTAGACTCTTCTAACTAAGGGATAGCATCGATCCTAGGCGATTTGGATGCCAAAGTTCCCAGCTTTTCATGCCTTCTTCCATTCACGAAATCTGGAGAGAGTAGCGGTCATTGGAGGGCCGCTATTGTTCCCAGGCGGTCGCTCGATAGACCATTTTTACCCCTTGGCGCCGAATTTGAACTATTTCAAACTCTTTTGATATTATCTCCAATTATTAGCCTATTTATCCCTTTAAGAATCTGAAAAATAGCTAAATGATGCTTCTAGAATATGGGCTAGACCTTTTTGGGTCATGTGGGCCTATTTAAATGGGCCTGGTCCATTAATTAGTATAGGGCCTTTTTAATTTAATTAACAACTCCTTAATTCATTTAATAACCCATTAAGCTTGGATTAATTCTATTTAACTCTAGAAAATCTCAAAAAAAGTCTAAAATACTTTATATAAAATTTTGGGGTATTACAGTAATGTCCTTGTCTAAATCCATAGAGAGAGAGAGAGAGAGTGGAAAGGCGCCTACGAGACATGTTCAGCGATGCTGACATGGGCACAGTGGAAGGGCACAAAGAGCCCCAGCTTCAACGATGTCGACACAGTGAAAGGTCCTCGCTGGTCTAAGTGGAAGGGCACCTGTGAGACAGCTTCAACGACACCAACATGGGCCCCGTAAGATCGTTGGGGACTTTGTCCACTAGAAGGGTGCTTGTGAGACACCGGGGACTTTGCCCAGTGGCACTACAACCAGAAGATCATCAAAGAGGGAGAGCGAGTGAGAGAGAATGGGACTGGGAGGAGTGAGAGAGAGAATGGGAGGAGTGAGAGTGGAGAGAGTGCGAAACAGGGGGAGGGCATCAGGGGTGTATCCCCCCTGACGGCGGCACTTGCATAGAGAGAGAGGGAGAGGCAAAGAGCGAGAAAGAGGGGGGAGGGCACCGGAGCAAAGAGAGAGAGCATGAGATAGGAGGAAGGCCACCGAAGGGAGTCTCCCCCTCCGATGCCAGCACCTGTGCAGAGAGAGAGGGAGATGTTGTGCCTCTGTGGTTTTGATGTGAGTCATACACTGTGAGTCACCATGCATTGATGTTCTGTTTTGATGATTGATTTGGTTTTGATGATTGGTGTTTGATGTGAGTTACTGTGAGTCATCTTGCTGAAATGAGTCATCTTCATATGTTCAGTCATTCTGATGTTCAGCCGGTTTATCAAAGCATTGCATTACTGTTCTGTTAGTTTATCAGATCATAAAGCATTTGCATTGCATATTTGATGTTCAGCCATGTTATCTGCTGCATAAAGCATTCATACATCACAGTCAGCATAGTGTGGGCCGACCCCTTTCTAGATGGGTCGACCCCCCAGATAAGTGTAGTGTATACACTCTTCGGTTGGGTTCAACTGAAGTCTGCACATCAGCTTGCATGATTTCAAAGTATGTACATTGCACAGCATGCATCAATTCCAAGTAGGTACATCGTCTGTTCATGAAGTATATACATTGTACTTGTGTTCAATAGCCTCAAGTGTATACACTCGCACATAATACACACATGCTTAGCTGCTGTTCTAAGTCTGCACATTGCCAAAGTCTGAACAGTCATCGTCTTAGTGCATCTCAAGTCTATTCATTGGTACAGTAATGTAAGTCTATACATCGTTCGTCTCATATGCACATTTGAGTCAAAGTCTGCACAACATAAGTCTATACACTTTTGCATCTCATTTAGCGTCTTATATGCATGTTTGAGTCAAAGTTTGTATAGCCCAAGTCTGTACACTGAGGACGCTTGTTAGCTTTCAAAGTCTATACATTGTCCACAGTGCATCCAGCTAGTCTATTCATTGGAGCGTCTTGTTCAGCGTCTCATGGCAAAGTCTGCACATTCTATTGTTCAACGTCTGCATGCATTACATGAAGTCTGTACACTGCATCGTCTCAACTTGCGTCTCACTGAGCATCCATTCACTGCAAAGTCTATACAGACTTCATCGTCTTAGAGATCATTTCATGCCTTCACCTAAAGTCTGTACATCCACCGTCTTATCCAGCGTCTCTCGCTTGCAAAGTCAATACACTAGTCGGTGGAACAAAGTCTGAACATCCTTCAGTGAACTTCGAAGTCTATACATTGGGAGCCTTTTACCTATGTTCAGTTCTGAAGTTTGTACATCCTTCAATGAACCTTGAAGTCTATGCATTCGCTACAGAGATCACTGTCAAGTCTATACATTGGTCTTCGTATTCAAAGTCTGTACATTGGTCTTCATATTCGAAGTCCATACATTGGTCTTCAGCTAAAGTCTGTACATCGGACTTTCATTTAAAGTCTGTACATCGCTGCTTTGTCAAAGTCTGTACATCGCAGCTGTGGTGAAGTCTGTACAGCCACTCTCTTATCAAAGTCCATACATCCTTCTGTTGGAATTCCAAGTCCATACATCGGACTGTTTGAGCAAGTCTGTACAGCATTTCATTCACATTGGAAGTCTACACATTGGGGGCTTTCCCTACGCTTTGGCCAAGTCCATACATTGGCGTACTGTTCATGCTTCAGTCATCAAACTCTATACAGACTTAAGCGTCTCATTCTGCGTCTTCCATCAAAGTCTGTACATCGCCTTCAATATTCAAGTCTATACATCGTGGGCTTCATTCCTTCTAGTCTGTACATCCTTCAAGGGCCAAGTGTATTCATCGCTCACAGGTCATACGTTCAAGTCTGAAGTCTATACAGCCTTGGTTTCTGCATTGAAGTCTATACACTGGTTGAGCTTCGTGAAGTCTATACAGTGGCTATACATTGTGAAGTCTACACATTGGTAAAGCTAGTGCATGCATTGTTCATCACATGTCTTGTTCACTGCGTCGACACTGACACTGGATGCGTTGACGCATTGGCCAGTTGCCAAGGGCGTGAGCATCTCGCTTGAGGAGCTGAGGCGACGCTGCACGATGGAAGCGTTGATGCCTTGGGCTGATGTCCAAAGGTCTTTTGATCAACATCAAGTCTGTACAGCATGAAGTCTGTACATTGGTTTTTGTCTTGAACAGAAGGCCTAAGTCTACACACTCTCCATATGATAATGCATTCTTCAGCAAGTATATACATTGAGCACGCATGAAGACTTCTAAGTCTATACACTCCCTCACTCTGTACACACTTGCTATATTGATTTCTATAAGTCTATACAATGCTTTGCATTCACAGAGTCTGTACAGGGTGCTTAGACTTAAACTGATGACTTATCCGATGCTCTGTCTGACAGGGATTCTTACCGAGATTGATGACCTGGCTCGTGATCCCAGGAGGACGAGGTATGCAGATGCTGACACGTGGATGAAGCTGCCTCGGATCTGGCGAATTCCTTGGGCGGGAAAACGTGGAAGCCACGCGCCCAGGGGCTGCTGCTGTTGCTGCTATATATACGAGCCTTCTTCCACTAAAGAAGACTGATCGAAAGAAAAGGAGAAAAGTCTATACATCTAGTCTGAGAGTAGCAGAGAATTTTTGATCCAGAGAAGAAAAAGAGAGAGAGTGAGCCGAAGAGAATAGAGGAGCAGAGATCGAGAGAGTGAAAGAGAAAAAGAAGAAAAGAGCTGCAGTAGATTGCAGAGAAGAGAAGAGACAGAGAGAGCCTGCGAAAGAAGAAGAAAAGAAATAGAAGAAGAGCAGAAGGAGAAGAAGAGAAAGAGAGAGTTAGAGAGCTCGTGAGGGTTAAGAGAAAAAGAAAGTGAGAGAGAAGAGAAGAGAAAGAGAAGCTTACCTGAAGATCTGTCTACTGGACCGTGGATCAAATCCAGGCCAATCAGCTCCATGCGAGGCACATCTGTGTTATCTTTCTTTACAGCTTTCTGATCGCTGTGTATTTTTCCTTTCTTATTTTTCCTTCTTCATTTGGTTAGCTTTGTACTTCCGATCCTATGGATTGAGGTCGGGTCGCTCATGGTCTGGAGGAAGAGAGGTCTGCGACCTCTAGTTTCCAAGTGGCTGGGAGTCACTTGGGTGTCCCTCCGGTTGGGAGGAAGAGGGGAGGCTGTTCCCCTGGTCAAGCTGTGTGGCAGCGACTGTTTGCAGACTGAGTCTGCTTGGTTCTAGCGTTTGCTAGTGAAGCCTCACTCCGGTTGGGAGTGAGGGGTGGATGTAGGTCTGGAGGACCGAACCACCTAAAAATCTATTGAGCAGTGGTTTGATTGCTTGATTTGCTTCCGCTAGATGCTTGGATAGGCTCGCTCCACCTGTTTGTTATTTTACTTAATCGAATTAGCTTAATTTCGGATTTTGCCTAGCATCTGAGTTTTTATTTGGCCATTATTCATAGAAGGATACATTCACCCCCCTCTGTATCCGGGCCTAACACCCTAACAGTTGGTATCAGAGCAGGTTTCTGCATACAAGGTCCAGCGACCTGCAGATTCGATCTTGCAGTCTTAGGTGCTAATTTATTTTTAGTGCATCAATATTCCTGTTGCATTAATCTGTTGTGTTCTCATGGCTCATCCACCGGTCTTCAGTGGCACGCATTTTAATGCATGGTTCGCTAGTCTGAAGAATTATATCAAATCTGTGAATCCAGACCTGTGGAAAGTAATTTCACATGGTCCTCATGAACTACCAAAGAAAAAGTTCAAATGGACTGACAGTCACAAGTCTATGCATGAGGAGAATCAGACAGCTATAAATCTGATGAAAGCAGCCACTGACAAAGCCTTTCACTCATGTTTCCTTGATTGCAGATCTACAAGGGATATGTTGAAAATGATGAAGAGAGCCGGGAAAGAAAATCAAACAAGCTGCATGTGGGCTGACAGAAGCAATCAAAGCAGCAGCCAAAATGAAGATGATGATGATGATGATGAGGTAAATCTCTTCGAGAATTTTTCTCTTGATGATTGGGAGAATGCATATGCTGAATTGTTAGAGTCACATGAGAGCTTAAGAAAACAGTATAAAAAATTGAAGAAGGGTACTGGGATAGATAGTTCTAGCTCTTCATGTGAAAACTGTTCAAGTACGAAGCAATTTCATGATGCATGTCTGTCTGATAATCATATGTATAAAAAATAGAATGCAAAACTGAAGAAGGAACTTGAATGTGTTTACTCTGAACTAAACAAGCTAAAATCTGAAGATGACTCTATCAGAAAACTCTCCAAAGAAGATGATGAAAAATCAGAGAAACTTAAACAGGAGAACAAATGATGCGGGACGGACACGGGAGACGACACTATTAGGTGCCACCCTCGGACTCTAGATGAAGACGCGACCAGCAGCACACACCAGGGAGACACTAAGCCCGACACTACGAGCTCCTAGTGGCAAAACGTCGCTAACAGAAGTGGAAGCTCACTCGTCGTCCCAAGCGAGGGAAAGCGCGGACCGTGCGCGGTTAAGGAACCGGCGGAGGTCAAGGGTAGTCCGACTCAACTTCCGGACACGGATCGAGTCACGGGACGGGTCACACTCACTCTCACAGCGGTGACATGGACACACGGACTAGTACCTACACTCTCGTCAGCGGCAAAAGACCGTATACTAGCTAAGCAAATGAACGCCAAGAGGTTCAGACCATTACCTCCACGCACCCGGCGTGGCGAAGACAACCCCGGCCGAATTACGGATCCCCGGTTAAACAATTTTACAACAGTATAATGATTTGACCCACTCCACGCAGGGAGGTAAAAGGTCACATGTGGGGTTCGGGAATCACGCAAATCGGGTTGACGGGCAGCATCTTGATGTCGCCCGGCGGTGCCGAACTCCGCGTTTTCGTGCTTTCCGAACGGCGGGTTCTGCGGGCCCGCGGGGCCCACGGATGGCGCTGTCCTCCGGATCTGCGGGGGTGGGACCCACTGTGATGGGGACCCCTGGTGGCGCGCCTCCACGGACGGCGGTCGGCCGGGAACACCGATCGGGGGTCGATCGGCCCCGATTCCCAATTGTTGAACTAGCTGTCCACGGATTTTGGTTGCTGTCTTCCGGCGCGCGCTCCGGCGAAAACGGCCGCTGCGAACAATCCCAACGTCGGATCGGGATGCATGAGCTATCGTTGGAAAGCTCTCTTCAAATGATTCGATCTAAACCCAGAGAGATCTGCTGGATCTGTTCGGATCAGAACTTTAATGAATTTACAAGCCCCTATTATACAGTAATCGAAATCTCAGATCTACAGGGTACTTGTCTGAGAACCATCGTTGACCGCCTAGTAAAACTCCGATTCAGCTCCTGAGATCTTCTTCAAAGTTGTAGGGTATCAAACCACGGAACTGGGAATATTTTTGGAATTTTATTTGGAGGTGGTGGTGATTTACTATGATTTTTGGGGTGGCTAGTGGTCGGATCTGGGAACAGGGGGACAGAACTGTAGATGGGACTAAGAATGATTTTTAGAAAATACGAAATGGACGTACCAAAAATTGAGAAAAATTGTGGATGAAGGGGTGGATGGGTGGAACCTCCAGTAAAATTGGGCGAACCAAAATAAATCAAAAAGTGGACTTAAGACATGAAACTTAGGGCGGGGATGAATCTGGACAGAACTCTGGCAGAACCGAAATGGAAGAGTGGACGAAAATCAAAAAATATGAAACAAGATCTGAATGGTAAACCAAAATTTGTGGGATGTCCTTGACACCTCTGGAACACCCAATAAAATCCCCAGATCTATCTGAGCTCGGGGCTGAGACAGGAAATTCGTGGAAGCTCCTGTAGTACTGCGCAGGCAGAACTCCGTTGATGGCGAAGGCGGTGCGGTGGCGGCTCGTGGCGGCGGCGGCGATCGTCGGAACTGATACACGAGGCGTCACACCTCAGAATGGAAGCCTTCACAGCTTCAAGGGGGAGAGGGAGGAGAGAGGAGGGGGGCGCACCAGCCCTTGCTCTTGAATTTCTTTGAATCAAATGACATTAATTCATGAAAATGGAAAAATACAAGCATATATAGGTCACCCATCTAATCCATCCTCCACCGTTGAATCTAGAGGTTAGGGATGGATGGCTAGGATGAAGTTTGATCAACATACAACAAAAATATTAAACAAAAGGGGAGGGGGGCGCACCTTGACCAAGGGGGGGACATGGTAGGTGGGTTTGGTTGGAATTGTTGACCATTTTGGTCCCTTGTCCCCCATGTGGACAATTGACTAGTCCAAGGCTTCTAGATGTCCACCTTGGATTTTGACCAACCCCACAAGGCTGATATGGACCAATGGGAGGGGGCCTGGGGGTCCCGTGGGGCCCAGGGGTCCCATTTTACAAATAAGTCCCTCGTACACTCATAATTGCAAACCGTATAAAATGAAATAAACACACCTTACACACAAATAAAGTCTAATTAAATATGATAAATGGGGAGGCTCAAGGCGGAGTCTCCAGGCTGTCTCCGAGCCAGATGGACGCTGAGGTGGCTCGAGTCGTGCTCCGTGTGCGGTACCGGTGGCTCGGCGTGTCGCGCCGCTCAACTGCTCGGGTGTCCGCACCAATTATCCCCGGGTGGGAGAAACTCGACCTTGTCGAGTAAGGGTCTGCATCGCTCCTGTATCGCTCCAGAAGGTCCGGATCGATCTGCTGCAACTCGCCATGTGTGATCCATGTGTCCTCAGTAGCGGGCCGTCCTCTCCATCGCACTAGGTAGCGCGGGTAAGATCCACTCCTGGTAACTGTCACTTGCTCGTCCAGTATACGATCTATATGCTCACGCTGCCGTGAAAAAGGGGCTGGAGGTGGAAGTGGACACTCAGGTGTGGGATCACTCTCAAGGGGAGGAGATGGCTCAAAAGGCTCACTAGGGATCACCGCTGGGTCCCTATATGCAACAAGATCCGATACATTGAAGGTAGAGCTTATACCATATTCCTCGGGCAAGTCCACAACGTACGCATTGGATCCAACGCGTTTCAACACTCTGAATGGACCGGCTCCGCGAGCTTGCAACTTCTTAACGGTCCCAGAGGGAAACCGTTCAGGTCTTACCCTGATCATGACGTATTCACCCTCGTGGAACTCTCGGTGGTGTTGGTGGGCATCTGCTAACTCCTTGTACCGTGCATTGCTGGCCTCAATGTGACGACGGATGTCGTCATGCAAACTCCTAACGTGCCTAGCAAACGACTCGGCCGACTCCGACACTCTAGCATGGATAGGCATGGGGACAAGGTCAACGGGTTTCCTAGGCCTACGACCTGTGACAATCTCAAATGGACTCATGCCGGTAGACCTATTCACCGAATCATTGTATGCAAACTCAGCCATGAGTAAAATGAGATCCCAATCCCCAATGCGGTCCTTAACTAGACACCTCAAAAGATCTCCCAGACTCCTATTGACCACCTCGGTCTGACCATCTGTCTGGGGGTGATATGCAGTGGAAAACTTGAGGTGAGTACCCATCATACGCCATAGTGTCTTCCAAAAGTAGGAAGTGAATCTAACATCACGGTCAGACACTATAGTGCGAGGCAACCCGAACTTGCACACCACATGCGTAAGAAAAAGGCGGGCTACCCTCGAAGCATCCGAAGTCTTCGAGCAAGGAATAAAGAGGGCCATCTTCGAGAAACGGTCAACCACCACATAGACCGAATCATGCTTCCTAGAGGTACGTGGCAATCCCAAAACAAAGTCCATACTAACATCCTGCCACGGGGCATCAGGCACGGGAAGAGGCGTATAAAGGCCCGAGCTTTGCTTCTTCATCTTGGCCGTAGCACATGTACGGCACTGAGCCACGATGTTAGCAACATCGCGCTTCAAGCTCGGCCAATAAAATTGATGCTCCACTGCCTCAATAGTCTTGTTCCGACCAAAGTGGCCGGCTAGACCTCCCGCATGTAGTTCCCACACTAAGAAATCTCGAACCGAAGTTCGGGGAACACATAGCCTGCTACCTCGAAAGAGGTAACCCTCCTGAAGCATATACTCATCAAGGTCTCTCGAGGGTCCGGCCTGGAGGGTGGTAAAAATCTGACCGAAGTCAGGACAATCAACATAGGCCTCCTTCATCTTCTCTAACCCTATGACCTCGGCACTCATGGTGGTAAGCAAACATGCTCGCCGACCAGCCTTATGCTTAAGCACAAAGGTGAACTGCTGGAGATACTCGACCCAACAACTATGACGCGAGTTAAGCTTCTTTTGGGAATGGAGGTACCTCAATGCTTCATGATCGGAGTATAGAACAAACTCCTGATGTAAAAGATAGTGCCTCCAATGCCTAAGAGCCTGAACAACTGCGTAGAATTCTTTATCATATGTGGAATATCGCAGCTTCGCGTCATTCAGCTTCTCGCTGAAATATGCGATCGGGTGGGACTCCTGACTCAAAACTCCTCCAATTTCCACGCCCGATGCATCACAAGAGACCTCAAACACCTTCGAGAAATTAGGCAGTCGAAGGATAGGTGTCTGGGTCATGCGCTCCTTGATGTCCTTGAAGGCGGCAGATGCGGCCTTCGTCCATACAAATGTGCCCTTACGGATGCAATCCGTGATCGGGGCGGTGACGGAGCTAAATCCGCGGATAAAGCGACGATAGAACGTCGCAAGACCATGAAAGCTGCAGACATCATGAACGGTACGGGGTTCCGACCACTCAACAATGGCCCGGACCTTCTCCGGATCGGCGGAGACCCCCGTACTAGACACAATGAAACCCAAGAAGGTAAGCTGAGGTGTGATGAAGGCACACTTCTGTGGGTTCGCAAATAACTGCTCTCGCCGAAGAAGTAGACAGACCTGCCGAAGGTGGTCCAAGTGGTCCCCTGTGGTGCGGCTATAGATAAGGATATCATCAAAATACACCACTACAAAGACTCCAATGAAAGGTCGAAGGACCTAAGTCATGAGCCGCATGAAAGTGCTAGGGGCATTGGTCAACCCAAAAGGCATGACCAACCACTCATATAGACCGTCCTTGGTCTTAAATGCGGTCTTCCACTCATCACCGGGCCTAATCCTCACCTGATGGTAGCCACTCTTAAGATCGATCTTCGAAAAGATAGTGGCACCTGCCATCATGTCCAGCATGTCATCAAGGCGGGGAATAGGGAACCTGTACTTCACGGTGATTTTATTGATGGCACGACTATCAATGCACATTCTCCACGTGCCATCCTTCTTCGAGGCGAGTAATGCGGGTACAGCACATGGACTCATGCTGTCCCGGACAGATCCTCTCTGCACAAGCTCATCGACCTGCCGTTTAAGCTCGGCATGCTCCGTGGGGCTCATTTGATAATGAGGAAGGTTGGGCAAAGAAGAGCCCGGAACAAGGTCGATGGCATGCTGAATATCCCGCATGGGTGGGAGTCCCTCGGGAAGCTCATCGGGAAAGACATCAGCATACTCCTGCAGAATGGGAACAACCTCGGGTGGGAGCTCACCCTCGGAGTCCCGCTCCACCTCTCGGACCGTAATGGCAAACACCGGACAACCCTGACTAAGCTCCTGCTCCATTTCCCGGGAGCTAATCATCATCAATCTCCTCGTCGAGGGCTCTCCTGGGCCAGAGGTAACGGTCATAGTCCGAGCTGGGGATGGGGTACTGGGCCCGGGTACGGAAGGCTTTGGAGTACTAGGGCCAGTAGGACCCCTGACTAATGGGATCCTGGGCCGAACGGGGTGGAGGGTGACCCGCTGGCCATCGTGGTCGAAGGTACAGGTGTTCGACCGACCATGGAGTGTGGCATCTCGGTCGAATAACCACGGCCTACCAAGAATGATACTTCCCACTTCCATGGGGAGAACATCACACCAGATCTCGTCACGGTAGGAGTGGAGCTGCAGCGGGACCAAGCACCGCAGCCTGACCAAAATGGAAGTGGTATCCACCCATGATACCTGATAGGGACAAGGATGGTCTACGGGTGTGAGACCAAGACGAGCGACAGCGTTCGTGGAGATTGCATTGATACAACTCCCGCTATCGATGACCACCTTGCAAATTTGCTTTCCCAGCCTACAGAATACCTGAAGGATAGTGGTCCGACGCCAGTCATCACTGACCTGTGGCTGGGTGAGGATACATCTGACGACCCCCACGCGGGTATCGTCCGACTGCTGGACATCCTGGGCCTCACCTCCCATCTCATAGTACTCGTCAGCTAACTCTTCATCTGCCTCATAGCTGACTAACTCGAGACCCGTAGGGGTGGTATCCTCGGCCTGTGTGTCCCCAATGTGAAGAGATGGGCGGGTGGGACACTGGTTGGCAAAATGGCCAAACCCATTGCAGCGATAACACTGCTGCCGTGATCCACTAGGCTCCCCAATCATAGGTCCTTTACCTTTATCCTCCCAACGGATAGGAGGCGTAGGCAACAAAGGACGTGCAGGAGGTGCGGGTGCCGGTGGACGGACTGTGGGTGGGGCCGTAAGATGCTGGGGACGAGGAAGGTCCCTCGGGGGTGGAGGACGAGGCCTAGGAGCAAAGGGCTCGGGGCGAGCGGGCTCCTGAGGTCGAGTCATGGGGGCCCTCGGATACGTGCCAGATGAGCCACGAGACTCGACACTACGAAGGGGAAAGGAGCCCAACCGATGGGGTGACTCAAACTCGGCCTCGAACTGCTCCAATTCGAGAGCAATCTGATATGCCTGCTCCAGAGTGGTGGCATTGCGGCGAAGGAGTTCATATTGATAATTGGGCCGCAAACCTCTCCGAAAGCGGGATATCGTCATGGTGCTCTCTTCCGTGACCCCGCACCGCAAATAATACTCATCAAACTCGGCGGTGTACTCGGTCACGGATCGGTTCCCTTGGGAGATGCTTTGCCACTTGTCTATGAGACGTTGGCGATATGAGGCGGGAAGGTACTTCTCCCTCAACTTAGTTTTCATATCATCCCAAGTACCGATCTGGGGTTGACGTCGCTGGTTGAGCAGGCTCTCACATTGATCCAATAAGTTTGGGCCTGCCCTTTCAACTTCATCTTTGCGTATCGGACTCTTCGGTGGTCCGTCATCTCAAACCACTCGAAGTACCGGTCCATGCCGACCTCCCTATCTAAATACACCCTAGGGTCCAAGGACCCGCTAAAAGTGGGAGGGTCCGCACGCACACCCCTAAGAATGCGGTCGTCATCCTCGTCATCACGATTCCGTCGTTGATGACGACGACCGTTACCCCCGTGATCATTGTCGGAGGCATAATCATCCACTATAGGCGCCTGTTGCCTCCCGACATCCTCCACCTGAGCCCTTGGCACAGCGGGTTGCTGCACCGGCTCTTGTTGGCCGTTCGTCGGCGCGGGTTGCGCCGCTACTGGGCCCCTCTCTAGGACGGCAATCCTCCCAACAAGGCCTTGAATGGACTGCTCCGAAACCCCGGCCCGATCCTCGAGGACCTTCATCCGCCCTTCTAGACGCGTCCCTATGCCATCCATACGCGTACTAAGACCATCCATACGCGTGTCTAAACGATCCATGATGGCCCGAAACATCTCGGCCGTGGAAGACTCATCGGAACTACGGGCTCGGGACTCCGCCATAGGTGGTGGTGGCGAGTACTGGGTACCTCGACGGGTGGGCATGCAACTGACACACGACCTAGAAGACACCGACTAATGCAAACACACACTAAATGATGCACTTAGACCTAAACCAATATCTGGTACGGGGCGGAGTTAATCGATCCGAAGATCACTCCCGCAAGTGTGCGACCTCCCGGTAGGCGTAGCCTAACGTTCGGACAACACCTTTTAAGATACCAAATTATCGGGATGAAATGCAATTTAAAACACACTTTTTTTTTGTTTTGAAAATAATGATGATCCTAGACTTGACTTAGACCATGATGCATGCAAGACTTATGCAATGACTACCCTAGACTCGACTCGCTCTGATACCAAACTGATGCGGGACGGACACGGGAGACAACACTATTAGGTGCCACCCTCGGACTCTAGATGAAGACGCGACCAGCAGCACACAACAGGGAGACACTAAGCCCGACACTACGAGCTCCTAGTGGCAAAACATCGCTAACAGAAGTGGAAGCTCACTCCTCATCCCAAGCGAGGGAAAGCGCGGACCGTGCGCGGTTAAGGAACCGGCGGAGGTCAAGGGTAGTCCGACTCAACTTCCGGACTCGGATCGAGTCACGGGACAGGTCACACTCACTCTCACAGCAGTGACATGGACACACGGACTAGTACCTACACTCTCGGCAGCGGCAAAAGACCGTATACTAGCTAAGCAAATGAACGCCAAGAGGTTCGGACCATTACCTCCACGCACCCGGCGTGGCGAAGACAACCCCGGCCGAATTACGGATCCCCGGTTAAACAATTTTACAACAGTACAATGATTTGACCCACTCCACGCAGGGAGGTAAAAGGTCACATGTGGGGTCCGGGAATCACGCAAATCGGGTTGACGGGCAGCATCTTGATGTCGCCCGGCGGTGCCGAACTCCGCGTTTTCGTGCTTTCCGAACGGCGGGTTCTGCGGGCCCGCGGGGCCCACGGATGGCGCTGTCCTCCAGATCTGCGGGGGTGGGACCCACTGTGATGGGGACCCTGGTGGCGCGCCTCCACGGACGGCGGTCGGCCGGGAACACCGATCGGGGGTCGATCGGCCCCGATTCCCAATTGTTGAACTAGCTGTCCACGGATTTTGGTTGCTGTCTTCCGGCGCGCGCTCCGGCGAAAACGGCCGCTGCGAACAATCCCGACGTCGGATCGGGACGCATGAGCTATCGTTGGAAAGCTCTCTTCAAATGCTTCGATCTAGAGCTAAAGAGATCTGCTGGATCTTGTCGGATCAGAACTTTAATGAATTTACAAGCCCCTGTTGTACAGTAATCGAAATCTCAGATCTGCAGGGTACTTGTCTGAGAACCACCGTTGACCACCTAGTAAACCTCCGATTCAGCTCCTGAGATCTTCTTAAAAGATGTAGGGTATCAAACCACGGAATTGGGGCTATTTTTGAAATTTGATTTGGAGGTGGTGGTGATTTACTATGATTTGTGGGGTGGCTGGTGGTCGGATCTGGGAACAGGGGGACAGAACTGCAGCTGGGACTAAGAATGATTTTTAGAAAATATGAAATGGACGTACCAAAAATTGAGAAAAATTGTGGATGAAGGGGTGAATGGGTGGAACCTCCAGTAAAATTGGGCGAACCAAAATAAATCAAAAAGTGGACTTAAGATATGAAACTCAGGGCGGGGATGAATCTGGACAGAACTCTGGCAGAACCGAAATGGAAGAGTGGACGAAAATCAAAAAATATGAAACAAGATCTGAATGGCAAATCAAAATTTTTGGGATGTCCTTGACACCTCTGGAACACCCAATAAAATCCCCAGATCTATCTGAGCTCGGGGCTGAGACAGGAAATTCGTGGAAGCTCCTATAGTACTGCGCGGGCAGAACTCCGTTGATGGCGAAGGCGGTGGCGGCTCGTGGCGGCGGCGGCGATCGTCGGAACTGATACACGAGGCGTCACACCTCAGAATGGAAGCCTTCACAGCTTCAAGGGGGAGAGGGAGGAGAGAGGAGGGGGGCGCACCAGCCCTTGCTCTTGAATTTATTTGAATCAAATGGCATTAATTCATGAAAATGGGAAAATACAAGCATATATAGGTCACCCATCTAATCCATCCTCCACCGTTGGATCTAGAGGTTAGGGATGGATGGCTAGGATGAAGTTTGATCAACATACAACAAAAATATTAAACAAAAGGGGAGGGGGGCGCACCTTGACCAAGGGGGGGACATGGTAGGTGGGTTTGGTTGGAATTGTTGACCATTTTGGTCCCTTGTCCCCCATGTGGACAATTGGCTAGTCTAAGGCTTCTAGATGTCCACCTTGGATTTTGACCAACCCCACAAGGCTGATATGGACCAATGGGAGGGGGCCTGGGGGTCCCGTGGGGCCCAGGGGTCCCATTTTACAAATAAGCCCCTCGTACACTCATAATTACAAACCGTATAAAATGAAATAAACACACCTTACACACAAATAAAGTCTAATTAAATATGATAAATGGGGAGGCTCAAGGCGGAGTCTCCAGGCTGTCTCCGAGCCAGATGGATGCTGAGGTGGCTCGAGTCGTGCTCCGTGTGCGGTACCGGTGGCTCGGCGTGTCGCGCCGCTCAACTGCTCGGGTGTCCGCACCAACAAATTGCTGATTGAAAAACTTAATGCCATAAAGTCTGTAAACATAGAATTACAGAAAGATCTTGAAAAACAACAAAAAGATATGAAGGAAATTGAAAATGGAAGAAAGTATGAAGTCAATTCAGAAGATCAGCTTCTAATAAATGAATTTGTTCAAAATGATAAGCTTAAAAAGGAAATTGAAAAATTGAAGCTGTTAAATAGTGGGATGTCTGAAAGACTTCTTACTTTAGAAAGAGGAAAAGCTGTTTGCATTGAAGATTCTGATAAACTGAGCAATCTGGAAAATGAAATTGAAAAATATAAAACTGCTAACAAAGTTTTGAATGAAGCTATGAATTGCTGTGAGCAAGAGATTGCCAGTTATGAGATACATATTTCATCTTTAGAAAATGAAATTCAGGATTTAAAAGTTTTCTTGTCTAAATTTGTTGATGGGCAGAAAAACCTAGACAAGCTACTAGGTATAAAAATCAACCCTAGGAAGGAAGGGCTGGGCTACAATAAGATAAACAAGAAGGAACTTCAGAACAAAGTTATGACATCTTTTGTAAGTGGTTCAGATGTAGCTACCACCTCGAAAAACAAACATCCCATTGCTCAGAAAATGATTGGAAAGTAGAAAATAAATAAAAAGGGTCCATCAGTGTTTGCTGATCACAGTCCTCACACACACTCACATGCATCTAAAAAGAAGATTATCTGTCATTACTGTCATAAAGTTGGACATCTGATGCATGAGTGTAAGTTGATGGAGAAGGATGATAAGAATGCTAGGAGATATCATGATAAAAATCTTTCTTCTCAGAAAAGGAAAATTGAGTGTTTTCATTGTGGTAAACTAGGACACAAAATTTCACAATGCTGGTTTGTTAGTGATAAGAATAAATTTCATGCAAACGATCATGCTCTTAACAAGAACAACTTTGTTCCAATAAACCAGCATATGACATGCTTTAATTGTGGAAAATTGGGTCATAAGAGATTTGAATGCTGGCTGAATGCTGGTAAGAAAAGTTCTAATTCATACTTTCACTGTGGCAAGATGAGCCACATTGCAGCCCACTGTTGGCATGCTCAGGGTAGAAAATTAAATTCTAAACCTGCCATTGGAAAGTCTCCTGCATGCTATCACTGTGGGAAGCTAGGCCACAGAGCTGGAGATTGTTGGCATGTTCAGAATAACTCTGCTAAATTCCATGTTGTGAAATTTACATGCCATCATTGTGGGAAGCCAGGTCACAGGGCTGCAACCTGTTGGCTGGCAGGATATCAAAACCAAACTGGTTTTGGCAAACAGAATTTTTATTCTGTTAACAAGAAAGCTCATGCATATGCACATAGAATTCATGCTAACAAGAATGTGCATAAATCAGATCTGAAAACTGCTCCTAGAAATGTGCTGAGAAAACCTGCTAGGAGTAATACTGTTTTGTCAGGACCCAAGACTTCTTGGGTACCTGTTTGTGTAAAATAACATTGCTATGCAGGTGTGCCTTGGGACTGGAATAAAAAGGGGTAATGATCCAAGGCACTCAAGAAGAAAACCCCATACTGAACTTTTTAGGTAAACTTCCTGCTCTTCTTGTTTTTAGTTTTAATGCATAGCAAGTTAAATCTGTTTTTACATTTTCATTCATCATCTGCCATGTGCATTATCTTCTGATCATGCATTTGCTGAGAGTTCTGTGCAAATATTAGATTAAAAAGGGTTGTCTGTATCTGATGCATATATAGGCTAATTGCAATTGATTGATAATTGTGTTATGCATAAACTCTGAAAACAAATTGCATTTCAAATTTTCTGAAAAATCTGAACTGCTTATGAGTGTGACTTGAAATTTGTGTGTTGCAATAGCTCACTGAAATTCTGAATTGTATATAGGGCTGCATGTTGAATAATCATGCATGACCTCAATGGTATATAAATGGTAAGGTACCAAAAGGCAGGGAGGTCTGTCTGGAGGTTATTACTATGTGTGAGGTGGTCTTTTAGACCAAGTGCTCCGCCTTGTACCATGGGTCACTTTACTGATAGGACAGTCTGATTGTGCACAAGTCACAATATCATTTGGAATCATTTGTTCAGTTTTTTAGTGCATACATTACAATGTTTTCAGGGGGAGTTAATTGCATGTTTTTGCATACATATAGTGCATTGCATTTCCTTATATTGAAAATGTCAAAAAGAGAGTTTGAATGCATATTGTGAGGGGGAGTCAATGCATTGCATATAGGTTGTCAAATGCATACATATGTCAGAACTCATTGCATATCCTTTCTTATTGATTGTGTTGACAAACCTTAATCATACTCTGAAAATTTTGAGCTTCACAATCTCTCTTAACAATTGGTATTTCTCCTATTAATTGGTATCTTTTGGGTTCAAAATTCTATCAGTCCTACATGAAGATTTCAATGGGCTATCTCGATCATAAATCTGAAAACTCTTGAACTAGAAATCTTCTATTATACATTTTTATGAATGACTGAAATAACTCATGTGGTTTAAGTTTAATGTATTCAATGAGTTTGACTTTAAAATCTCTTAAAAATATCTGAAGCATGTTTAATAAACATTAACCATCTGTTTCATGCTGTGTCTTGAAAACTTCTGAAATCTGCACTTTTGAATACATGACTTCAACTGATTAAGTACATGAAACTATTATTGATTTGAAGTAAATGAATTTTTCTGAAATGTCTAAAGGGTAATATCTGTCAGAGTAATGACATTCGTCACTGAGAAACACATGTCCAAAGGACTGTGTCATGAGGTGCCTTAGTTAACTCTGATTAAGAATTCATTGAAATTCAGGCAGAGCAATGGCATGCACACTGAGAAATACAACTCACTCATCAAGAAATGACTTCGAGTGTGTCATGATGTGTAAATGCTATCTCTGTTCATATATAGCATGACAGTTAGTCACACTAAGTGCTTAGGGATATTGGCCTCTGATCAAGGTATATCCTCTAGTTACAAGGTGTGTACTGAACTAGACTGCTCGTAAAATTTGTAGCATGAAAAATTGTTGAACATATCTCAATATCTGAATATTGATGCTAAAATCAAATTGCTACAACCCTAGACAAAATAATATGAGTTCTTAATTGCTTAATCTCAATACTAGTGCATGTAATTCTGAAAGAAGTCAATAAATTTGATTGTGTAAGACAAAGGGAGGACAATCAAGATAAATATGAGGGGTTGGTTCATTTTTATTAAAACATGGTTTTAGATATCAATACAGGATTTTATTGATAAACTTTGCATACATCATATTTAAACCATGCTGATCAATAAAATTCATTCATAAGCCCTTATAATGGAAGACTTTGAAAAAGTAGGTTTTGAATTTATGAGATTGATATCTCCTTGAAAATCTTGTTGAATTATTTCTGTTTGGAGCTTATTTATAAATCTGATTATTTGAACCTCTTCTGCTTATTGTCCTTGGTTCATTGACCTGAACTTCTCCTTGATTGCCCCTGTGGTCTCCTTCTCATTCATTTCATAAGGTTCCATTTATTGAGGGGGAGCCTCTTTGTCATATGCATCATGCTGCATAGAAGGAGAAGAATTGTGCTCCTGCATTCATATTTCTGGTATCTGCATCTACATTCATACCCCTTCCCATGGTTTATTTTGATTATACCAAAGGGGGAGATTGTTTTCCAAAGAGAGAGAATATCATTCAATCAGTGCATGCAGATTCCTTTTGATCATCTCTAACTCATGCTCTTGCTGAAAATCTTAAAGGGGGAGAATCATGTTCTTGCAAGGGGGAGAAATTGACTGAATTTTTATACATGCTATAATCTCTCAAACTATTTTCTTTTTGATGAAGTCAAAGGGGGAGAATAGTTTGAGTCATCAGATTGACTCACTGTGTAGAGTTGCCATCATCAAAAATGGGGAGATTGTTGTGCCTCTGTGGTTTTGATGATTGGTTTTGATGTGAGTCATACACTGTGAGTCACCATGCATTGATGTTCTGTTTTGATGATTGATTTGGTTTTGATGATTGGTGTTTGATGTGAGTTACTGTGAGTCATCTTGCTGAAATGAGTCATCTTCATATGTTCAGTCATTCTGATGTTCAGCCGGTTTATCAAAGCATTGCATTGCTGTTCTGTTAGTTTATCAGATCATAAAGCATTTGCATTGCATATTTGATGTTCAGCCATGTTATCTGTTGCATAAAGCATTCATACATCACAGTCAGCATAGTGTGGGCCGACCCCTTTCTAGATGGGTCGACCCCCCAGATAAGTGTAGTGTATACACTCTTCGGTTGGGTTCAACTGAAGTCTGCACATCAGCTTGCATGATTTCAAAGTATGTACATTGCACAACATGCATCAATTCCAAGTAGGTACATCGTCTGTTCATGAAGTATATACATTGTACTTGTGTTCAATAGCCTCAAGTGTATACACTCTCACATAATACACACATGCTTAGCTGCTGTTCTAAGTCTGCACATTGCCAAAGTCTGAACAGTCATCGTCTTAGTGCATCTCAAGTCTATTCATTGGTACAGTAATGCAAGTCTATACATCTTTCGTCTCATATGCACATTTGAGTCAAAGTCTGCACAGCATAAGTCTATACACTTTTGCATCTCATTTAGCGTCTTATATGCATGTTTGAGTCAAAGTTTGTATAGCCCAAGTCTGTACACTGAGGACGCTTGTTAGCTTTCAAAGTCTATACATTGTCCACAGTGCATCCAGCTAGTCTATTCATTGGAGCGTCTTGTTCAGCGTCTCATGGCAAAGTCTGCACATTCTATTGTTCGACGTCTGCATGCATTACATGAAGTCTGTATACTGCATCGTCTCAACTTGCGTCTCACTGAGCATCCATTCACTGCAAAGTCTATACAGACTTCATCGTCTTAGAGATCGTTTCATGCCTTCACCTAAAGTCTGTACATCCACCGTCTTATCCAGCGTCTCTCGCTTGCAAAGTCAATACACTGGTCGGTGGAACAAAGTCTGAACATCCTTCAGTGAACTTCGAAGTCTATACATTGGGAGCCTTTTACCTATGTTCAGTTCTGAAGTTTGTACATCCTTCAATGAACCTTGAAGTCTATACATTCGCTGCAGAGATCACTGTCAAGTCTATACATTGGTCTTCGTATTCAAAGTCTGTACATTGGTCTTCATATTCGAAGTCCATACATTGGTCTTCAGCTAAAGTCTGTACATCGGACTTTCATTTAAAGTCTGTACATCGCTGCTTTGTCATAGTCTGTACATCGCGGCTGTGGTGAAGTCTGTACAACCACTCTCTTATCAAAGTCCATACATCCTTCTGTTGGAATTCCAAGTCCATACATAGGACTGTTTGAGCAAGTCTGTACAGCATTTCATTCACATTGGAAGTCTACACATTGGGGGCTTTCCCTACGCTTTGGCCAAGTCCATACGTTGGCGTACTGTTCATGCTTCAGTCATCAAACTCTATACAGACTTAAGTGTCTCATTCTGCGTCTTCCATCAAAGTTTGTACATCGCCTTCAATATTCAAGTCTATACATCGTGGGCTTCATTCCTTCTAGTCTGTACATCCTTCAAGGGCCAAGTGTATTCATCGCTCACAGGTCATACGTTCAAGTCTAAAGTCTATACAGCCTTGGTTTCTGCATTGAAGTCTATACACTGGTTGAGCTTCGTGAAGTCTATACAGTGGCTGTGCATTATGAAGTCTACACATTGGTAAAGCTAGTGCATGCATTGTTCATCACCTGTCTTGTTCACTGCGTCGACGCTGACACTGGATGCGTTGACGCATTGGCCAGTTGCCAAGGGCGTGAGCATCTCGCTTGAGGAGCTGAGGCGACGCTGCACGATGGAAGCGTTGACGCCTTGGGCTGATGTCCAAAGGTCTTTTGATCAACATCAAGTCTGTACAGCATGAAGTCTGTACATTGGTTTTTGTCTTGAACAGAAGGCCTAAGTCTACACACTCTCCATATGATAATGCATTCTTTAGCAAGTATATACACTGAGCACGCATGAAGACTTCTAAGTCTATACACTCCCTCACTCTGTACACACTTGCTATATTGATTTCTATAAGTCTATACAATGCTTTGCATTCACAGAGTCTGTACAGGGTGCTTAGACTTAAACTGATGACTTATCCGATGCTCTGTCTGACAGGGATTCTTACCGAGATTGATGACCTGGCTCGTGATCCCAGGAGGATGAGGTATGCAGATGCTGACACGTGGATGAAGCTGCCTCGGATCTGGCGAATTCCTTGGGCGGGAAAACGTGGAAGCCACGCGCCCAGGGGCTGCTGCTGCTATATATACAAGCCTTCTTCCACTAAAGAAGACTGATCGAAAGAAAAGGAGAAAAGTCTATACATCTAGTCTGAGAGCAGCAGAGAGTTTTTGATCCAGAGAAGAAAAAGAGAGAGAGTGAGCCGAAGAGAATAGAGGAGCAGAGATCGAGAGAGTGAAAGAGAAAAAGAAGAAAAGAGCTACAGTAGATTGCAGAGAAGAGAAGAGAAGAGAAGAGACAGAGAGAGCCTGCGAAAGAAGAAGAAAAGAAAGAGAAGAAGAGCAGAAGGAGAAGAAGAGAAAGATAGAGTTAGAGAGCTCGTGAGGGTTAAGAGAAAAAGAAAGTGAGAGAGAAGAGAAGAGGAAGAGAAGCTTACCTGAAGATCTGTCTACTGGACCGTGGATCAAATCCAGGCCAGTCAGCTCCATGCGAGCCACATCTGTGTTATCTTTCTTTACAGCTTTCTGATCGCTATGTATTTTTCCTTTCTTATTTTTCCTTCTTCATTTGGTTAGCTTTGTACTTCCGATCCTCTGGACTGAGGTCGGGTCCCTCCTGGTCTGGAGGAAGAGAGGTCTGCGACCTCTAGTTTCCAAGTGGCTGGGAGTCACTTGGGTGTCCCTCCGATTGGGAGGAAGAGGGGAGGCTATTCCCCTGGTCAAGCTGTGTGGCAGCGACTGTTTGCAGACTGAGTCTGCTTGGTTCTAGCGTGTGCTAGTGAAGCCTCACTCCGGTTGGGAGTGAGGGGTGGATGTAGGTCTGGAGGACCGAACCACCTAAAAATCTATTGAGCAGTGGTTTGATTGCTTGATTTGCTTCCGCTAGATGCTTGGATAGGCTCGCTCCACCTGCTTGTTATTTTGCTTAATTGAATTAGCTTAATTCCGGATTTTACCTAGCATCTGAGTTTTTATTTGGCCATTATTCATAGAAGGATACATTCACCCCCCCTCTGTATCCGGGCCTAGCACCCTAACAGGAGAGAGGAAGAGCTAGTGCAAGAGTGGGAGAAAGGGGGGTGCCAGAGCAAGAGAGAGAGAGAGAGAGAGAGAGAGAGAGATAATGGGAGGAGTGAGAGAGAGAGTGCAAGTCATGTTGGAGGGCACCACATCAGCAGCTGCAAAGAGAGAGAGGGAGAGGGAGAGGAAGAGCTGGTGAGAGAGTGAGGGGTGGCGCTAGAGTAAAAGAGAGAATTGGAGGAGTGATAGAGAGTGCGAGACAGAGGGGGAGGGCGTTAGAGGGGGTTTCCCCATCCAACACCAACACCTGTGTAAAGAGAGAGGGAGAGAGGGTGTAACATCCCAGAAGATGTATGATTAAATATTATTAAATAATTATTATTAAGAAGTCCTATATTTATTGTTCATTTATCTATTTATTTCTATTTAGAAGAGTTAGTTTTCCTTAATCCATAACACGATAACTAGATGTAGTGAAGCTTAGGCAGAAGGGTAATTAGGCGATGATCTTCCTAAGGAAGAAGGGTAATAAGGCAGAAGGGCAATGAGGCGGAAGGGGGAATGTAATATCCCGGAATTTCAGATCGGGTATCCGCGAGTTTCAGAGCGTTCTCGTGGGTCTCGTGTTGCATTTTCTAAATAAAATAGAATTTTTCTAAATTACGGATCTTCAGATCTCCAGATAATAAATATTTAATCACTTTTAGAGTTAATGGTATTTTGTATTGATTGGGATTTTATCCTATTTTCAAAAAAATAATATGAAAAATGAAAAAAAGAGAAGTAGATAGAATGGAAATGAAAAAAAAGAGAAGAAAAAAAAAGAAAAGGGAATAAAAAAGGGGGGGAAAAGGTTGGGGGCTAGGCCCAGTGCCCTTGCCCCCCCCGTTTCCCCTCTTCTCCTCCTTCTTCTTCCTCCCGTAACCCCTCTCCCTCTCTCTTCGTCTCTCCTCTCCCCCTCCTCTATTCGGCAGCCGGCGACACCAGCGAGGAGGAGCGCGGCAGCGGCGGAGCGACGCCGGCGGGCGTGGTGGCAGGACGATGCTGGCGGGTACTGTGGCGAGACGGGGCTGTGACAGATGATGAGGGGGAGGAGCTGTCGGAGCCCAGCTGGCACCGACAGGGCAAGTGGCGGAGACGTCGGCTAAGGGAGCAAGTGCCGGTGGTTGCGGTGGGGAAAGAGAGAGAGAGCGGTGCTGGCAAGGGCGACTGTGGCGGCGGGGGAGAAAGAGAGAGGGAAAGAGCGGCTCAGTAGCGGCACACCAGTAGCTGTGGAAGCCACAATGGCGTGCCGACGAGGAGGGAGCCACGGCAGCGACGGTGGCATCCCGATGAGCTAACGAGGTTGAGTTCGTGGAATCGGCTTCGCGGGAGCGAGAGGGTGAATGGGATCAGTCGCGGATGGTGGTGATCTGGCGGGGGTTCTCACCCTCAGAGGTAGGGGGACGGAACCCTAAACTTTTCATCATTTAATTTCCACTGATTTTGGGATCGAACGAGATTTATTTCATGCATTAGGACCGATTCCATGCTAGAGGGCTGAGATTTGTAATTTAGTTTAATTTAGTTAATTGAATTTAATTAATGCCTACTTGTGGTATGGTTGGCGGGGAACAATTTTCCATTGTTGATTTTATCCCGTGATGTGTATGTGATGGAATGGTTGTAGGGGATAAGCTCCCCATGTTTTTCCTTATCGCAGAGTAGTGATAGGGCGTGATTTAGAACCCCCCTATGTCGGGGTTCTGTCCGTTTTCAGTCTTGTAGGGGAAAGAGTTCTCCAGTGTTTCCTCAATCACAGAATGATGATAGGGCATGGTTGAGAACCCCGGGGGCTGGATTCTGTCCATTTTATTCTGATTTCTAATTTATTATATTTTAATTTAATTAATCGGATTTAAATGGTGAGTGGGTGGAGAATGACTCCCCTATGTTTTATCCGTACTTGCCCTGAGTGGGGCATGGCGTGGTTCCCATTCCCCAGGTTACAGGACGAGGTTGATTGATTTATCAGATGTTTTCCTAGAAATAGCTGTCTGGTGAATACAGAGGAATAGTTTCCCCGAGTTGCCGTGGTTACCGTAGTTCTGTGGAGGGTTCTCCCCACGTGGTCTGTGTGAGCTAGTAGTGCTCCAATGGTTTCTGTTCTAGTTGTGAGTTTTACCTTGAGTGACCCCCCACTAGTCGTAGCTTGCCTGGGCACGCGTGTGCCGACCTACTTGGGAGTGGTCGAGAGCTAGATCCGGGAGAGATGGTTTGGGGCTAGTTTTTGTAGGGCCTTTCACTGTGGCGAATCAAGTCTGGGCCGGGAGGAAAACCAGCTAGAGGGCTTGACGTAGAGCAGTCAGTCAGTGTGTGCACACGTGGTCGGGGACTACGGACGTGTACTGACGAGCACGGCCCCAACTAGACCCTTGTCTTATGTTACTTCTGTACGGTGTATCAGTTTTCGCTTGGGGCTAGTAGGGAGACACCCGAGGCGCAGACGAAGTCGTCAGTGGACGCATCTAGCCTTGCTTCTAGTGGGCAGTTCTCCTGTCACTCGAGACGAAGTTTCTCCTGACGGTTGAGACTGTGGTTTCCGACCGTGGGTCGTGCTTCTCCCGGCAATTGAGATTTTGGTTTCTTGACAGCGAGGTCGTGTTTCAACAAGTGACTTCTATGTGACTTTCCCGATGAAGTCCCGCGATCAATGACACCCAAGAGGGGGGGGGGGTGAATTGGGTGATTACAACCTTTTGGAAAACGTTTACCCTGATTTAAGGAATGTGATGAAACATCAACTAGGAATTCAAAACTGTTTAACCACAAGCTAGATTTATCAAAATCTATCTCCACGATAGCTCCTTGGTACAAGGCGGAGGTGTGAATCCAGGGACTCTACTCATGCAAGATGCTATTGTCCTGATAAGAGTGATCTTGTCGATTCAAAAACACCATTTGATATACCAAAGATCTATTTAGATAAAAGACCGATTATGCTAAATCTGAAGAAACAAATGCGAAAGAGATAATATGCAATATCAATCACACAGAATGGGGGAAGAAGAAATGAAACAAACCACACAATTCAAACCACAATGCACGACGATTTTTAAGGTGGTTCGGATGCAATGACGACAACCTACATCCACCCCTCACCAAAACCCGGTGAGACTTCACTGCTGGAAAACCAGCACGGGGATAAATCCCCAACACGGAGCCAAGCTCCAGTACACACGCAGGACGACGCCTGCAAACACATGGGGTACAAACCCCAACACACACACACACACACACACACACACACACACACACACACACACACACACATACACACACACACACACACACACACACACACACACACACACACACACACACACACACACACACACACACACACACACACACACACACACACACACACACACACACACACACACACACACACACACACACACACACACACACACACACACGGGGACACGCCCCAACACACACACACGGAGATGAGGTCTCCAACACAATCCGACGAACGGATCACAAACACACACACACACGCTGCAACAACCGCAACACTAAAAACCATACGACCGTACACAGATGGTCACACACACATAAACATATGGATCTGGGCAAATCCACACACACACACAAGTGTAAATCTAAGCAAGACAAACACACATGACCATAGATCTAACTCGATCCACACACACACAGATATCTTCAGATTGCAGGAACATAGATTTGAAGCTCAAGACACAATAATAGATGAAGCATAAAAGAAAAACTCCTGATTTAGGCCCCCCCTTTGTATATAATGCAGATCTTGAATGAAGCTTGAATCTTCACTTGATTTCCCCTTGATTTGCCTCAGCTTGATCTTGAGAAGCTTGCTTTTGGATGAAGAATATGCAGACGAACCACTGTTCACGGAGTTCTCACAGCAGCTCTCCTTCTCACCTTAGCAGACTCCTCTTGATTCCTTAAGTGATTAGGGTTCCTTGGCGCAAAAGAGTGTTTTTATATTACTTGGGTGGTCAAGGGACATGCCCAGACATAGATCCATGAATTTAGGAAAGTTTGGTGACTTTGGGATTAAACAAATCCAAGAAGAGGGGCTTCCCACGTTGAGAATACAAAGTCAACAATAGGGGTTTTCGAGACTAGCGGTCGACCGGTAGGAGTGGGGCGGTCGACCGGAATTTTACAGAAAGAGGGCTTTCGTTGCTGGGAAAACCAGTCGACCGACCCATGGCTGGCGGTCGACCGAAATCTGGGTTTTTCCCATATTTGCAACATTCAACCCCTTAAACCCATTTGCAGTCCATGGGATCAAGCTCCTTTGACCTTGAGAATTTATACTGAGTATTTGACCTGCACAAACATAGATAATTGATTAGAACTATAGCTCAAACATCCATATTATGAATGCATGAACTGCATGCAAGCCATTAAGAAGGAGTAAGAATTAAGTATGAAAACCCTTTGAGAGCCTGAGAATCATAGCTTCCAATATGTTGATCACGGTTAAGTCAATAGATCCACCAACAACCAAATCCATATGTTAAAGCGTAGAGAGCTTTTTCACATCAGACCAAATCAACTTCCCATGGGGCAAGTTGACTTTACTTGCTTTACTAGAATTGAGGATGCCATGACCTTATCAAGGGTTCTTGAAGAGTGTAGACATGGTTTACCACTTATTTTAGATTATAGATAGCAATGTGCTTATCCACACATTTATTTTACGTTCCAAGTGACCACCATGATGTTTTGATCCTATAATTTAAGATAGTCAAAGTTAATATATCATGGGATGCACAATGCTTGTTCAATATATCATGAGATGCACAAGGACTTGTTCACATTAAAGAGGCTATGAAACCTCTTGAAAAACTAACTCAACCAACCACGGATTAAGACCATGTAACCATTTGCCATTTGCCATCTCAACCACTTGTGAACCACTTTTGATCAACAACGTGAATGCACACTAACATCAAGAACATGTGCAAGCAAACATAATATTTAGTTATCATCAAAAACATATGCAAGGCATATACAACAATCTCCCCCTTTTTGATGATGACAAACTTATGATAGACTTTATGACTGGCAGACAAGATCATATTCTTCTCCCCCTTTGACATGATCAAAAAGTGGGAGGGAGGCAATGAAGTTCAAATGAGGCAATAAATCAATAAGAATCATAAACCAATAAGAGCCCACGTCAGAAGTTCACATGAGGCAATAGTAAGGCAATGATATGGGGAACAAAACATGTTAATTCAGAGATTCCAATGGTTGATTATGGAGACAGGAAGGTATGTAGACAGCAGATGTCCAGGCCAAGATTCAATAATCAAGTTGAAGTTCATTCAATTTTTTTTGGATTTTTATTGATTTTCAGATTTATAATTTTCTTTGGGAATGCATGAAGCTCGATGCATACTAATGATGACACATGAAATGCATACAATGCAACCAGACAGTTACGTATATATATACATGTAACATATCTCCCCCTGACTTATTTAAGGAGGGAATGAGATAAGAAAGATGCATGAGAGTCATGACAATCGGACTGCACATGTGTAGCACATAGGAGGTTGTGCAAGCATATAGGAGATTCATGCAATTGCTAAAGCAGTCAATCAATTTTCTGAATACATAATAAATCAAATTTCCAGATGTGTAAGTGAGTAACATGAAAAATGATAGTTGTAATATGGATATTCAGATTTCAGATCAATAGAAGGAGACATTTTGCATACTACATTTCAATTTTGAGAACATCGTATTGGAGGCTTCGCTCTACCTCAAAAAAATTTTCACACCAAATTTCAATGATTTCGCAAAGATAAACAGAATTTTTCTAAGAATGATCAGGTTCAAATAATTCCTTTTTATGCGAGTAGATGCATGGAGTTCATGCCAGAATCCCCGGTTACTCAGAATACTGAACCATTTCACCTCATTTTCAACAGAGGTACTTTAGTCAATACTTTTTAGAAATGAACCACATCACGTCTCAGGTGACATGTGCCCAATTTACTCAGTGAGACTGAGCATTGCTCTGCCTTTCTTTTTCATTTCAGATTTCAACAAGGATAGATAGTCAGCTTTTTCCTCAACTGTCTCTTCAATATACATGCAGCAAGTTTAATATCTCTAGAGTGTTGAAAGGAAATTTCTATATCCTTATCTTTAACACTCATTTTGACATTTTGTGCATGAAGTGTGCGAATTTGATTTAGCATGTATATCGAAAATATTATGAGCACATAACGATGCAGCTCCCCCTAAATAGATGCACTTATGAAATATGAACTCTCCCAGAGTGTATAACCTGAAACACTCCAATAATGACTCAAATGCAACATTATTTATCAAGAAGGCATAAGGCCATAGAAATTCCAAAGGATGGGGATGAATAACATATATAAGCATGCAAGCACACATTGAGAATTTATGCAATATGCAATGCAAGATGAAAAGATTTACAATTTTGGTTTTTGAATTATTGGCCCCAAAATGTAACAAGGCACACGATGAGCTTCATTTATCAAATACACTATGTGAATGATATGCAGAAAATGATATGCAAATATGCAAGGTGATGCAAGATTTCAGATTTTACTTGAAAGTTCTAATTACATGAAAAAGTTTAAGATGGGTAAAAAAATGCGTTTGCCTGTTTTTCATTTGAATGAACTAAATGCATGTAATACATGAACTCAAATGTATGCAACCTATGGCGACATGAGAATGCAATGCTAGATGCAAAAGCAAGATGCAAAATAAGATGGGAAGGCTTGATTTTTAGAATATCATGACAGATTGCACAAGAAAGCATTCACGTTCAGATGATTATCAACAACATTTTTCATGATATGGCCTTTATGAACAATGGTGCAAATATGATCAAAAGCAAACAATGCAGCCCTATTGTTTTCAGAATTTGTTCAAAAATAGATTTTCAAGATCATTTCACAAGTTAAAAATGAGAAATCATCCACAAGCCAATTGTTTGGATCATTTGAGCAAAAACATATTTTCAATTGAAATAGCTCAGTTCAAGGATTCATTCACAAATCAACTATTTGACTTCTCCGAGTTCCAGTACGAGGCGGAGAACTTTGGTCGAAAGACCAACTCACACATAGTGAGAGTTTTAGGTGGACGTAATCCACCTTTTCACTACTCAACATTTGATATACTAGATACTCAATTAAGCTCAAATGTCCTCAAGCAATTCAGATTGAAAGATGTTCAATAATCAACAAAAATCTTTAGAATTTTCAATTGCATTCAAATAGTTTGACATGTTCATCTCATCATGCTAGAAAAATAGCAAGTCAAATTTCAGACATTGAAACCTATCAAGTGAGCAACATCACCATAGCAGGCTGGGAAATGACAATTCAAGTTTTAGAATCAATACCTGAGTTTAGCAGGTGTCACCATATGCCTTCAAGCACCAACCTCATGAAGGTTAGTATTTCAGATTTTTATTTTCTTACCTTAGCCTTGAGAATCTCCTATTTTTCTCAATTTCTTCATTTCCCTCAAGTCACTCCCTTTTTATCTTTGTCTAACTTCGTGGCTGTGCGATCGGAGTTGACATTGACTTTGCTTCTTTGATGCCATATTCCTCTCGTTAGTCAATTTTCAGGTAAGAATAAGATGAGCCTCTCATACCATGCCCTTGGTGCTTGCTTCAGTCCGTACAAGACTTTCAGCTGCATGTACATGTGCTGTGGATGTTTTGGATCCTGGAGGTTGTTTTACAAGAACATCTTCTTGATGTTCCCATTAAGAGAGACAGATTTAACATCCATCTATTTCATGGTAGCAATTTGGGGAAATCTCATCATCTTCATCCTCCCAAGATGCTCCTTCAGTTGATTTAAACGTAGCCATAGATGGTCCAACATGACTTGGATTCTCGAGAGTGTGATTGCAGTGTTAGCATATGATATTGAGATAGATGTAGATCCAGAGGGAGGGTGAATGGATCTTTTAAAACATTTAGCCCAATTTAAAGTGTATGAAATTCTAATTGCTGGTTCAATGAACAATTCCTCGAACACCAGAGATGCACGCCCTGATCAATCACTGGGAATCATACAAATGGAAGGGATCTAGATGATCAGCAACAATCACACACAGAAGAGCAATCAATCACACGACACATGATATTTTAGGTGGTTCGGTCTGCTGACCTATGTCCACCCCACACTCCAACCAGAGTGTGGCTTCCGCTGATACACAGCTTAATCAGCTGGGCCTCATAGCTTGCCTACAATCCGCTGACTAACAGCTTGTGTTGAGCCTTACAGCTTAGCCAACCGCTGATACACAGCTTACGCTGGGCCTTACAGCTTCGCTAACCGCTGATACACAGCTTAAAGAAAGTATGAAAAATTAAAACAAAATGCTCGAAAAATCAGCATCGAAAAGTTGGAAATGAAGCACGAGAGTATAGCTCTCATAGGAGCAGACTGTCTTGGATCTGATCCAAAAGCCAGTAGAACAGATCTTCAGGAACTCCTCTTTCTTCTCTGGATCTCACCCACTCAACTCACGATTTCTTCTAATTTCGTAGTCGTCTCTTCCTCTGTCTTTTTATTCTTTTTCTCTTTTTCTCCCTCTCACTGTATCAAATCTCCAAAATCCATCTTTTTTTTTCAGAGACACCACTGGGTCTTCTATTTTTCTGAAGCCCGTGTGTGAAGGGCGCGTGGAGAATACATTTCTCGCCCAACCTTTTCGTCCAGATCTGAAAATCTAAGGGCACGTGGTAGCATCTGAACCTGACAGTTTTCCACTTGTCATGAACATAGCTCAGCCTTCAGTCTCGGATCACATGTCTTCCTTGAACTTCTTCAGTGTAGTCCATGTCGACAAACATAGAAAGCATCAGTTGTTCAGACGTGCAAGGAGAATGCATAGACTTTATTAAGCTATGTGAAGAGCATGCACAGACCCTATTAGGCGATATGAGGATCATGCACAGACATTGATTAAAGCGTAAGAAGAACGAGTGTGCATGATGCAAAGAATACACCAAACCAATGTGCCTTAGCCTAAGATGCATGGACCTTACATATACAAGGAATCAAGATTGCACAGACCTACATCGATGTGCTACAGTGAACTGCACAGACCTTGATAGTGCACAAAAGAGATATGCACTTACTTCAAACGAGCCATGTTGAGGTATACACCGACCTGATTATGCATCAGACAATAATGCACAGACCTCATGTGCAATAGATAGAAATGTTCACGACCCTTTTATGCAGCCTAGACACTAATGCACAAGACAGACATGGACATGCACCGACTCTTATGCACCATAGACCTAATCTGCACAGACTGACTATATTAATATGCACGAACCTGATGTGAATAGTGCAAGAGTTGCACCGACTCCATATGCTAAGAACTTAACATGCTCAGACTTTATGTGCATAGCTAGACTGAAACTTGCACCGACCTCTCCAGTGATTGCACCGAGTTAGATCGTGTGCGATGCGGAACTTGCACAAAGATTGCATGAGTGAACCAAGTAATGCATCGACCTTGTTTGAGATACAACAACAAGTTGCACCGACTTATTCAGCCCAAAGCACAATATACACCGACTCATTTGCATACAACAACAACGATTGCACCGACTGTGTGTCCCTTAGACACCAACATGCACAAACCTAGTGATGATTTATACGAGTCATGTTCAGACCTTTAATGCAACCTAGTGGACATATGCACTGACCTGATGCAGAACGAACATGGATGTGCACGGACTATGCTGAACGAACCAAACAAGGATGCACAGACCATCTACTGAATGAACAAACTTGCTATAGAGAGAATGCACTATGACAATGCAGAAGACCTTTATGCATTTTGATCTCAACATGATTCATAGATTGTCATTTATCAAAACCAGAGTTCCAACAATCTCCCCCTTTTTGATGATGACAACTATGTGTCATGTATTATTCATAGAATGAAATTAACAATCAACTCACTAAGTCATGTTCATTCAAAAACAACAAAACAACTGCAATGCTAACATTTCTGTGTTCAGAAAGAAAAATGAAACTAATGTATGACTAATCATCACATGTACAGTGAGAGTTGTTTTTTCTTTCCCTTCCCATACAGAGTACCGAGCCTTCACTATTGCATCAGTTCATGACATGACTCCAAAACATTTGATACCATTCTCCTCCTTTGTCATTAATAAAAAGAATGGGGAACACTTGAAAATTAGTGACCATATGGACCCCTGTAGCCTCCCCGATCCCTGGGTGGTGCAGAGCTAGAACTCCCCCTTGGATATGGAGTTCTTTCACTTGAAAAGTATGGGGCTTCAATCCTATCCATTACTGAAGCCTGAAGTTCTTTAATGGATTTTGACAAGTCTTCAAACTTGTGATGTACCATACTCCCCAATCTGTCCACTAGGGAGGAGTTGGAGTCTTGCTTCGCGATAACATGTTTAAGGTTGTCTGATAGGCTGTCGACTTGTTTCTTGACTGTATCAAATTTCTGGCTGAGCTCCTGCTGACTTTCAGTGATAGTGTTCACTTTACTCATCATCTTTGCAAATTCTATCTTGAGATCAAAAGTGTGATCAAGAATTTTAGTGAGCCTGCTGAATGATGTAGCTTGGGTATCTTGCATGCTACTCACCATTTCACCAACCCTATTGCTTACTCTCATAAGAGATTCCAAAAGCTCTCGTAATGCTGCATCAGTTCTTTGTTTATCAGACATAAACTGAATCCATTGAGTTTTCACAATGTTTTCCAGATGTTGCACCCTAGCATTCAATCTGTTAATATGAAAGGTTGTGAACATGAATTGTGCATTCAACAAGTCATTCTGATTCATCACCATGTTTGTCAAATTTGTCAGCATTTCAGCAATGTTGGGCTCAGAGCTGGATCCAGGTGAACTGAATGAAGAAGCACTAGAATCTGGAAATTTAGTGTGATATGCAGGTTGCTCTTCAGTCGTAATGCTGCATCAGTTCTTTGTTTATTAGACATAAACTGAATCCATTGAGTTTTCACAATGTTTTCCAGATGTTGCATCCTAGCATTCAATCTGTTAATATGAAAGGTTGTGAACAAGAATTGTGCATTCAACAAGTCATTTTGATTCATCACCATGTTTGTCAAATTTGTCAACATTTCAGCAATGTTGGGCTCAGATCTGGATCCAGGTGAACTGAATGAAGAAGCACCAGAATCTAAAAATTCAGTGTGATATGCAGGTTGCTCTTCAGGTGACAATGGGGGTGGTATACCAAGGCCAACCATTCCCCCCAGATGGGGTCCATATGAAGGAGCAAGGGCAAGAGACATTCTTAGATACAATTGATATAGAGGAGCTTGTCCCATAACATACTCCTGTGTATCTTCCTCAACAGCCCCTGGAGCTTCCTGTGGAGCTTCTTGATCAGTTTCTTGAGCTCCCTGTGGTTCTTCTTCATTCTGAGCTTCTTCGTCTCTTTGTTGTTCATCCTCCTGTTCATTAACAACTAAATCAGCAATTTCTTCCAAAACTTTGTCAGCTTCTTCTTTCATGATCTCGGTAACCATTTCAGCCAAAGATTCTTCATCTAAGATAATTTCTTCTTCCCTTTCAGAATTAGACATTTGTTCATCTGTGGAAGGATCTTCATTTTCACATGTCTCTTCTACATGAATTCCTTCCATTTCATCATCTTTTTCAGCTTCTTCACTTTGTTGTTCTTCCTGAACATCTTCTTTCCTCCCCTCTTCCTGAAGATTTTCTGTTCTTTCCTCTTCCACACCTTGCGATTCTGCTTGTTGTTCAGCAACTTCTCTTGGTTGATCTTCCTCTTATTCTTGCTGATCTATTTGCTGTTCCTGCTCAGATTGCACTCCAAATCTGTTAAACAACTCATTGATATTCTGATCTAATTGATGCTGAATTTGCTCATCAGATAATCCCAGCTCATGGACTTCTTGTTCTAATTGTAGGTCTCTGAGTTGTTTCTCAACATGCTCCTCAGCTGTTTCTTTTTCAATTTCCCTTAAGATTTCTTCTTGCTGCTCAGCAGTTTGTTCCTCAGCTTGTTCCATTGCTGGAGGCAAATCCTCCCCCTGACTAATTACATTCTTTTTAGCTTATTCTTCTTGATGTTCCATTATTGTTTGATCTCTTTCAGCTGACATAAGAAGGGTTTCTTGTTGAGGAACTTGAGGGTGCTGTTCTGACAATGTATCAACTTGAATTTTTCTCTTCTTCTTTAAAGGAACATACTTTTCTGATTTAACCTTTTCTTAAATTGCAGCAGGAGTACTCTCTGAGTCAGTATCTTTCAACTTCAAGAACTTATCAATGAAATCCATGTTGTACACATTAACCTTTGGAATTTCTCTTGAAGCCTCATTTTCTAAAGAGATGTTTACCTTCTTAAATATAGCTGTTAAATGGGCTACAAATGGCAAATGTCTTCTAGACTCTTTGCAAGTTCTCATTATCTGAATAATTATTTCTGGCAAAAAAATTCTGATTTTCTTCAGCAAACAATATAGAATGAATCATTGAGTGTCGGTCAGTCTTCCTCTTCCTCCAACTTGTGAGTAATCATGGTAGTAAGAATGTGATGCAGAAATCTCTTTAGAGGAGACAATTTACTTGCGTTGAACTGACCCAATTTTGTTTGTTTTTTGTCTTGGGGATTCCTAGGCTCATCTGTGATAAGTGAATATGCATCATGAAAATGATACACAAACTCTCTTTCAGTTTCTCCTTCGTCTGGTATTCTAAATGCTTTATGTAGGAGATACCTTGATATTTCAATCCTAGTCCCCTTGACACTAGTCAACAGTTTTGCCTGATTCGAATCATATTTCAGATTGTGATAGAACTCAGCTACAAGTCTCGGATAATATACTCTATGCTTGCCCAAAAATTTCTTCCATTTTTGAACTTTAAAAATCTCAATCAACTTAGGAAATTTTGCAATCATTTTGTGATCATGAAAATCCACGTACCATGGGAAAATAATCTTTCCATCTTCCAGAGTTATTTCGACTTGACTTGATGCCACAACTGAGATATCTTCTTCTTTAAGCACAGAGTCTGCTACCTTTTCTTTTCCCTTACCTTGACCCTGTGCTGTCTTCAGCCTCTTCTCTTTCAATAACGGCACATCGACCTTTACTGGCTCATGACCCTCCAGTGGCTGTACCTCAATTTCCTTCCTCTTCCTTTTGCTCGTGGCGACCGGAGAGGACATGGTGGATGCAGTGAAGGAGGAATGGTGGAGGGTGGACCAAGGAAGAGTAGAATGCAGAATGAGAAGAATGGGAAGACTGGGGCGTTGGTTTGAATAGCTCGAGCGAAGAACTCGCGACCGAGGACGAATGCTTCGAGTCGAGAGGAAAATGAAATGAATACTCTGTAAATATGGTTTCTTTTAAAAATAATTGCCGACTTTACCCTATTTCAAAATATGGATACCGAGAATGCCCTTACTTTAAATAAAAATGCCTTCTTTTTACCCTTATATGATATTCTGTATATTGGGATTATATTGAAGACCGAAAACCGTCTGCTATTATTCTTTTGAATGAAAATCAATGAACTGAAATAAACTAAAAGAAGTACGATGCTCAATCATTGACCCAATAACCTTACTGATCATTTTCACTAAGCAATCTGATTAAAAGAACTTTCTTATATTGAACTTATACCAGTCTAAGTTTATTGAAAAAGATCCCAGAGTCAACCATTTTTACCATTGATCTTTTATTTTTGTGATTGAGCATCTAGTGATACTCCACCTTTTTTCGCAAGGAAACATGTTGATTAGACACCAGAATCCCTGGTTACTCAGTGAAATATACCGTTATGCTTCATAATTTTTGAACAGAGATAATCATTCATTATCATGACATAACCTCTATATTTCTTTGATATAGACGGTCAGTTTCTCAAATGAAATGCCATTGCTCTGCCTGATTTTGATTTTTCTTTTTAATGACGTATTCCCTGGTCTTTTAACAAGTTTTTCTTAGAACATGGCATATGAACCATATAAGTATAAGGTCTTTTTCCAGATTGACTTATTACTGGTGATGTTCAGATTTTTGGAAAAACTTTTGAGCAGATCCAGTTTTTAGGTGATTTCAAGACCATTGATGATTGATTCAGGTATAATTGCAAACACTTTACTTTTTAATTTAATCCCTATAGACAGAGAATCATATTTCTGTAAAAGTTAGCAAATTTATTTTTAGTTTAGAGCATTCTTTGATAACCAATCAATTGAAAATGGGTAGGGTGACACATTTTAAATTTTACTCCCCCTAAATCATAGAGTTTGAAATCTTGATGAGACGAAGGTTTTGAAGACTAGAACATGGGTAAGAAGGAGTGTTGGAGAGAAAGCCACATTAGAGTAGGGACCAGATTAGGGAATGGTTTCCAAACAGCCAAAGACACAATTTTACTAGCTCTCTTCAAGCCACGAGCTTTCTCAACATTTAGCACAGCACAACCTTTCAAGAACCAACACTCAGACACCAACAGCTATTCCACTGAATCAAGACCAGCATGCCGGTTCCAGACAGAAGTTCAACTCACAGCCAATCTGACATCTCAACCTGTGCAGCTAGTGGAACAACATGACTCATGTTCTCTCAGATGAGTGCACCTCTAGAAGTCTAACTGGCTCAGTTCACCTCAACTCCCCCTTACATAGTGTAGTGATTTTCAATCACACATCAGTTATTTTCTTAGAGATACAGTAATGTAGCAAGAATATGCTCATGACAATCTTAATCTACATGCAATGTTCAGGGTCATGCAGATTTGTGCAACAAATGTGAGCATGATAGATTGACATAAATAGGTTCTCAGCATGAAACTATCTATATGGGAGATGATCAGACATTCAGTGCTCATTACAAGATAACACCAATCAACAGCATCATTTGAAGAAATGACATTTAATCAACAATCAAAGACTTATTCTGATCAGACAATCAAACTTTTTAGAAGAATAATCAAACCAAACAATAGTAGAGAATGGGGTTAACTGACCTTTATGTGCCTTGATTTTATTTACCCCTTTTATTTCTTTCTTCAAGGCACACCTACAAGATAGAATCATTTTGCAAATCTAGGAACCCAAGAACTCTTGGGTCTTGTCAGCTGAGTAACACCTCTAGCAAGTGTACTCTAAGAATTCCAAGCATTCTTATTGTCAAATTTTATGAAGTAGCAGTCATTTATAACATGTCCTACTTTCCCACAGTAATAACAATGAATGAAAGCATTCAAATTTTTCTTTACAGGATAAGTATGAAATTTTTGTGGGTAGACATGAGTTGTGTTGTTTCTGCCATAGAAGTTGTTATTCCTTTTCATATGGCAACACTCAGAGGCTTGGTGGCCAACTTTCCCACATTCAAAGCATGCAAAAGTTTTACTACCAAAGCCTTTTGATTTACAGGGAAATTTACAGATTTTGATGAAGTTTCTTTCCCTCGGCATGCCAGCAATGGGCTACAATGTGGCCCATCTTGCCACAATTGAAACAATGAATTTTCTTATTTTGAAAAGCATGGTATTTGACATGAGTTTTCTCAGCATGGTGTTTCTTAGCAATCAGCTCATCTAATTTCATTATCCTACACTCATGCATTTAATGACCAGCTTTTTCCACAATAATGGCATGAATCAATTTTTGTATGTGCATGTGAATGAGTTGGGAATCATTGGCACTTGCTATGATTCATAGAGAAGCAGGGACAGATTTGGACTTATTTGAATTAACATCCTTTTCTGTTTGTGAACCCTTTTCAAATTTTTATTTGAATTTTCTATTTTCTCTGTAGTGAACTGAAAAATAGATGAAGTGGAAGGTTTTTCTTGTTCTGAACTTTTGACAAAAATAATTTTTAATTTATTTCCATCAACCTTCTTCATTACTGACTGTAACACAGTCCCTCTTTTTAAAAATTCATATTAGCTCCAAGCAATTTATTCAAATTATCTTTTCCCTTAACAAACTTTGATAGGGAATTCTTTAGGTCTTCAATTTTAGCTTGCAAAGAAACAATGTCATTTTCATAGGAAATAACTTGGTTATGCAAACCATCATTCAGACTTTTCAGAGTTTCATTTTCCTACATTAACTTCAAATTATCATTTGCTTCTTTTTCTTTCAACACACATTTTCCCTTTTCCATTTCTAACAATTTATTTGACATAACAGTGTTCAAGACCATCAATTTTTTATTTTGTTCCTTCAGCTGGCTATTTTCTTCCAAAATTCTTTCTTCATATTCATTAGCTTCCTTTTTCTTTTCCAGCCATAGGTCATTTTCTTCTTTTAAGGACCTGATTAAATTCTTTTGCATGTTATCGTCTGAATCAAGATCTTCAATCAACTCCTTTAAGAAGGCACATTCTTTGCAAGAGTTTCCGACTTCAATTAATGTGTTTCTAATGTTCTCATTTTCAGATTTCAAATTATTCAACTCAACCTTTTCTTTGTTCATGTTAGATTTTAAATTTTCATTTTCTGCCTTCAGACGAGTGACTTCTTGAATCATTTCTTTTCTCAACTTTCTCTTTTCAGATTTGACTCTATCATATTTAATCAATAAATGCTCATTCATGGCAACTAAATCATTATAGCTGATATTCTCTGTCTCAGAGTTTACCTGAGAGGATGAGTCCTCGGACTGATCTCTGGCCATAAAACATATTTCCTCATCTTCACAAGATCTTCCCATATTTTGTTGATGATTTTCGTTGCGCTCCTACATTCGTTAACACATTGAAAGCAATTAGAGTCTATTGCCCTTTTTGTTAGATCTAGGGCCTTTTGATTTTCTTCAGATTTCAGTCTGTCTGAGGATCTCGATTGAGATTTATCCTCTGGAACTTCATATGGACTGTGATATATGAGTACCCATAAATCAAAATTCAAATGTATCACATAGTCTCTGAAACGACCGTACCAACCATAGAAATCTGAACCGGTGTATACAGGAATTTCAGCCATAAGATCAAGACAAAACAGATCAGATCAAAATGCACCGAAACCAAATCAAGGAATGGATCTAAAGGTCGTTGGACCTTTTGTGCAGACACTCGCTCTGATACCAAGTGTTAGGATCTGATATTGAGATAGACGTAGATCCAGAGGGGGGGGTGAATGGTTCTTTTAAAACATTTAGCCCAATTTAAAGTGTATGAAATTCTAATTGCTGGTTCAATGGACAATTCCTCGAACACCAGAGATGCATGCCCTGATCAATCACTAGGAATCATACAAATGGAAGGGATCTAGATGATCACCAACAATCACACACAGAAGAGCAATCAATCACATGACACAAGATATTTTAGGTGGTTCGGTCTGCTGACCTACATCCACCGTACACTCCAACCAGAGTGTGGCTTCCGCTGATACACAACTTAATCAGCTGGGCCTCACAGCTTGCCTACAATCCGCTGACTAACAGCTTGTGCTGAGCCTTACAGCTTAGCCAACCGCTGATACACAGCTTACGCTGGGCCTTACAGCTTCACCAACCGCTGATACACAACTTAAAGAAAGTATGAAAAATTAAAACAAAATGCTCGGACAATCAGCATCGAAAAGCTGGAAATGAAGCACGAGAGTATAGCTCTCACAGGAGCATACTGGCTTGGATCTGATCCAAAAGCCAATAGAACAGATCTTCAGGAACTCCTCTTTCTTCTCTGGATCTCACCCACTCAGCTCACGATTTCTTCTAATTTCGTAGTCGTCTCTTCCTCTGTCTTTTTATTCTTTTTCTCTTTTTCTCTCTCTCACTGTATCAAATCTCCAAAATCCATCTTTTTTTTTTCAGAGACAGCGCTGGGTCTTCTATTTTCCTGAAGCCCGTGTGTGAAGGGCGCGTGGAGAACACATTTTCTGCCCAACCTTTTCATCCAGATCTAAAAATCCAAGGGCACGTGGCAGCATCTGAACTTGACAGTTTTCCACGTGTCATGAACATAGCTCAGCCTTCAGTCTTAGATCATGTGTCTTCCTTGAACTTCTTTAGTGTAGTCCCTATCGACAAACATAGAACACATCAGTTGTTCAGACGTGCAAGGAGAATGCACAGACTTTATTAAGCTATGTGAAGAGCATGCACAGACCCTATTAGGTGATATGAGGATCATGCACAGACATTGATTAAAGCGTAAGAAGAACGAGTGTGCATTATGCAAATAATGCACCAACCCAATGTGCCTTAGCCTAAGATGCATGGACCTTACATATACAAGGAATCAAGATTGCACAGACCTATATCGCTGTGCTACAGTGAACTGCACAGACCTTGATAGTGCACAAAGAAGATATGCACTAACTTCACACGAGCCATGTTGAGGTATACAACGAACTGATTATGCATCAGACAATAATGCATAGACCTCATGTGCAATAGACAGAAATGTTCACGACCCTTTTATGCAGCCTACACACTAATGCACAAGACAGATATGGACATGCACCGACTCTTATGCACCATAGACCTAATCTGCACAGACTGACTATATTAATATGCACGAACCTGATGTGAACAGTGCAAGAGTTGCACCGACTCCATAAGCTAAGAACTTAACATGCTCAGACTTTATGTGCATAGCTAGACTGAAACTTGCACCGACCTCTCCAGTGATTGCACCGAGTTAGATCGTGTGCAATGCGGAACTTGCACAGAGATTGCATGAGTGAACCAAGTAATGCATCGACCTTGTTCGAGGTACAACAACAAGTTGCACTGACTTATTGAGCCCAAAGCACAATATACACCGACTCATTTGCGTACAACAACAGCGATTGCACCGACTGTGTGTCCCTTAGACACAAACATGCACAAACCTAGTGATGATTTATACAAGTCATGTTCAGACCTTTAATGCAACCTAGTGGACATATGCACTGACTTGATACAGAACGAACATGGATGTGCACTGACTATGCTGAACGAACCAAACAAGGATGCACAGACCATCTGCTGAATGAATAGACTTGCTATAGAGAGAATGCACTATGACAATGCAGAAGACTTTTATGCATTTTGATCTCAACATGATTCATAGATTGTCATTTATCAAAACCAGGGTTCCAACACTGCATTCCTGCATTCAAAGTTGAAATGATTTAAATTGTCAATTTTGATTAAATAATGACATGAAGAGTTCCCTTAACAACTAATATCCCCTTAAGAAGCTCTAGACTTAATGCATAACTCAGATGTGAACCTAGATGCTAAGTTGAAATGACGAATTTGGTGACTCCACCTCAATGTGTGCATGACTGTGAGATGTTCAGTAATAATCTAATGCCATATGCAGCCTTTTAAGTACTTGACACATAGTACCGGGCGGAGAACTTAGATCCGAAGATCACCTCACGCGTAGTGATAGTTTTCAGACAGGCTTAACCTGTCCTTCCACATGTCACCATTTGATATACTATATAGTCATGGATGTGATGAAGGCAGGAGGATTGCAATACATTATGACATGAATTCATAATGTTCAACTTTTGCATGACAGAGTGTGAAGGTGTATGCAAACTCAATGCATGATGTGAAATTTTGATTGTTTCCAAACTCTCCTTCAACAATATGCTATGTGACAAGTGATATGCACAGAGATATGCAACTGACTACGGATGAAATGCATGTACACACATATGCATGATCACATAACTATTCAGCACAATATGAATCAAGACATGGCACATTTACTGGAGAGACTAAGAGGGATATCACCTGAGTATTCAGATTTCAGTTTTTGATTTTCCTTTTAACCTGACTTATGTCGCTTGGCCCGTGTGCCTTACCTTCTCAACTGAAAATACATTCCACACTTCATAATCTCATGGCACACCTGCAAAACAGAGTTCTCAATTTACATTCTTAGGTACCCAATTCATCTTGGGTCCTTGTGGGTTAGAAGTGTTGTGCCCCTGTAGTCATTTGAGTTATTTGATATTCATGGTTTTGATAATGGCTAAACACTATAAGTCATTGTTAGTTTCCACTCTCATATGACTGACATACGTGATGTTTTGCTCATGACAGATAAGCCAATAAATGAACAAGGAATGGAGTGAAGATGGCAAATATGAAAGCTCAATGATTGCGCCCTCGCACGCGGATCGACTTGCGCGGTCAGGTCGCAGGGATCGACCTACCCGGTCAGGTCGCGGGGGTCAAGGGGGCAGCGCCCCTTGCCGGAGTTTCTGGGGGTGGAGCCCCCGGAGCAAAATTTTGATTATAGGAGCGATATAATCAATAGAAATCTTCAAGACTGTCAAGGTTGTTGCCACAGATGAGAACGGGCTGCTAAAGGACTTAAGCAACGGAGCTAAACGGTTAATGGACTGAACCGGGGCAACCCGGGTTCTGCCCAGCTGGCGGTCGACCGCCAGCCCAGGGGCAGTCGACCGCCCCTGCCAGTAGCCAACTGCTTGCACGTTTCTTAGTGGCGGTCGATCGCCAGCCCAGTAGCGGTTGACCAGAAATTCCAGAGACCATCTGTCTACAGGGTTTCTCAGTAGCGGTCAACCGCCAGCTTCTGCAGGTCGACCGCCAGCCCCGAGCCATCAATTATTGACTTTGTTTTCCACTTTGAGAAGGGCCATTCTCCATGGATTTCTTTAATCCTAAAGTCACCCAATCACCCACAAAATGTGGATATGGTCTGGGGGATGTCCATGGACCATTCAAAGGTTATAAAACACATGCAAGAGGGTTAGAAACCCTAGTTGATCATTTGGGAGATCAAAGGAGGCTGCAAGGGTGTGTTCAAGGGAGAGGAGTTCGAGTACTGTAGCGGTGAACAGTACTCCGGGAAGAAGTTCTTCATCAAATCCTCAAGTGATTCAAGCTACTTCAAGAGGAGATCAACCCCAAGCCAAGTGAAGATAAAGCTGCAACCATCATCCTCTTCATCATCTCAAGATGATCCAAAGAAGCCCATTCTCAAGGGAGATCAAATCTGCATCCTTCATCTTCTTCATCAACTCAAGGTGATCCAAGCAAGATCTTTTCACAAGGAAGAAGATACCATTGAAGCATTAGATTCAAGCTCCAACAATCTCAGATAAGATTTTTTCTTTTTGAGCATATTCTATATCTTGTTTGAGTGTTTTCATACTTGTTCTTTTTCCATTTCATTCAAATATTTGGAACTGAGGATCGTCCCTACCGATGGTTAGTAGGAAGGTAATCGAAAGTTATCCGATCTGCGGTGTTGACGTCCCTACCTGTGGTTAGTAGGAAGGCAATCGGAGGTCTTTCCGATTTACAGTTCAGTGCGTGGCACTAGTGGAGCTTCACCGGATTTGGTGAGGGGTGGACGTAGGACTGGGGATTCAGTCCGAACCACCTTAAAATCTCGTGTGTTGTGATTTGCTTGTGTAATTACTTTGTGTTAGATGCATGTTTACGTTCAATATCTATATTGCGTAATCATCTTGCTAAGCAAATCAATTGTATCCTTCGTTAAGCTAGTTATATTCCGCTGCTATTATCATCATCTAGCTTTAAAGAGGGTTGCATTACAAAAAGAGGGGCAGATCTATTCACCCCTCCCCTCTAGATCCGCTATCCACTACTCAATAAGTGGTATCAGAGCCTAATCTCTCATTATGGGGTCCAACGACCTTGAGGGAAATGGTGGATTAGCGTCCAAAGGTTTCTTACCTGAAGGACATTCTGTGAATATGCCTCCTTACTTTACTGGAACTAATTATCCTTATTGGAAACATCGCATGCATGTGTTCATTCGCGCCCAAGACTATGAACTTTGGCGAGTGATCAGCAAAGGTCCATATGAGCTTACGGATAATGAGGACTTGTGGACCAAAGAATAAATAGGACAATCAACTGTCAACTGGAGTGCTAAACATATCATGCAATGCTCACTCCATCCAATAGAATTCTCAAGAGTGGCTACCTGCGCAACGGCAAAATAAATGTGGGACAAGTTAGAGGTAATTTACGAAGGAACCTCTCAGGTACGAGAAACAAAAGTCAACATTTTAGTTTCTGAATATGAAATATTTCGCATGAAGCCTGATGAGTCAATTCAGAATATGTATGCTCAGTTAACTGTGCTTACTAATAGTCTGACTGATTTGGGAAAGAAATACTCAGAACAGAAAATTGTGAGAAAGATTCTCAGATTATTGACTCCCGCATGGCACACAAAGGCTACCGTGGTTGAAGAATCGAGAGATCTCGCAACTACCAAGGTAGATGAACTCACTGGGTCATTGATGACCTATGAGATCAACCTTAAGAACAAAGAGGCTGAGGTGCCTAAGAAAAAGCCCCTAGCTCTTAAAGCAGGACCCAACGGTCAAGGCACTTCTGATGAAGGTGAAGATTCGACAAGTGAGCGAGATGAGGATGACGTAGCCATGCTCACACGTAAGTTCAGAAAATTTCTGAGAAAGGAAGGTAAGAGCTTCATGAGAGGAAGGTCAAAGGTAAGAAATGGTTTCAAATCTAATTCTGAAAACTTTAAGAAATCTGACAAAATCATTTGTTATTCTTGCACCAAACCAGGGCATTTCAAGACTGATTGTCCTGACAGATTCAAAAGGGCTGACAAATGGAAAGGCAAGAAGAAGAACAAGGCCATGGTGTCCACCTGGAGTGACGAGGAAGAAAGTGATGGTGGAACTAGCTCCTCGGACAAGGAAAAAGAAGATCTTTGTCTCATGGCCAGAGGTGATGAAGAAACTGAGGTAAACTCTCTATTTAAAAATTACACACTTGATGATTGGGAGGAAGCATATATACAGCTCATGGAAAAATATGACATGTAAAAAAAGGAGAATAAATCATTAAAAAAGAAAATTAACTTCTTTGTGCATGATCATGATATGAATGATAAGAACGCTCTACTTGAAACTGAAATTGAAGATCTTAAGAAAATGATTGAGAACTTGGAGGAAGAAAGAAAAGAAATGGCTGACTTGGAAACTGAAAATGAAGATTTGAGAAATGAGATTGACAGCATGAAGCTCAAAATGCAAACTTATGAAAAGGATAGCAAATTAAGCAATGAGAAGTATGAAGCTGTCAAACAAGTCAACATTCAACTCCTACAAAATATTGAAAACCTACAAAAAGAGTTGAAGGATAAATAACAATCTTTAGAAAAATTTGTGGATAGAAAAGAAAACCTAGATGCATTGCTAGGCACTAGAATGAACTTCAACAAGGAAGTGTTAGATTTTGAACCTACAAACAAGAGGCCAATTGGGTTAAAAATTGTCACATTTGTTTCATCTTCTAATGCTTCTACCTCAAAAATAATATCCAAAAGAAAAGAAAAGGTTGAAGAGGAAGCCACTGAAATCCGTAAAAAGATTGCTCAAAAGCCTAAGAAAAGTCAACCTTCCCCACAGCACAGGTTGACACCTCCTTGGCAATCAAACATTCAAACCGCCAAACAATTTCACACAGGTCGACACTTCCATAGGTTGACACCACCATATTTTAGGGGAAATTGTAATTTCTATATGCATCAATTTCTTAGGTGACAAAACAATCATTTTCAACCCAAAACCAACCAGTGGCCACAATGGGTTAAGAAGTAAACTTCCTTAAACTTCCACAAAATCCAACAAAAAGCCTCTAAGCAAAAAGTGAATGTCAAGGTTGAAAAGAAAAACCAAATCCCTGCTCTAAGCAAACAAAACATGAATGTTAGGAAGGTTTGGATTCTAAAAAAAATGGTTTCATGTTTTAAAAATCTAAAGAGTTTGATGAGACCCAAATTTGGTTGGGTTCCAAACACCATTGCTTAATTTCTTGTGTAGGAATGTCTTGAAGCCATGCATAATAGGTGGTACCTTGATAGCGGCTGTTCAAGACACATGACAAGAGACAAGATAAAATTTTATCTCTTGGAGGAAAAGGAAGGAGGACACGTCACATTTGGAGGGAACAACAAAGAAAAAATTATTGGAACAAGTAATGTAAGTAAGAACCTCTCCAACTCCATCTGTAACGTGCTGCTAGTTGAAGGCTTGAAATACAACTTGCTTAGCATAAGTCAACTCTGTGATAAGGGTCACAAAGTGTTGTTTGACTCTCATGAATGTGGAATACTTGAACCAAAATCTAATAAGGTAAAATTTTCTGGAAAAAGAGTCAACAATGTTTACATGATTGACTTAGATGATCCCGCTCATTTAAATCTTTGTCTTGCTGCACCAAAATCTGAACTTGCATGGTTATGGTATCGTAGACTAGGTCATGCTAGCTACAATGTCTTACATAAACTGTTAAAGCATTCAATGGTGAATGGGTTGCCTGAACTTTCTTTTAAACAAGAAAACAAATTATGTGATGCATGTGCCCTAGGTAAACAAACAAGAAAATCCTTCAAGACTAGATCTGCAAACATGTCATCTAAACCACTTGAGCTGATTCATATGGATTTATTTGGTCCAACAAGAACTACTAGTTTAAGTGGTAGAAAATATGGATATGTCTTGGTGGATGATTACTCTAGGTTCACATGGGTTTTCTTTCTCACACATAAAAATGATGCTTTTGATGAGTTTCAGGCACTCTACATGAAGATAAAGCAGGACGGTGAGTTTAAAATTTCCAAGATTCAATCTGATCATGGTGGTGAATTTGAAAATGTTGACTTCTATAATCTTTGTAGGGCCGAAGGCATTTCGCACCGATTTTCTTCACCAAGAACCCCGGAGCAAAATGGTATAGTTGAAAGAAGGAATCGAACACTCATAGAAATGGCAAAAATTATGCTTACCGAACAGCAACTCCCAAGGAAATTTTGGGCTGAGACGGTAAACTCAGCATGTTATATTATCAACCGCTCTATGATAAGGCCACACACCAAAAAGACTCCTTATGAGTTGCTGAAAGGTAAAAAATCTTCTCTCACACACATGAAAGTATTTGGATCTAAATGCTTCATCCATAATAATGATAAAAGAGACTTAGATAAATTCGAGCCCAAGAGCGATGAAGGTATATTCCTTAGATATTCTGATAGATCTAGGGCTTATAGAATTTATAGTGTCAAGAGTCAAACTATGGAAGAATCACCCCATGTTTCTTTTGATGAATATCATGATAATTCTAACAGTGATAACTCTTGCAGGAAAAATGATGAAGACGGGAAATTCCTAAGCATGAAGGAAAAGAGTGAGTCTCCACAAGAAGAAATAAAAGAAGATGGTGACCTAGCTGAATCAAGCAATGCAAGAAATCAAGCTCCAGGAGAAGGTAATGGTTCTACAAATATTAGAATTCTTAAGGATCATCCTTTAGAAAATGTCATTGGTAGCTTGAATGACCCACCTAGAACAAGGTCACATTTTAGAATTATGGAAGAATTAGATCAACTTGCTCTTGTCTCCCAGATTTAACCCAAGAATGTTGATGAGGTATTAAAAGATGAAAACTGGATAAATTCAATACAAGGCGAGTTAAACCAGTTTGAAAGAAATAAAGTTTGGCATCTTGTTCCTAGACCTTCATCACAATCTATCATAGGCACTAAGTGGGTTTTTAGGAACAAACTAAGTGAGGATGGCAAGATAATAAGAAACAAGGCTAGATTGGTGGCTCAAGGGTATAATCAAGAGTTTGGGGTAGACTTTGATGAATCTTATTCCCCAGTTGCTAGACTCGAAGCCATCAGAATTTTACTTACCTTTGCATGCTCCCTTAGAATAAAGCTGTACCAAATGGATGTAAAAAGGGCTTTCTTGAATGGTTTGATCAAAGAAGAAGTCTATGTTGAGCAGCCCCCTGGTTTTGAAAACTCTAACCATGCAGATTTTGTATACAAGCTAGACATGGCACTTTATGGACTGAAGCAAGTACCAAGAGCTTGGTAGGAGAGACTAAGCTCATTCCTCATTGAGAAAGGGTACACACGAGGTAAGGTAGATCAAACACTTTTCACCAAGAAGTAAGGTAAGAATATTTGATTGTTCAAATTTATGTTGATGATATTATGTTTGGTTCTACTAAATCTAAAATGTGTGAGGAATTTGCTAACCTCATGACTAGCGAATTTGAGATGAGCCTAATGGGAGAACTCTAATTTTTTCTCAGTTTGTAGGTCAACCAAGGAGAAGATGGGTGCTTCATAAGTCAAGCCAAATACATCAAGGAGCTGCTGAAAAGATTTGACATGACAAACAACAAAATAATTGCAACTCCAATGAGCACCACAACATCACTGGATTCAGATGAAAATGGTAAATTAGTGGATGCAAAGGTCTATAGAGGTATGATCGGCTCTTTGCTTTACTTGACTGCATCCTGACCAGATATCCAGTTTAGTGTATGCCTTTGTGCTAGATTTCAAGCTAGTCCTAGAGAATCCCACTTGACTGCCATCAAACGTATCCTTAGATATCTTGCCGGCACTCAAGATTTGGGATTGTGGTATCCGTCATCATGTGACTTATCTCTTATATCTTATTCTGATGCGGACTACGCTAGATGCAAGCTGGATCGCAAGAGTACTAGTGGCTACTGCCAGTTTCTGGGCGGGTGTTTAGTTTCTTGGGCCTCCAAGAAATAACACTCGGTTGTCCTCTCAACCGTGGAGGCAGAATATGTTGCTGCGGGGAGCTGTGGCACCCAAGTGTTGTGGATTAAACACCAACTCCAAGACTACTTAGTGGATCTTGGTTGTGTCCTGATTCTGTGTGATAACACCAGTGCTATCAACCTTGCCAAAAATCCAGTCCAGCACTCTAGGACTAAGCATATTGAGATTAGGTATCACTTCATTAGAGATGAGGTTGTTAAGAAAAATTTTGAACTGCATTTTGTTGATACTCTAAATCAAATTGCTGATATTTTCACCAAGCCCTTGTGTAATGACATGTTTTCAACACTCAGAAGGGAGCTTGGTCTTTGCCGACCTCAGGCCAATAAAACTTGATATGATGATCTTATTCAACTTGGTTGTGTGTTTTTGCAGATTGGTGTCCATGCATTGTTTATATATATATATATGTCATTTTGCATATAATGTGGCATTGCATGTAGTCATGATGCATAATAAAGAATTGAATTCATGTTCATAATGCATTGCATGGTTTGTGTAGCATCATTCTTGTATGGTCATAGTATATTAAATGTTGATGTATGGAAAGGTAGGCTATGCTTGTCTAGACGCACTCAATATGCGTGAGGTTTCACCTCCGCCAAGTACCATGCGTCACTATCGCATATAGGCCATATAGTAAGGGGGAGTTGTCTCTTTGCAGCATTCATGCATTTATTTCATCTTCATTCTGTTGCATTTAATAAGTGTACAACCATATGCTGGGTCATGCATTTCATGTCTGCCAACTTCATGTTTGATCAGGTGAACCCCTACATGGTTCTAGTCAACCTCTCCTTGACATGTGTCATTGCATTTGCCTCAAACATAACTCATTGAGTGCATTCATTACATATCCTTAGGGGGAGTCTTGCTGCCTTTCTTAATCTCTTGCAATATGAACTTCACTGGCTTCCAGTTTGAAAATGAGATCATGAGAGAGACAGAACTATGGTGTAAGAGCTTTCTATTACATGAACTGATGATTATCTATCCAATGAAAATGGTTCAGATTTAATAATCTCTTTGAAGTTTTGAAATATTTGTTCTGAAATCATCTATGTTCTGTGGTTTTAATAGACCTTAACTAGAGATTGCATATTGTGCATTGAATGACTCTCCTGAAATCTGAAAATTCAAACGTCATGACAATCTTGGTGATACTCTAGAGCTTAGTATTGTTTCTAAACATCTTGATGAGCTGGAATTCTTAAAAATCAATTTGACAGAGCAATGATATTGTTGCATGGAGAAATATATCACGTCATCAAATCAAGTGACAAATAATATGTCATGATGTGCCCCTGTTATCTCTGTCTTAATTATATTTGGACTCTAGGCAGAGCACTGGCATAATTACTGAGAAATATATCTTCTCATCAAAGAAATAAGATTGGATATGTCATGACGTGACTTTGCTATCTCAGTTCATTCTGAAGCATAACCGTCAGTCTTGCCAAATACCTAGGGATACTGGCGTCTAAACAACGTGTATTCTTACGGCTAGGAGGCATGTACTAGACTTGATTGCTCGTAAAATATGTGTCATGTGCCTTCAAATACAAAAGTTACTGAAAAATCAAATTTGCTGCACTCATAAAATTCCATGCTTTACTCATGCTTGTTTAGCCTCAATACTAGTTTTTGTGTTTTTCCCTTTGTAGTTATTGAATATGGATGTATAAGACAAGGGACGGTTATACACCGCCATGATATGCACTTTTGGTTCATTTCTATTAAAACTTGGATGTAGTTATTTTTCGAACTCCATTGTAGATCTCGGAGTTCATTAGCTTTGAACCATATATATTGCTCACGGCATGTTTCAGGTTTGCATATAATGGCTTGCTCTTCACTTCCATTCAGCTCTGGTCTCTCATACTTTTGTAGCCTTTTCTACCTTCTCCCTCCTTTTTGTTGTTGTCAAAGGGGGAGAATCTGCATATGTGAGTCCTTTGTGGGCTAATACCTTGAGCTTGTTTGTTAGTACCACTTTGTGAGTCCGTCCTCTATGCGCCTTTGTAACTTGTCAAAGGGGGAGAAGCGTATTATGAAAGGGGGAGAGTCCAAGGGGGAGAGACCCTTTATCTGTGATGGGGGATTGCATAGCATTCACATGCTTTGAACATCCATGCATACATATCCGCATTCGCATGCTTTAATTATTATGGATCTTGAGTTTCATATCTTGAGCTACATATATTATAAAATTTGTCATCTTGGACATTACTGCCACATAATGACTCACAGTGTTGCCATCATCAAAAAGGGGGAGAATGTTATGCCCCTGTGGTCATTTGAGTTATTTGATATTCATGATTTTGATAATGGCTAAACACTATAAGTCATTGGTATTTTCCACTCTCATATGACTGACATACGTTATGTTTTGCTCATGACAGATAAGCCAATAAATGAACAAGGAATGGAGTGGAGATGGCAAATGTGAAAGCTCAATGATTGCGCCCTCGCATGCGGATCGACCTGCGCGTTCAGGTCGCGGGCCCCCAGAACAAAATTTTGATTATAGGAGCGATATAATCAATAGAAATCTTCAAGACTGTCAAGGTTGTTGCCACAGATGAGAACAGGCTGCTAAAAGACTTAAGCAACGGAGCTAAACGGTTAATGGATTGAACCGGAGTAACCCGGGTTCTGCCCAGCTGGCGGTCGGGGCGGTCGACCGCCCCTGCCAGCAGCCAACTGCTTGCACGTTTCTCAGTGGCGGTCGATCGTCGGCCCAGTAGCGGTCGATCGGAAATTCCAGGGACCATCCGTTTACAGGGTTTCTCAGTAGCGGTCGATCGCCAGCTTCTGCAGGTCGACCGCCAGCCCCGAGCCATCAATTGTTGACTTTGTTTTCCACTTCGAGAAGGGCCATTCTCCATGGATTTCTTTAATCCTAAAGTCACCCAATCACCCACAAAATGTGGATCTGGTCTGGGGGATGTCCATAGACCATTCAAAGGTTATAAAACACATGCAAGAGGGTTAGAACCCCTAGTTGATCATTTGGGAGATCAAAGGAGGCTGCAAGGGTATGTTCAAGGGAGAGGAGTTCGAGTACTGTAGCGGTGAACAGTACTCCGGGAAGAAGTTCTTCATCAAATCCTCAAGTGATTCAAACTACTTCAAGAGGAGATCAACCCCAAGCCAAGTGAAGATAAAGCTGCAACCATCATCCTCTTCATCATCTCAAGGTGATCCAAAGAAGCCCATTCTCAAGGGAGATCAAATCTGCATCCTTCATCTTCTTCATCAACTCAAGGTGATCCAAGCAAGATCTTTTCACAAGGAAGAAGATACCATTGAAACATCAGATTCAAGCTCCAGCAATCTCAGACAAGATTTTTTCTCTTTGAGCATATTCTATATCTTGTTTGAGTGTTTTCATACTTGTTCTTTTTCCATTTCATTCAAACATTTGGAACTGAGGATCGTCCATACCGGTGGTTAGTAGGAAGGTAATCGGAAGTTGTCCGATCTGCGGTGTTGACGTCCCTACCTGTGGTTAGTAGGAAGGCTATCGGAGGTCTTTCCGATTTACGGTTCAATGCGTGGCACTAGTGGAGCCTCACCGGATTTGGTGAGGGGTGGACGTAGGACTGGGGATTCAGTCCAAACCACCTTAAAATCTCGTGTGTTATGATTTGCTTGTGCAGTTACTTTGTGTTAGATGCATGCTTAGGTTCAATATCTATATTGCGTAATCATCTTTCTAAGCAAATCAATTGTGTCCTTCGTTAAGCTAGTTATATTCCGCTGCTATTATCATCATCTAGCTTTAAAGAGGGTTGCATTGCGAAAAGAGGGGCAGATCTATTCACCCCTCCCCTCTAGATCCGCTATCCACTACTCAACAAGAAGCACTCTTGGCACGTGGCTTCCACTTCTTAACAACATTCAATTCATCATTTTCCTTCAGAAAATAATCATGCATGTTATGCCCAAATTTACCACAGTAATGACAACATGACTTTGAAAACTTAAAAGCATGAAAATCATTTGAAGCATGTGACATCACATTCATTCTTCTCATTTGCTTGACCATTTTGTGTGTGTTGGCATGATGTGTTGAATGAAAACTTATTTTCTTGATTATTGATGGATTAACAGGTTTACGGAAGGTAAACTTGTCATCATGCTTTATCATGAAGCAATCATTCAACTTGTGACCTACTTTACCACAGTAGTCACAATTGAAATATGACATGAGAGGGTTTTTATTCAGATTAGTAGCATGCTTCCAAGTGGATGAAGAGACTTTATTTTGGCCAGCATAAAAATTCATTTTCTTCATCAGTAGCCAACAGTGTGAAGTTGTATGACCATTTTTACCATAGTGATTGCAATGCATGAAAGGTTTTATGGTAAGCGATTACTTTGAACTTTTGAAGCCAGTTCTGTTCCTGTAAGCTTTCAAATCATCATTTTTCATAATGAAATAATCATGCATCATGTGGCCAAGTTTTTTACAGTAGAGACACGAACCATTTCTTTTATCAGGTGCATGGGATTTTATATGAATGTTTCTAACATGCACATTTGGGACATTCACACTGTTTCTCGAATTATGCTGAGTTCTTGGCATAGTGTGCTACTGGGAGTTGGATTTGGAGGTGCTAGGTGTACATGTGTTATGAACAAATGAAGTGTATAACTTTTTTTAAATTTATTTTTATTCACAGGATTATATCCCAGCCCTTCTCTTTGAAAATTCACTTTCATTCCCAGCAATTTGTCTAAATGTTCTTTGCCATCTACAAATTTAGGCAGCGAATTATTCAAGTCAATTATTTCTGATTGAAGATATGAAATGTGCAATTCAGTATTGGCAAGTTCTTCTTCACAAGTAGAAAGGCTAACATTCAACACAACATTGGTAGTCTTAAGGCATTCTACTTCTTACTTTAATTCATCCACATTTTCACATTCACTTAAAACCACAGATTTTCCTTTTTCTAGAGACAACAATCTTTCTGAAATGGCATGGTTCAATTCCTTCAGTTTCTCATTTTCTTTTGCAAGCTTTTTATCATGAATGAGTTCATTTATCAAGGTTTGATCATCGGCCATTGAATTTAGCTTTGCAGTCATCTCCTTATTTTCATTTCTTAAGGAGCAAATTTGATCTTTATGAAATTCAATATCAAACACATGAGCCTCAATCAATTCCTCTAAATGGTAGCATTTTTTACAGAGGAATCACAGTTATTTTATTCAACATTCTTTTTAATTTTTTATTTTTAGATTTTAGCTTCTTATATTTATTGGCAAGCTTATCGTATGCAACCAATATATTATCAAGAGATATATTTTCAGAATCTGAATTTACCTCCGAGGGTGATCCATTCTGCTGATCACTGCCGTGATCACTCGTGCCTGCCATAAGACATTTGTCTTCATGCTCTTCCTGGAAGCCGGCTAAGCCATCCAATATGTCCTTTGCGGAGCTGCAACGGGAGACAAAGGGAAAACTATTAGCATTAACTGCAGCGGTGAATAAACTTAAAACGAAGCAATTTTACTCATGTTTGAACTTATAATATGTAGTCCAGACAGATTTGTCTTTAGGCAACTCATAAGGACTATGTGAAATAAGCTTCCATAGCTTAGGATCATATGAGTTGACTAGACTGCACATTCTTCCTATCCACAAATCAAAGTTAGAACCATCAAACACCGGTGGAGAATTTAAAGTGTACATTTTGGTAGTCATTGATCTGGATCACTCTAGATTGTTAAATCTATGAAAAATCGAGCCTTAGCTCTGATACCAATTGAAATCCCACGATCAATGACACCCAAGAGGGGGGGGGGGTGAATTAGGTGATTACAACTTTTTAGAAAACTTTTACCCTGATTTAAGGAATGTGATGAAACATCAACTAGGAATTCAAAACTATTTAACCATAAGCTAGATTTATCAAAATCTATCTCCACGATAATTCCTTGGTACAAGGCGGAGGTGTGATTCCAGGGACTCTACTCACGCAAGATGCTATTGTCCTGACAAGAGTTATCTTGTCGATTCAAAAAGACCTTTTGATATACCAAAGATCTATTTAGATAAAAGACCGATTATGCTAAATCTGAAGAAACAAATGCCGAAGAGATAATATGTAATATCAATCACACAGAATGGGGGTAGAAGAAATGAAACAAACCACACAATTCAAACCACAATGCACGATGATTTTTAAGGTGGTTCGGATGCAACGACGGCAACCTACATCAACCCCTCACCAAAACCCGGTGAGACTTCACTACTGGAAAACCAGCACGGGGATAAATCCCCAACATGGAGCCAAGCTCTAGTACACACGCAGGACGACGTCTGCAAACACACGGGGTACAAACCCCAACACACACACACACACACACACACACACACACACACACACACACACACACACACACACACACACACACGGGGACACGCCCCAACACACACACACATTGAGATGAGGTCTCCAACACGATCTGACGACCGGATCACAAACACACACACACACACACGCACACGCTGCAACAACCACAACACTAAAAACCACACGATCGTACGCAGACGGTCACACACACACAAACATATGGATCTGGGCAAATCCACACACACAAGTGTAGATCTAAACAAGACAAACACACACGACCACAGATCTAACTCGATCCACACACACACAGATATCTTCAAATTGCAGGAACATAGATTTGAAGCTCAAGACACAATAATAGATGAAGCACAAAAGAAAAACTCTTGATTTAGGCTCCCCCTTTGTATATAATGCAAATCTTGAATGAAGCTTGAATCTTCACTTGATTTCCCCTTGATTTGCCTCGGCTTGATCTTGAGAAGCTTGCTTTTGGATGAAGAATATGCAGACGAATCACTATTCACGGAGTTCTCACGGCAGCTCTCCTTCTCACCTTAGCAGCCTTCTCTTGATTCCTTAAGTGATTAGGGTTCCTTGGCCCAAAAGAGTGTTTTTTGATTACTTGGGTGGTCAAGGGACATGCCCAGACATAGATCCATGAATTTAGGAAAGTTTGGTGGCTTTGGGATTAAACAAATCCAAGAAGAGAGGCTTCCCACGTTGAGAATACAAAGTCAACAATAGGGGCTTTCGAGACTGGAGGTCGACCGATAGGAGTGGGGCGGTCGACCGGAATTTTACAGAAAGAGGGCTTTCGTTGCTGGGAAAATTGGTCGATCGACCCATGGCTGGCGGTCGATCGAAATCTGGGTTTTTCCCAGATTTGCAACATTCAACCCCTCAAACCCAGTTGCAGTCCGTGAGATCAAACTCCTTTGACCTTGAGGATTTATACTGAGTATTTGACCTGCACAAACATAGATAATTGATTAGAACTATAGCTCAAACATCCATATTATGAATGCATGAACTTCATGCAAGCCATTAAGAAGGAGTAAGAATTAAGTATGAAAATCCTTTGAGAGCCTGCGAATCATAGCTTCCAATCTATTGATCACGGTTAAGTCAATAGATCCACCAACAACCAAATCCATATGTTAAAGCGTAGAGAGCCTTTTCACATCAGACCAAATCAACTTCCCATGGGGGCAAGTCGACTTTACTTGCTTTACTAGAATTGAGGATGCCATGACCTTACCAAGGGTTCTTGAAGAGTGTAGACAGGTTTACCACTTGTTTTAGATTGTAGATAGCAATGTGCTTATCCACACGTTTGTTTTACCTTCCAAGTGACCACCATGATGTTTTGATCCTACAATTCAAGATAGTCAAAGTTAATATATCATGAGATGCACAATGCTTGTTCAATATATCATGAGATGCACAATGACTTGTTCACATTAAAGAGGCTATGAAACCTCTTGAAAAACTAACTCAATCAACCACGGATTAAGACCATGTAACCATTTCCCATTTGCCATCTCAACCACTTGTGAACCACTTTTGATCAACAACGTGAATGCACACTGACATCAAGAACATGTGTGAATGCACACTGACATCAAGAACATGTGTAAGCAAACATAAAGTTTAGTTATCATTAAAAACATATGTAAGACATATACAACACCTGACGTTGACGTCGAGGGTTCCTGACAGAGTCATCGTGGTTTCACCCGTAAACAAAGTGGTGTTCACGATAGCGAGATCGTGATTTTACCCCCAGACTGTGTAGTCTGGACCGTGGCTTCTATCAGCGAGGACGCGCCTGCACGATAGAGGTGTCATGGTTCTTTACTGATTGAGACTGATATTTTTCCTGACAGCGAGGTCGTGGCTCTTCCGACCATGGTGGTCAAGGCATTCGGTGTGCATGTGTGTGACTCACCAAGTCGTGTGGTTTCCTCGGAGTTCGAGGTATCGTGTGGTTTGCAGGTAGTTTAGTTGTGCTTGCCTCCCTTTCGCTTATTACCCGTTGTTGCTATTGTTGTTACTTGCTGCCATTGCTTTTTGTTGTGCAGTGGAGATCTGTGGGACCCCTACTGAGCCGATGAGACGAGGCTCACATCTTTTTCTTTTTGGTGGAGGTTCGGGTGCTCAACGCGGCGCCAGAAGTGGTTCTTAGTCGCTAGCCTGCCAAAATCAGGGTATGCCCATGACGAGGTACTTTCTTTTCTGTCGTACTATACTTGGACTCTGGACCGTTAATTATTTAATTATGTTAATCATTAACTCTTAATTTCTTGCATTTAACTGCTGTAACAAATGTGAGTTTTAAATTCAGCATTTTAATTTCTATAGTTATTTTAGATTCTTATGTACATCCACATCCATAATCTAGCCCTTTCGAGCTCTATAACTCGTGGGTGGCGGGTCGGGATTCGGGTTGCACTGGTTACTTTCCAATACTCGGATCTCGGGTCGTTACAAGGAAAGACGAATCATCCAACTAAAACATAAGGAAATGTGAAACAAAGGATAAATGTGATATATTGACGATATAGTGAGGGACTAGATAAGATATTAGAGGATCAGATTAGATATTGAAAGATTGAGTGATGGGCGATGTAATTGCAAAATAGATGAGATAATGAATAGATAAGTGTTACAGTGATGCGTTAGATGGTTTATTAAGAGATATGATGAAATCCGATGGCAAGAATAATAAGTAGAAGGATAATAAGACACATTTAGACCAAATAGCTAAAAGTCAAACTAGACGTTGAGAATAACAATAAGAGGGTCAGACGGTTGATCGTGCTGGGTTTCTTTAGACTTAAATAATATAGAGGTCTGACCATATCAAATCTTTCTTGGATTCGAATTCTGACACGATCTGAGCCCACTGGAGTCGTCGGTAAGCTAATGGGAGGTGTGGTCATATGAAGGGAATATAATAGATCAGAATGTCAGGGTTTGGAGTAGGTCTACAGGTGGGAGTGCCCTGGCAGTTTGATCTCGCATGTAGAGTGTGAGGGCAGACCATAACCCAAGGTAGAGAGAGAGAGTTATATAGATTTTCTCTCATTTCTCTTCCCCCACTCTCGTTCTTCCATTCTCTAAACTTTCTGCACTTCCTGGAGCGTTCTTGAGAGTATCTTGTTATCTTACTAAGGTAGATTCCTAGTAGATTTCTCAAGTCATTTCTTCAGCTTCTTATGTTTCCTTTGAAACTCAACTCTAAGTTCTTCCTACCCTTTACTCTAGGGCAAACTAGTGAGAAGGGAGGATAAGCTGCTCGAAGGAAGAAGGAAGGAGACTCAATCATGCTTCTATTAAGGTAGGATTCATAAGTTTGAACGGAGCGCGAACCCTATTTTATAAGTTATCCACTCTACTAATCTTATTAGTGCTAATTAATAACAATAATTAATCTTATTAGTACTAAAAAATGTTAATCATGCTAATTAATTTTAGTGTTAATCAATCTTATTAGTACTAATTAATATTATTAGTGCTAATTAATAAATATATTATTTAATTATCATTAAATAAATAATTATAATAGTGCTACATAATCTTATTAGTGCAACTTAATCTTATTGTGCTAATTAATAGTAGTAATTAATCTTATTAGTGCTAACTAATGCTATTAGTATTAGTTAGGCATGCTAATTAATCTTATTAGTATAAATTAATATATTATTTAATTATCATTAAATAATTAATTATAATAGTGTTATCTAATCTTATCTATGCTAATTAAGGTTATTAGTGCTAATTAATCTTATTAGTGCAGATTAATCATGTAATTTAATTTTATTTATGTTAATTAATAAAAATATATTATTTAATTATCATTAAATAATTAATTATAACCACTTCATTGTTACTAATGAAGAATTAGTCATGTTAAAATTAATAATATTAGTACCAATTATGATCATTAAAGATAAGTATATTAAATAGAATTAATAATATTAGTATTAACTATGATCATTAAAGATAAATATTAGTTTTAATTAGGATCATTATGAAGGACAAAATAATCTGATGGAAATCAAGCGAGCTGCCAGGCCAAAGCCGATCGATGAAGCTGCTGGGCTGAAGATTAACGCGCTATCTTTGGGTAGCGCGACCTGAAGAAGGCGCTAGGTTTCCCTAGCGCGATCTCAGGCAGAAAGTCGACTGTAGACGCCCCAACTACCCAGCACTTGGGACTCCCAATGACTTCAATGTTCGCTGATTCCCACTGTTGTAATTGATGTTCTAGTGTCGTTTAGGCTTCCCCTTCCCCCTATATATGTACCCCCATCTCGTTTGATTAAGTAATGAAATGAATTGAGAAAAAATGAGTGTTTGAAGAGTTGAGTATAGCATGGCTATATTCCCCCCCCCCAATCTTTGGAATCCCCTCCCTCCTCCCCTCTTCGGGTGCGATGCCCATGTTCTTCTTATAATCCTCCCCTTTTCCCCTTCACGGAGGACGTTCGAAGATCCGGGTGCATCGGCCTTGAGACGAGGTCGGGTGTGAGGCCCCATTCGGGGCTCCGTTCTTCCTCCACCGACGATCGCCACCCTCCACCACCGCCAATGATGCTGCTATGGTCAAGACGGAGCTTGGTTGCACCGGTCCTGCGATGGGATCGGGTGTGAGGCCCCAGCCAAAACCCTACATGGTCCTAGCACGCCCCACCACGCCATCTTTTTCCCTCATCGCCCACCCCCACATCCACCTCACCAAGTTATCCTAGTTAGTATTAGGTTAGTTTAATCTCTGTTTAGGGCCCTCATGTGTTTGTTTAATATTCCCCCCGTGTCATGCCCGCCCTTCTATGTGCCCTCTCCATGTGCTTCACTCCCCCGAAGTCATCCACGGGCGCCCCAAAGTCGAAGTTCATCGTTCTGCTGCTTCCTGAGAACGCGCTATATCGTCCTAGCGTGTTCTTCATGAAGGCGCCATGAGCCTATAGCGCGACTACGGGCAGAAGGTAGAAGAAGGCCACCCCCTCCCGATTTTGTTTCACATCATAATCTTTTTTCAGTATTTATTCTTATTCGTATCTTTATTTTTTTATTAAATTAGTAATAGAGATACCACTATATTTATTTCCTCGCATATCAAACATACATAATAATAATGATAAAAATAAATTAACTTGACATGACTTACCTCTATTCTCTATTCTGCTCAAAATTTATCTCCAAATCAAACAGTACCTGAGCAATTCACTTTTTTACCTTATTAAAACGGGTTACAGCAAACATGTGATTCTGCTGAGATAATAAAAAAATGGAATTCCGCATTGATACAAGCTGTTCAGACTCGGTTATTTGCACTGACGATACATGCAAGGTTATTCATACCCAATCTGCCATATATGACGCGAACATCTTCGCACAAATCTGATCACATTTTTTTTCACTCAATCTGTAATTAACAAATGTCAAGTTTATTATATGGTTGTTAAAGTACTACTTTTCTTAATTACCTACCTGGGGTAACGAGATGAAAGTATACTCACCTGCAGTCATGTCCGTGGAGATCATATTTGGTTTTGGCATTGCATTGCTCACTCTATAACCTACAAGAGGGTCATCCTAGGTTTATGCAGAGAAGACGTGACAATCGCATGTGAAAGCAAGCACCTGCCATCAACGCAAGTCTGGAGTGATTAAACTGAAAAATGCACTCTCCTTGGGTGCCGTTTGATATCGGGATAATTTAAATGAAGAATAAGTATAAATTATTTTAGATTAATTTATTCTTATTCTTATTCTCGTGTATGTTTGATATGTGAAGAAATAAATATGAGAATATTCTTATCTTCGTTTGATAAAAAATGAGGATACAAATGAGAATAAGTACTGAATAATTATCATATTGTTCTTCTTATCCAGAGTTAAAACATATGGATGTTATTCTTTATTTGGATGGGATTAGAAAATTTATAATATAATTTATTTTAGTAAAAATTAATACTTAATTAAACTTTACATTCATGATTATGACTAATAAATACCATAAAATAGATTTTAATAGATAATTTTTATTAATATTATTAAAAATATTACAAAAATAAATTTCTTATTAATCTAAGATGGTAAAAATAAAGATATTATTTAAGATATTATATTTTAAAAATTTGTTAGTAAAAATGAAATTAATGATTAATAATTATTTTATTCTTAATTATGAGTAATTAAATAGTATAACTTAATTTTAACATATTTATGTAATATAATAATCATTCATAAAAATATTCAATTTAATATTAATATCATACTATGAGTAACATAATTCAAACTCTACTTTAATTATTATTTATTAGTGATAATAAAATTTATAATTAAATATTTTGATTATATAATTGTCCATTAGTAATAATGAGACTACAAATATATCTATTATTTTTTACATTTAAAATAAATAGCACTAATGATGTTGACTTTTTTCCTCCTTTAAAAGTATATTAGTGATAATAATACATTTCAATTAGTAATTATTGTTCTTAATTAATATCAATATAATTAATTAATGTAGTGCTCTATTTTTGTCCCACCCTCCCCTGCTAAAATGAGACTTAAAACTCTTTTTTAAATCGGACCAAAATCAAGCAAATTTTGATTACTTATTTTATTAATTTTTTACATTTTGGTCACTCAAAATAACTACTATCATATTTACAGTATTTACTTTGGTTAAAAATTAAACTTTATACATAATTTACACGTACGCATAAAAGATGAATAATTCACGTGTAATCTAAATAACGAGTACGGGTGGCCCAAATAATATACGCACACGTACAATTCACACGAGCCATTAGGAAACATTAATTAAGGTGAAATAAATTATAACAATTGAGAGCATACTACAAAAAGATAAAGTTTTACACAAAAAGTTTCATTTGTACATGACCTCACAAATGATAGTCCAAAAAAAGAAAATCATATCACTTGTTATTACATAATTTCAATTGATCAAACTTTGCCAACAAAGTTTCACATAACTTCATAGTTCGATCGGCTGTAAATTTCTCCATCTCGATTGTTCTTCTTAAATCTTCCACGAGTGCATGCTCTTCAATCTGTCATCCTGTTGTAGATATACTAGACATTTCTACTGTCTGCTCATTCGAAATCTGTTCCTGAAAAAGGTGAATGATATAATCACAAAGTAAAGAATTAAGTGCAAAATATATGAACTTGATAAGAGTAAAGGGAGATGAGGCTCAGAACAACATGACATAACGTAATCACATGAATCATATTCTATCAAATTAGTTGGGGGTTGCCGTTAGGCCATCCACCCAATCATCATTGCCTCGTTTATACCTGATAAGACCGAGAGTTTGATATTGGGAAGGAGTTTAATACCAACAGGGAACAATGTGAGCACTTGAACCCAGGGAAGGAGCTGTCTCCACTATCACACACACACACACACACGATCAAACGATAACTTCTGATAGAAAGTAGCAATGAGGTCAGAGTATATCATTCTGTTTTTCTTTGGAAATCCTTTAAGCATTTAGATGGTTTTGGGTGGGCGAAGGGGAAGGAGTCTGTCCAACCACACGTACTGAATGTTTAGAATTTGCTAATGAATATTTGTCCCTCTCAGAACCACAGAAGGACAGCCAAACTCCGGTCATTGGTTCATTCACATAAATGAAAAACTATGAACCATGCAGGTTAGATGTGATATAAAACCCACAATAATATGGTATTAATTTATAGTGAAAACATGAAAGGAAGACATCTGGATGCTCACAAATATAATGAAAACTTGAAATTCACAAAATTGTTTAAAACGTGATAGACAGCTCTGCCTTGCAAAATTCACAGACAGGAACAACAATCACTTTGTAACTTCAAATTCAAAGAAATCAAGACGGCTTGAGTAAAGTGAAGCCCAAATTCATAAAATCTGAGTAGTAATTGATGAGGAACATAAATGAGCTTCTAAAAATGATGTGCAAGATCTAGCCAGAATCAACAAACTGAAATTTTTTGTGAGATTTGTAAAAGTGACATGAAATTAGCATAAGAATAACAAATCAAACATAATACATTCCAGATGATATTAACTGGAAATATTATGTTGGGAGAACCAGCTATCATTTCTATCGATCAGTCCCACTGTAATATCCAATATATCCGTTTACATGTGTCCTATTTCCTTAACATCTGCAGGTAGCAGAGATCTATAAATATGCAAATGTTTAGGTACTAGATCTATTATCAATCTATCCATCATCAATCTTTAGGGTCCTACATTAGTTTATCTACATTTGTGAGTCTATAAATATGCAAATGTTTAGGTAGGATAAAATAGATAAAAATAGAATAGATACAAATGTGTGAAAATTAATTAGTTCTAGTATTAAGAAAAGGTAATGTATGCAATAACTCATTTCAGAAACTCATGTATTCGCTAACACCCTATTAGCATCTTCTCTGGAAATGATTAGGCTGAGAACAATGAATGCCCAAGTTCTTCCGATTGGAAGTGGTGCAAAACATGCCACGTACCTCACATAGCCAAGCACACAAAGTAAAACAGTTAAATGGGGATGTCAACTTCATAAGATTGCCACTTTCCTACCTCAAATAAACAAGGATATGTAGCTGTCATGCAACCACTGCTCAATAGAGATATTACTAAACATCACAAGTTCCCTTTGTGTCTTTCCCCATTTATCTACCAATCATCACCTACTGATGCATGTCTCTGATTGGGGTAGTTACATAGTACATGTGTAGGCAGTGAAGATGTGTCAAGTTCCTAGAGGAAGAACATCATTGGATTTCAGAGATACTCCACAGCCACAGTATTGGATTTATCTAGTAACCGTGTTCTATTAGGAAAGTATTAAATAAGTTTTGTCAGTGACATACTTCCCAACTGCATCCGCTACAATTTCACTACCCTAGTCAAATTTGATATACATAGAGATATGTAAATGGAAAGAGATAACTGACACACTAAAACCTTTTGACAGGCAAACCATGCATGTCCAATTGATTGTTTTGATCATATTTCTCTGATGCCACACACATTTCATTTTTAGGGTGAACAAATGTGCCAATTTTACTACTACGGCAGTCTACGCATTAATTCAGCTTCATGATTTATCTACTTTTGTAAGCTCTTCTAGATTTATATGGCAGAAATGTCCAAAAAGCAAATAAGCAGGGACTTCTATAGGAAAATAGAACCTTGGTGTATGTATATACTACATGGATGGCATAAAAGGTTTATGAAAAAATCCACCACTTGGATCTAGCCCTGTTAACAATAAACATTTCATCCTATTAAGACAAAACTACGAAGCGATGTAGAAAAGTGAGAAAGGAGTTATAGTATTAAGAAAAGGTAATGTATTCGCTAACACACTGTTGAAATAAGCAGGACAAGCAAAAAGTAATGTTTGAATATAAAGAAGCAAGCAACTCATGCAGTCATAACACACACTCGGCTGTACTAAAACAAGAAACTCCAGCACGAACAGCTCACACTCGGCTGTATTAAAACACAAAATCCTGCGTTCACAGCACACACTCGGCTGTACTAAAATAAGAAACTCCAGCACGAACAGCACACACTCGGCTGTATTAAAACACAAAAGTCATGCGTTCACAGCACACACTCGGCTGTGCTAAAACAAGAAACTCCAGCACGGACAGCACACACTCGACTGTATTAAAACACAAAAAAGGGAAGGAGTATAATATCGACATTGAACTTTGGGAGCACTGAACAATGGGAAGGAGCAATTCACACACATTAATGTGCCTTCACTGAACAATGGGAAGGAGAAATTCACCCTGGGTTGATGGGTGTGTGTTTCCTGATTTATATGAACCGGTAATCAAATTGCAGTTAGGCCAAACATAAAAAAAAGTTAAGTAGAAGGATAATGAAATGCTAAAGATGGAAACAGACGTGTATAGGTTCTTAGCTTATGCGTTGAGTTAATACCCACAATATTTCAATCATTTTAGTCCAGATCATCGGTTGTCAGCTGTTGAGTCAAGCAAGTATGGTTGATCTAGAGGACAAAAATATAGAACCAAATATGCATATGACATGAATTATGAATACTATTTGTGGTAAACCCAAACATTTTCCACTGCAGGATTATTACCAACAATACATAAGTAGGAAGGATTGTTTGCCGAACAACATGATTGCTTGTAGATACATGTTGGCTTACAGCAAAGAATCTCATAAGAGGAGCCCTAGAACAATGGACTTGATTGAATATATTATGATGGTAAAACATCCAACTCAAAATCAGTTGGCCGTTACTAAAGAGCCCAATTTACATGTAACGCTTTCCCTCGTACCATTTTTTTGCTTTTTTCATGAAAAGAGTATTTCCAATATTACTAAAATTAACCTGCAAACAAAATCATGCCAAATTTTCAATATAGGTGCTACTACAAAACCTCTAGCCAAACCATGCAAGATTTGTCTATCTCAGCTTTTCCCAATATCGAGTTTTCACAATCTAACTTGACACTAATTAAGTATGGAGCCGAGTCAAGTTGCTAACTTCCACTAGCTGGTGTAGGATAACTTTCCCCAAAACGTTAGAATCTTATACAAAGTATGGAATTGAAGAATGCAGCCTAAAGGGCTTCATGCTCATCTACTCTAAATGAGTTCTCAAAGATTAGCTGATAAGGGACTGAGTCAAAACAGAGAAGCTAATTCCACCTCCTAAATCAAAAATAACCTGGAAATTGTGCAATGTTATCATAGACTTCAAAAATAAAAAGAATCTTCTTTCTGGAATATTAAATTGGTGATGTGGATCAATATCAAAATTAGGCTGCTCCATTTTGACTCTAGGCCTAACTTTTTAAAATATTGAATGTATCAGATCAAAATTGACCAGCAACAAACTCCAAGAAAGATGAGAAAGATAAAACTATGTAATGTACCAATACGGAGAGAAGCTTAATTTTACATACAGTTTGAAAAAGATTTCTTAATAGTTACTAGATTTAAAAGTACACTGGGATCAACACCTAAACCATTGCAGTGTATTTCAGGATAGCCTCAATGCCAACCTCAAACAGGAATTGGCTTGCCCCTTGAATAGTACAGAATTAGACGAAGGAGAGTTAACAAAGCATATCCATTACCATACTGTGTGCACTAATCCTGGATATCATGTTCTTGAGGTTCAAGCATCAACTTCCAGCAAGAAATTGCAAAAGGTCTCATATTTCATAACTCCATGAAGACTTCCAAAGTAAGAGACAGCTTGCTAATGGCGAGAATCAAATTGGCGCAACCATGAAATTAAGAAGCACAAAGACTCACCTCAAAGAATCAAATTGTATTAACTAAAAGCCTTCTTGTTCCATGATAGAATCTCTGATATTTTCTGCTATGTTGGAATTATGGCATTTATTTTTGATTTATAGTTAATACAAATCTAGCAATGTCTGCAATCATTTTTTATAAAGATACGGATGTTTGTATACAATAAAGGTCTTCTGTGATTATGAGACATGGATAAATTTTACCATAACACAGCATACACTCGATTGTGTATAATTAAACATTCACATTGAAAACATAAATTAGTCCATACCGTTGGCATCTCTTTTGCCCACATAAAGAACCCGCAACCTGATGTTGTTTTGTCAGCCTACAAGTAAAAGATATTAACATTAGGTACATTTTATAAGGAATATAAGAACAATAACCATAAACAATGTTGGCCACGTACCTTAGATTCTGGACATACATAAAATATTTTCCCCTTATTCTTACTAGTGTTTGAGGTCTGCCTTCTACAAGGTCCTTTGCCACAAGGACTCAGTAATACTTCATCCACCCACATGAAGAACCGACATGACTTATCATTCTCAAGCTGAGTAAATGTACATGAGAAAATGACATACATAACATGTAAACCAAAATAGTACGGTAGGGTAAAAACAACATACGCCAAGTGGGCAGCAATAATAGGGACGTTGGGGATTCTTGCTACTTTGAGAAATCTTGATAACACATTCCCCTATGCCACATTGACACTGAATAGGATCATATTTTGCCTCACCCATTAATTTTGAATCCTACTGGCTTTATCCTGAAAAAGATTTATGTTATAAACACTTAATTATAATGTACAAGGCACCAACTTATATTTGATATGTCATGTTATTTGGCTCAGACAGATAATATTCAAAAATGACAATTATTGGAAGACAAGTGCTGCAGTCACTTCCCATAGAACCCCTACAGTAACACCATCCAACCTCATAGTAGGGGCTGCCATAAGGCCATCTAACCCACTATCATCGGCGGGGCCTACAAATAGGGGAATGGAATGTGATGCCCCCACAGTCCTCCTCATCACATCAATGCTCCTTCCCATCATCATAGCCCAACATCCTATGCAAGGACAATATTCCTATAAGTAGACAAGTCCAACACCAAAATAGCAAATATGAGCACAAAGATATAACATCTAGTAACAAAACAAAGCATGTAAAATTGTAGCATCGACCACACATGTTATGCAGTGTAGCATCCTAAAACCCATATGTAGTGGCAGTTGAGCCAGGCTACTCCAAAAAATTAAGTGAGTGTTCAAACGATCATATCCAAGATAGGGAGCAGATTGCAGAGTATAATTTTGGTTGTTTGAAGGTCACCCCCCCAAAAAAAGAGCAGAAGTCATATCTGAGAAACTGTCAAGGAAATTATGTTATATATGCACATTCCAAATCATAAACAACTAAACATAAAACAAATGACAGAGAATACAAGTGTCCAAGTACACAACATACATAATGTCTAATTACACAACATGTAAAATTGACTAATTAAAATTGACAATTTCATAATGTCACTCGGCATTTTGAGATTCCACCTGACGATACGCTGCAATAGACAAGTTATATGTTACGTGTAAACATAACTGTGAAGGATATAAAATATTATAAATTAGGTTAACCGTATAATAAATACCCCCGTGAACTATGATGGGCCCAAAGGCGAGTTGCCAAACGTTCCCGAAATCTTTCCCCTCTAGTAGCCTCTGTCCTACTGACATTATCCTCTTCATCGACCTCCTCATCACCAGGATTGTCCACGTCATCTTCGGCTTGTTGGAAAATTAAATCAACACCTTGCTCCCTTCTAATGAAATTGTGGAGCACGTAACAAGCCATTACAATTCTAGCTTGTGTCTTAATTGGATAATTACGACGTTTTACTAAAATTGTGAAACGTGATTTCAGGACACCAAAAGCACGCTCAACACAATTGCGTAGTTGTGCGTGCCTATGATTGAACAAATCCTTTTTATCCCTATATGCAACCCTTCTCCTATTACCTCTGTACTCTGGCAGATGATATCTTGTGCCGCGGTACGGTGCTAAAAAGTGAGAGATGTTTGCGTATCCTGCATCCACCAACCAGAATTTTCCTATGACAATAAATGAGATGGAATTCTAATAAGTATGGGGAACGGAACATAGATAGATCTATCAATTGAATAACATTTATCTTCTGGTACGGTAAATCCACCTTTTTCAAAGGCCCACCTGAGGACTTTTATATCTGCAGACTGATCCCTCCCAACCCACAACAACATAACTAAACATTAGATCAAAATTTACACATCCCATGACATTCTGGGATGTTTCACCCTTCCGATTTCGATAACGAGGCTGGTCAGCCACCGGAACCTTTGCAAGTATATGTATGCCATCAATTGCACCCAGTGCATTCTGCTGAAAAAGCAGAAGCATAATTAATAACAATTAACAAACATTCGAAGGAATCAATTAATGCATGTCTATTTGCTAATGATCATAAAGTACATCACCTTGAAGAAGGGAAAAAATTTAGGATCATGTCGAATTTTTAGATGTACTGGATCTTCAACAGACGGCTTCTTGATCTAGTCATGGCACAAGGATAACACTGCCATGAGTACATTGTTAAAATGCCGACTTATCGTCTCTCCTGAATGTTGGAACCATTCTCTGAGTAATCTATTGCCAACTCCATGTCCAACCTCGAGGAGAAATATAGCTAATTGCTCACTCGCAGACATAGTTTTGGTGTCATTAAGTACACCCCTTTCCATCAATTTGTCCCTTAATCTTATAAATAAGCGAGGATGCACCCAAAAAGTAGAGTATGATCTACCAACATGACCGGCCATTAATTGTTTAACACACTTATGACCTCGACCAACATCTATGTGCATTGGGGTCCTAGGGATACATATGTCGGAGGACAACATTTGAATGAGAACTATATGTTCAACTTCGTCCCAATAGTTCTCCTCATCCATCATAAACTTAATGAGCGTGTCAAGTGATGGACCAGTGCCAATAGTTCCCAAGTCCATTGATAATGGAAAATAAAATATCCTACAAAACATAAACAAGCAGCATTTATAAGTGTGCAATAGCATACGAAGAACTAATCCATGGAAATGAACCATCATTAAAGCTAAAGCTAATTTCATTAAATAAGTAACTGTGAATAAATAAAACTGCACATGTAATTGTAAGTTTAAAAAGGATATCGATGAAGATTTCAATAGTATCCCAGACGGGTAAATATCTATCCCAATTTCAAATCTTCTAGAAGAGACGTGAAGATGGAACGATCCTCAGTAGACTTGATTGTTGTGCCCCTTAGGCACAAGCATGTGCTATGTCGCCTTGATGATAGCAATGCTATTTGGTTTTGATGATAGCAACACAGTGAGTGCTTTATGAGATTGTGTTTTGATGATAGCAACATAACTTATTTTGTGGAGAATGCATGTGTATGACTGATATAGTGCTTGATTTCTGATCTGTGCGTTGCTTTTCTATCTGCATGTAGTTTGATGACTAGCAAGTCTATACACTGCAGGGTAAAGCATTTCATTAGTCTATACACTCTTCATGCATGTGCATAGTCTATACATTGTGCATTTCATTGACAAGTTTGCACACTCATGAAGTCTGCACATTGGACTCTTGATCAAGTCTACACATTCATTGTTAAGACAAAGTCTATACAACGTCAGTTCATGCATTGTCTTAGGCTAAGTGTGTACAGCGTCTTAGGCGAAGTCTGTACAGCCGTGTCATATGCTCCTAAGTCTATACATTGGTGTTGGGCATCAAAGTCTGTACATCGCCTTCAATCTTCAAGTCTACACATTGGTCTTTACTTGAAGTATATACACTGTTTCACTGTTCATCGCCTTTGGGCATCAAAGTCTATACAATGGCTTTGGGTCTCCAAGTCTATACAGCCTTCTGCTTCGTCAAAGTCTGTACAGCGCACTTCATATACAAAGTCCAAGTCTGTACAGCGTGAAGTCTCACCTCGTGTTGCTTTCAGTGCCACTTGAGTCACACTTCGTGTTGTTTCCCCTCACTAACACGAAAAGATTTCGTGTCGTCTGAGCTTACGACACTTCGTGTTGATTTCCATGTTTGACAGGAAAAACTTGTATGAGGTTATACTTCGTGTCGTTTCTGTTTTTATGACTTCGTGTTGTATCCTTATTGTGGTCAGCCCGTGTCGTTTCACCTCGTGCTGTTCTCACATAACTTCGTGTCGTGTTTCTGAGGCAGCTCGAATAGTTCTGATGAACTTCGAGTCGTTTCCCTGTAGACCTCGTGTCGTTCCTGTTTAGTAACCACACTGCATGTCGGTTACTGTTGTTTCTTTGACTTCGTGTCGTTTTCCTTGTCTTTCATCTTCGTGTTATTTTCAACCCGTGTCGATTTCAGTTTTCGTCTTCGTGTTGTTTTCAACTCGTGTCGGTTACTGTTTCGTCTCCGTGTTGTTTCATGTCTTCGTGTCGTGTTTCCTACACCTCGTGTCTTTGTCGCTTTGTGACTTCACCTCGTGTCATTTTCATCATCTTCGTGTCGTTTTTGTTCTATTGCGTGCAGGACATCGCAGCACCTCGTGTTGCTTTCTGTGCCACTTCGTGTCGTTCTCTGTGTAGTGTGTGTTTCTGTCACTACTACACTTCGTGTCGTTCTTATTTCACTTCGTATCGTTTCCGTATTATGTCTTCGTGTTGTTCTTCCTAGACCTCGTGTCTTTCGTATGTTGAAACCACACTTCGTGTTGGTTTCTGTTTTGTCTTCGTGTTGTTCTCTGTGTAGTGTGTGTTTCTGTCACCTCTGCACCTCGTGTCGTTCTCGTTTCACTTCGTGCTGTCTCTGCGTCTGAGTCTTCTTTGTTATTTCTGTCTTCGTGTTGTTTTGTTCTAACCTCGTCCAGGTTTCTTCTAAAACGTTGTTCTTCTGATAAGTCTATACAGAGTTGTTCTTTAAATTGATGACTTATCCGATACTCTGTTTAACAGGTGCTTTGATCGTGAAGCTTAAGGAGGGCACGTGATCCAAGGTTGAAGGACTGACAGAAAGCTGACACGTGGCCAAAAGTTCTGGGCGGGAAATGTGGAAGCCACATGCGCCCAGTGCTGCCCTCCTACTAGCTGCTGTTATAAAAGGAGGTCTTCGTCCACAGATGAAGACAGATCGAGTTGGCGAGAGGAAAAGAACAGAGAGCCACGATCCAGATCGAAGCAGAAGAGCAGAAGCGGAGAGAAAGAATAGAGAGCTGTTCGATCCAGAGAAAAGAGAAGAAGAAGAAAAGAAAGAGGGAAGAAGCAGAAGAGAAAAAGAGAGAGGCAGAGAGCTCGAGAAGAATGTGAAGAGAAGAAGAAGAAGAGAGAGAGAGAAGGAGTTCATTCCTCAGATCTTTGGTTCAAAACTAGATCTGAAGTTGCTCATTGTTGAGCTATATTTTGTGCTTTATTGCTTCAGCTTTCCGTTGCTGTCTTGTTCTATTTTCATTTTCCTTTATATATTTCTTCAAGCTGTTTGTCAGCGGTTTGCAGAGGTGCTGCCTCTGGACAGCAAGCTGTGTAGCTCAGCGGGCAGTGGAGGTTTCCACTGGACAGGTAAAGCTGTAATCCTCAGCTGGCGAGACTTGGTCTCAGACGGGTTAAGCTGTATTCCCCAGCGGGTTCAAGCTGTGAGTCAGCGATGGCTAAGCTGTATTGCCCAGCGGAAGCAAGCTGTAATGCTCAGCTGTTGGCAAGCTGTGAGGCCCAGCTGATTGTTGGCAAGCTGTGTTGCCCAGCGGTTAGTGAAGCCACACTCGGGTTGAGTGTGGGGTGGATGTAGGTCTGCAGGACCGAACCACCTAAAAACCCTTGTGCACTGTGGTTTGATTTGTTCATTTGTGCTTCCGCTAGATGAATGCATAGGGGCGCTCCATGTGTTTGCTAACTGGTCGAACATAATAGTTGATTAGCTTTCAGATTTGGTAAATCTGTCTAGTTAGCATCATAGTTCTAGTTTGAGCGAAATTTTATATTGGGTGAGAGTTTAAAAGGGTCATATTCATTCACCCCCCCCTCTGAATACTAGCACCGAACCCAATAATTGGTATCAGAGCGGGTCTCTGATCTAACAGATCTAACAATCTGCAGAGGATCTGCTAACTATTTAGTGCGTTTTCAGAGTGGATGCATTGTGCTCGTTGTCTTGTTTCACCGGTTTAGTGCTTTACCTTGCCCATTTGGTTTTGCTGCATTTCCTGTCAGTTGTTTTAGTAAGTTGATTCTGTTTGCCATCTGTCCAAATGGATCGTCCTCCAATTTATGATGGTTCTAACTTTGAAAATTGGCTAGGAGGCCTAGTTGTGTATGTAGATTCCATTGATCCCAAACTATGGAGTTTACTATCCAAAGGCCCACATCGACTACCCAAAGACCAGACCAAGTGGTCTAGTGAGGACACGTTTAAGAACCGTGATAATGTCATAATTCTTAATATCTTGAGAGCTGCTGTTAATACTGATGTATATTCTTTTGCTCTCAGGTGCACATCTGGAAAGGAGATATATGACAGAGTCGTCTCTGCGTATAATCAGCAAGGTGATAGCTGCTTGATGGCCAACCGGGATGATGAAGATGAGATCTCATCTCAGGTAAGTTCTGAATCAGAAGGATACTCTTTCGATGAATTAATAGAGATGTATGAAAATTTGTTAGAAGTATCCAAGAAATTGAAATCTGAGAACAAAAAGTTGAAAAAGAAATGTGATAGAATAAATCTGAAAGATTCATGTGAAAACTGTCCAAATATGAAAAAGTCTTATGATGCATGCATGCTAGATGTTCAGAATCTTAAGAAACAAAATAATTCTCTAAAAATTGAAAAACAAACATGCTTAGATAAAATGTCTGAACTTGAGAATCAACTGAATGATAAGAAAAATGAGCATCTAAAAGGCATGCAAGAACTAACTGAAGTTAATTCTGAATTGGACAAAATGAAATTGGAGAATGAGGATCTTCAAAAGAAGAATAAAACTCTTATTATCAGAATGAATGAAATCAATGAGGTTTCACAGTCCTCTTCTGCTAAATCAGATTGTAAAATATGCTCTGCTTTAAGAGAACGAAATGAAGATCTCTTTAGTGAGAATGAACGGCTAAATAAACAAATTACCTCACTCAAAGATGATCACAAAAATCTGCTCGCTAAGAAAATTAAAGCAGAAGAAAGAGAAGATGAACTGATTAAAAAATTGAAGCACATGTCTGGAAGAGAGAGATGTGCTAACAATGAAATTCAGGATAAAAATCTTGAGGAAGAAAACACTGAATTAAAAGCTGAAGTTGAAAAACTGAAGTTGTTGAATACTGGCTTGTCTGAAAGACTTCTCACTACAGAAAAAGGAAAGGCTGTCTATGATGAAAATTCAGAAATTTTGAACAGCCTAAAACAAGAAATTGAGAAGTATAAAACTACAAACCAAGTTCTAAGCGAATGTGTTAATTGTAGTGAACAGGAAATAGCCAGTTATGAACTTCACATTGCTAGCTTGGAAGATAAAATTCATAATCTGGAAACTTTAGCAATTGAGTCTGCTAAGAGTGAAGGAAAAATGAAAGATGTTATGAAAAGTGAGAATAAGAACTCTAAAAGGAGGATAAGCTGTAATTCTGATGTCAAGAACATCACTAAAAGCCAGCTATACAACACCTTTGTGCAAGGTTCAGATGTAGCTAGTACTTCAAGGCAATCCCCAAAATAAAATGAAAATCAGAAATCACCTTCAAAACCCGTTTTCCAGTTCAGAGCCCAGAAAATAGAAAAACAAACAGAACCTGTTAAGGATAATCAGAAATTGAAAAGAAAGAGTCAAATAAAGAAGGTAAAGACTATTCCTGCTCATGAACAGAAAGCTGCTAGCTCGGTTGAGCCTGATGGTGTACACACTGTTCATGCTTCCTATACTCATTCACATACATCTAGGAACTCATATGATAGAAACTATGTTCCTAGGAAATCTGATGCCTCTTGTTACTACTGTGGTAGGCATGGTCATTATATGGATGACTGCAGAGTGATGATATGATGCATGATAAAATATTTCCAAATAATCATCACCACCCCAAAAGAAACATGTCTTCCGCAAACCAACATATCATTTGTTACAATTGTAACAGACGTGGTCATAAAGCTGTTGAGTGTTGGTTTAGGCCTTCATGGGGATTTACTGGCTCAAGAGGTAAGCACCCTAGGTGCATTGAATGTGGCAAGTATGGGCATGCAGTCAAGGACTGCTGGTTTGTTCAGGGAAATTATTTTAATTCCAAATTTGTAAGATTCCCTCCAAACAAAAATTTCTTGGGCAGAAATAAAGCTGGTCTTAAAGAAAAGACTCTTGTTTGTTATGAATGTGGAAAACCTGGCCACCGAGCTTCTGAATGCTGGTGGACAGGTAATGGTAAATCAAAAATTCATGCTTACAACAGAACAATTCATGCTCATTATCATAGGTCTCATGCTGCTGTTGACATGCATCATAGGACCAGAAATCTGCTGTTTCATGTAGATATTGTGGTAAACTTGGTCACTCTATGGACAACTGTTTTCTGATGAAATTTGATGACCATGTTGCTAAGAAACTGTTTAGAACACCTGATAGGGGTAGTGCAGGACCCAAGACTGCTTGGGTCTCTGCAGGATCAACTTGATTGACTTGATGCAGGTGTGCCTTGGAAGGAGAAATAAAAGGGGTCAACCAAGGCACTCAAAAAGAAAACCCCATGATTCAATTCAGGTCAGTTCTGAAATCTGTTTTAAATTCCATTATCTGAAATTGTGAGCATGAAAATTGTGAGTTTCATGTTGATTTGCTTGGTTGATTTTTTTAATGAACTCTTCATGTCTAGCTGATCAGTCTGCATTCCAGACTCAGCTATTGAATTCAATTCTGCATATCTGATGCTCTTCTCTTGCTATATGTTGAACTGAAATTGAATGCTTCGCTAAGCATATCAGTTGATGCACTACATATGCTTTGTGTCAATGCATTGCATGCTTGTATTTGAATGCATACTTGGACTAAGTGTGAATGGTTCATTTAGTGTACACAGTCAATGCATGTGTCTTATGTTTGCATACTTCATTTGCATGACTGTCAATGATGCTGTTCAATGCATGTAGGACTGCTTTATGTTGCATTGTCCTTGTTAACCCTGGTATATCAAATGGTAAGTTACTAAAAGGCAGGGAAATCTGCCCGGAGGTTCCTACCATGTGTGAGATGGTCTTTGAGACCAGGTTCTCTGCCAAGTACCATGGGTCTAGTCCTCATGTAGAACAGTGTAATGCATCATATTTTTGAAAAAAATCTAAAAAAGGATAAAAATGTGCATAAACTTGAATTGATTGCATACTTGCCTCATATATCATTGTTGCATAGTCTGCATGTAGAACAGTCTAGTGCATAGCATATCCTTGCATCATGATGTCAGGGGGAGCTGAGAGTTTTTCTATTCAATTCATTGAATCCTATTCACTTCTCAGTGTTCTCATTCAAATGATTCATATACTTTGACATCAGTTATTTTTTGAACCATATTGCTTATTGCTATCCTTTCCCCATCATTTTCACTAAACAACAGCTTTGCATCTGGTTTAGTACATTGAATGGTGATTATTGCAATTGTTCACTTATAAGAATCACATTTACAAATTGAATAGAACTAAAGGTTTAACCTTTATAAATTGGAGAGTTAAGTGTCTGCACTTCAGAATTTGAGATAAAAGAAAATTTTTATAGCTCTTAATCTTTGTCTCATGGTAAGATTAGAAAAAGTTTTTGTAATGCCTAATGTGTTGATCTGGAAATTTCTAGAAAAGGTGAATAAGAGTGTGTACTGTTTTTCAATCAATCACTCTAAAAGAGATAAGGGCAACAGTAAATAAGATCATAAATGCTATGAACTGAACATAGTAACAGAGCAATGGTTAATTGCACTGAGAAACTGTGAACTCCTCCAATGAAGCAGAAAAATTCACATGTCATGAAGTGCCTCAAGCTAACTCTGTTCATAGGGTCAAATCTATAGGGGGAGTTCTCACCAAGTAACTGAGGGTACTGGCCTCTAATCAAGGTATACCCTTAATGTCAACAGTGAAGACTATTCCTTGTAGGTCTTGATCTGAAATAGATCTAGTAGTTTATGCCTAGTAACTGGGGGTACCTGCCTCTGATCAAGGTGTACACCTAATGTCAACAGCATAAATGCCATAGGTCTATTCACTTAGGTCAGGTTCTGAAAATTAAAAAGTGAAATCAAACTGCTGTAACCCTTCGAAAATCAAAAGTCATTGAGTGAAAATTATTTTTCTCAATACATGTTCAAGTTGCCTCTCTTGAATTTCCTTGTTTAGACACAAAAGGGTATTATTTCAGACTTATCTATTAATACCATGTGCCCTAGATTCATTGCTATAAATGGAATCTAAAACTCTTTTTCAGGGGTCAGGTGTTTTACTCTAGATTTATCACTGTTAAACCTGAAATTTTGAAAATTGTATGTTGCTGATTCTTATACTTTAACTATTGTTTATAATCAGGCTTATTCTCTGAACCTATGATTCAGCTGTTATCAAGTGACCCTCCTACCCTCTCTACCTTGGTTATCTGTTCATATTCCTTCTCAAAGGGGGAGCATTCATTTAGGGGGAGAAATAATTCAGGGGAGTTTTACATTCATGGGGAGAATGTTCTAAAGGAATTTACATGCATATTACACTTTGCACTCATGTCTTTAATGTTTTTCTCTTTTTGATTATGTCAAAGGGAGAGAAAATTTTCTGTGTGACTCAATGTCACAGTGTGTTGCCATCATCAAAAAGGGGGAGAATGTTGTGCCCCTTAGGCACAAGCATGTGCTATGTCGCCTTGATGATAGCAATGCTATTTGGTTTTGATGATAGCAACACAGTGAGTGCTTTATGAGATTGTGTTTTGATGATAGCAATATAACTTGTTTTGTGGAGAATGCATGTGTATGACTGATATAGTGCTTGATTTCTGATCTGTGCGTTGCTTTTCTATCTGCATGTAGTTTGATGACTAGCAAGTCTATACACTGCAGGGTAAAGCATTTCATTAGTCTATACACTCTTCATGCATGTGCATAGTCTATACATTGTGCATTTCGTTGACAAGTTTGCACACTCATGAAGTCTGCACATTGGACTCTTGATCAAGTCTACACATTCATTGTTAAGACAAAGTCTATACAACGTTAGTTCATGCATTGTCTTAGGCTAAGTGTGTACAGCGTCTTAGGCAAAGTCTGTACAGCCGTGTCATATGCTCCTAAGTCTATACATTGGTGTTGGGCATCAAAGTCTGTACATCACCTTCAATCTTCAAGTCTACACATTGGTCTTTACTTGAAGTATATACACTGTTTCACTGTTCATCACCTTTGGGCATCAAAGTCTATACAATGGCTTTGGGTCTCCAAGTCTATACAGCCTTCTGCTTCATCAAAGTCTGTACAGCGCACTTCATATACAAAGTCCAAGTCTGTACAGCGTGAAGTCTCACCTCGTGTTGCTTTCAGTGCCACTTGAGTCACACTTCATGTTGTTTCCCCTCACTAACACGAAAAGATTTCGTGTCGTCTGAGCTTACGACACTTCGTGTTGATTTCCATGTTTGACAGGAAAAACTTGTATGAGGTTATACTTCGTGTCGTTTCTATTTTTATGACTTCGTGTTGTATCCTTATTGTGGTCAGCCCGTGTCATTTCACCTCGTGCTGTTCTCACTTAACTTCGTGTCGTGTTTCTGAGGCAGCTCGAATAGTTCTGATGAACTTCGAGTCGTTTCCCTGTAGACCTCGTGTCGTTCCTGTTTAGTAACCACACTGCATGTCGGTTACTGTTGTTTCTTTGACTTCGTGTCGTTTTCCTTGTCTTTCGTCTTCGTGTTGTTTTCAACCCATGTCGATTTCAGTTTTCGTCTTCGTGTTGTTTTCAACTCGTGTCGGTTACTGTTTCGTCTCCGTGTTGTTTCATGTCTTCGTGTCGTGTTTCCTACACCTCGTGTCTTTGTCGCTTTGTGACTTCACCTCGTGTCGTTTTCATCGTCTTCGTGTCGTTTTTGTTCTATTGCGTGCAGGACATCGCAGCACCTCGTGTTGCTTTCTGTGCCACTTCATGTCGTTCTCTGTGTAGTGTGTGTTTCTGTCACTACTACACTTCGTGTCGTTCTTATTTCACTTCGTATCGTTTCCGTATTATGTCTTCGTGTTGTTCTTCCTAGACCTCGTGTTTTTCGTATGTTGAAACCACACTTCGTGTTGGTTTCTGTTTTGTCTTCATGTTGTTCTCTGTGTAGTGTGTGTTTCTGTCACCTCTGCACCTCGTGTCGTTCTCGTTTCACTTCGTGCTGTCTCTGCGTCTGAGTCTTCTTTGTTATTTCTATCTTCGTGTTGTTTCGTTCTAACCTCGTCCAGGTTTCTTCTAAAACGTTGTTCTTCTGATAAGTCTATAGAGAGTTGTTCTTTAAACTGATGACTTATCTGATACTCTGTTTAACAGGTGCTTTGATCGTGAAGCTTAAGGAGGGCACGTGATCCAAGGTTGAAGGACTGACAGAAAGTTGACACGTGGCCAAAAGTTCTGGGCGGGAAATGTGGAAGCCACACGCGCCCAGTGCTGCCCTCCTACTAGCTGCTGTTATAAAAGGAGGTCTTCGTCCACAGATGAAGACAGATCGAGTTGGCGAGAGGAAAAAAATAGAGAGCCACGATCCAGATCGAAGCAGAAGAGCAGAAGCGGAGAGAAAGAATAGAGAGCTGTTCGATCCAGAGAAAAGAGAAGAAGAAGAAAAGAAAGAGGGAAGAAGCAGAAGAGAAAAAGAGAGAGGCAGAGAGCTCGAGAAGAGTGTGAAGAGAAGAAGAAGAAGAGAGAGAGAGAGAAGGAGTTCATTCCTCAGATCTTTGGTTCAAAACTAGATCTGAAGTTGCTCATTGTTGAGCTATATTTTGTGCTTTATTGCTTCAGCTTTCCGTTGCTGTCTTGTTCTATTTTCATTTTCCTTTATACATTTCTTCAAGCTGTTTGTCAGCGGTTTGCAGAGGTGCTGCCTCTGGACAGCAAGCTGTGTAGCTCAGTGGGCAGTGGAGGTTTCCACTGGACAGGTAAAGCTGTAATCCTCAGCTGGCGAGACTTGGTCTCGGACGGGTTAAGCTGTATTCCCCAGCGGGTTCAAGCTGTGAGTCAGCGATGGCTAAGCTGTATTGCCCAGCGGAAGCAAGCTGTAATGCTCAGCTGTTGGCAAGCTGTGAGGCCCAGCTGATTGTTGGTAAGCTGTGTTGCCCAGCGGTTAGTGAAGCCACACTCGGGTTGAGTGTGGGGTGGATGTAGGTCTGCAGGACCGAACCACCTAAAAACCCTTGTGCACTGTGGTTTGATTTGTTCATTTGTGCTTTCGCTAGATGAATGCATAGGGGCGCTCCATGTGTTTGCTAACTGGTCGAACATAATAGTTGATTAGCTTTCAGATTTGGGAAATCTGTCTAGTTAGCATCATAGTTCTAGTTTGAGCGAAATTTTATATTGGGTGAGAGTTTAAAAGAGTCATATTCATTCACCCCCCCTCTGAATACTAGCACCGAACCCAACATTGATAAGCTCAATAGCTCTATAAATATCCTGATGAGGAAGTCCAGGTAAGTTGACGAGCATATTAATTGCCTCATCCATTGGAGGTATAGTTTTTTTCTGAAGTTGGAGCATCTCTCTTGCTAAGGTCAACCTTTCGTGACTCAATTCTACTAACTTGTCAATTGAATCCTCATTACCCTGGGAACTCCGCTTCCTCTTCCTATTTATATTATTAGATGAAGGAATGGTCTTGGCCATAGAGGGATTGGCCGCGAATGTCTCAACATTTGGAGGTTCCCTTTGCGATGGTTGCTGATTATTTTCCGGGGTATCAGTGTCATTCAAGAAAGTGTTAATATTGAAATCTAGCCCTGATTCTTGCTCCAAAGTTTGCTGCTCCTCATCACCAGAGTCACTACGTGTGTCAAGGTAAGAGGAACCTTCATTACATACGACGTCATCCCCTCTTGACATGGAATTTGAGCAAATCACCTCCATTTGATCGAAAATCAAGAAAGATTTCTCTTGAATTGATTTGTACTCTTTATTGGTCTGAAAAATAAACAGACATGTTGATCATTTAAAGAAAGATAAGTTAAACAATTAACTATGTAATACGTATGTTACATACCGCTATGAGATCATCCCAAGTTTCCTCTGTGCCTGGTGTTGGCATTTTCTTGTCATCATCCCATCCCCATCCTGACCTATTCTTTATAGTCACAATTAAATAGTATCTTTTCTTCAGATTTTTAAACCGATTTTTTAAATTCTCCAATGAGTATCCTAACTTGGTCAACTCATTGAATTTTTTTACTGTTTCCTTCCATGCCTCCTTTGTGAAATTTCCATTTGCGAAACCGTCGTTGCTCACCTTGTGTTCTACCAGGAGATCTACAAAAATCAAATCTGCTTCGTTGCTCCAATTCGCCACTCTACTTTTCCCATCTTCAGATGCACTCATACTTATTAAAAAAAACACAATTAATCATTAGGAAAAGAGAACTGAGGCGAATGCAAATACAACACATGACTGTGAAATAAATTTCAGGCTAACACGACCACAGAGAAGGAGCCCACACACCACCGGGAAAGGAGTAATGAAGGGGAAGCAGACGTCAACAGGAAGGAGCAGTCCGGAGTAGAAGACAATTAATCATAAGAACCCGAAAATGAGGCCAATGCAAATGAGCCCAAATGGCTGTTAAATGAAGATAATATGAAGCACCCGAAGAGTTAAAAACTACAGAAGATAATATCCCCTATCCAAAATTATTAGCATGGACTAAAGCATTCATGACAATAATATGAAGCAATCCAACATCATAATCTGAAGTATCTTATAACATGTCAACATCATAAGTTGGCAAAGCCCCATAGAAAATTACACATGATTTGCAGGAGGGTGGAAGTTTCACCCTTATGGGCATACAGAAATGAAGGGCTAATAGATAATTAGTGTGCTAATTTAGAACTGAGGTTGCTTCCCCTAACGTGCTCTTATCTTAGCCCAAACAACGTAACAATGTTTTTAAGTGCTTCACAACAAAAAAAATTACAATTGCAATAATTGACATAACTAAATGCGATGAAGCAGTGATGGGTTCTAACTTCTAACAGGTGACTGGAACAGCTGATTTCAAAAGGACCTTGGGTTGGATAGCTTGGACCAAGTGGAGCTTGTTATGGCTTTTGAGCAGGAGTTTTCTGTTTAAATTCTTGATGAGAAAGCAGTTAAGTGGCTTGCTGTGCTGATGTGGCTAATTACATAGACTCACATTAGAAGGTGATGGAAAAAAATTGCAAAGTACATGTGTAACTTGGAGAAGAGATAGTAACCCAAAGTTGAGTATAATGGGACACTGAGCTTGGATTCTGTCACTACATGCTCCTCATCACTCAAATAGGGAGAGCATGCTGATTTTGTTAAATGGGTTTAGCTAGTGTAAAATGTTTTCTTTATTGATGTTGATAGAGGTGATCAAGATATAGAAACTTCATTCCACTGCACACAGAAATTTCCTTACATAAGCTAAGCCAAATTGCATCACATAAAGATGTAATTCCATAAATCTGCATTTTTTTTCATTGGTAATTCCATAAATCTACATAATTTTGGTATCGGGATATGGCAAAGATATCCCTGATTCACCGTTTGGTAGAGCCCAAAAACACTGGGATATGCTGGGTTAAGCAAAACCCTGGTTAAGCAAGGTCGCCAATATTCCTTCCAAAGAACATTAGATGAAGCCATCTCGTGTCTAACAATCTCTTGGATAGAGATTTGACACCACTCGATGGAAGACTGGCATTCACCATGATTCATAAAACTTTCAACTCCCTTGAAGAAATGGGATATAGGCATCAGGAAAATAGAATTATAAAAGAGACTCTTTAACGGAAGGCTAGGGATAAAGATCAGGCCTGCATTGGGTTTTCCTTTGAAGCTCAGAGACAAAAGACTTTAAGGCATAAAAATTAAATTCAACAAACGTCTTCCTTCACAGACTTGATAAACTTATGTTCCTCTCTCATCTAACAACATATTTCAGAAGGTCAAGGAAAGGAAAGTCATTGTTGCAGGGCAATGACAATGAATCCCTGTTCATCTATTTATGCACAATCAAATACACATTGACTTAAACGTGTCATACATATACACAATCTAGTCAATTTCAACATGCTTGCATTGTGGGCGCTGTTCAATCGGTAGGAGATTGAAATGAATTCACTCTGGATATTGATTATGGAATGAATACTGAAATACATAGTAAAATCTAAATTACATAAGAACGATACACCTAATGCCTTATAAAACACCAAGTTATCTTCACAAAACGTGATCCAGTTGAAAAATTCTTCTGAAAGTATGTTCTAACAAGTACAAATAAAGTAATATTTCAACTGAAGTTTCAATTCAGATTAAAACTATGACAACACTCGGAGCGAGAGAGAGAGCTGAAACACACAGAATGGAAAAGCAACACATAGAACGAGAAAAGTAAAGAGGTAAAAGAGCAAACTAGAGAACCCAGCAACAGCGAAACTCCCTGCTATTTGCCTTTTCTGACATCCATAGAAGCACATGACTAGTTCAATAATGAGGAAGCCGGATGAAACAGTACATTATTTACGCCATGCAAAGTTCTATGCCAAAGAATCCCTACCATAACCGAGAGAAAACTACAAAAAATTACCTGGATGTTCTGATTCCAGCTAAGATCATGCTAAAATATATCAACAAGGAAACATCTAATATCATGCTGAACCCCTACAAGAGAAACAGAACTCATCAACAGAGGCCAAAACAGCGAAGATCCAAGTAACATATCTTGTTTAGATCGATTACAGAAAAAAACCCTCTTGTGAGTGACATGATCTACAGTGATTTGTATGCAATCACGGGATGCTGAAGGGAATAGGAAGAAAAACCAGAATCAAATCAAACTAGATGAGGAGGGAAGAGAACTGACCGATCTGCCTGGAAAGGACGACGCCGATGGAGGAGGCGGAGTGGGGAAGGGGTGAGGGAGGACTTTCCCACGGTGACCCGGCCCGAATGCGAGAGTGAGAGGGGGGGTTGATACTTGATCGACGGTGAGCTCCCTCGCGGATGGCACGAGCTGGAGCTGGTGGCGGGAGGAGCTAAAATGGCCGGGAGGGAGTCGTCTGTAGTCGATCGACGGTGAGCTCGATCGATCGCGCCTATAGAGCACGGAGGCGAGAGAGGGGAGGCAGAGAGAGCTCTCGCAAGAGACGCTCACGCCTGCAGAGCACGGAGGCGAGAGAGGGGAGGCGAGAGAGCTCTCGCGAGAGACGATGAACAGTGTGGATCGGCGAGGGCACAATGCGAGGTCGTTCGGGGGGCAGGAACGGGGGTGGGGAGGCGAGGATAACTCATTCCAAGTAAAACTTGGAATGAGTTATCCATGGAAATAACCCGGTTTCAAGCTTAACTCGGGTTTAGCTTAACCCAGCAAATCCCAGTGTTTTTGGGCTCTACCAAACGGTGAATCGGAGATATCCTTGCCATATCCTGATACCAAACGACCCCTTAGATTTATTCAATAGCAACAACTCATTGACACCTCTTCCTTAAAATCTATTAGGGTGATCTTCAATTGGAGTATAGGAAAGTGAAGAAAGGAGAAGAAGTGTTGATAGCAGTTACTGAGTTGCACAAGGATTAACGGTAAAATAGAGACGAGAACAATGTAAAAGAAGATTTATAACCTATCGTGGATTTCATCCCTTTTTCAGCCCGTTGCGTTGCATTTATATTCATAGGAATTGAGTTACATTGCTATTAAAATTAAAATAAACACATGTCAAGGGAAGGAATAAAAGTCACCTCCTAAAAGATGGGGAAGGAAAACACACGTCAAAGGAGTGTGGAGCAAATAAACAACAAGGGAAGAGCGAGCAATAAATAAACACACGCAACAACGTGAGACAATAGAATAAATAAGTGCAATGGAATTAAAGAGAAAAAAGGAAGTAGAGAGAAAAAAAGTGATCCTAATCGCCACCAAAGGTTATCAACACCTACAGTAGTAAGATGAACCACCGATAGTGTTGTGTACTTTGGAAAATAAGAAATCCAGCTAGGAAGATGAAGAGGGGCTGACTGGCGAAGAATGCGGTCGTCCCTGCGACCGCGACCTTCCTAGACGCGGTCTCTGTAAGAGCCGTGACCTTTCACAGAAATCGGGAGCAGGTTCTTATCCTCCTCTGTTTAGCCGGTCAAAGAGAAAGGGCCTCGTGTTAGATTACTGCTTAAACCTGCGAAGAAAAGTGAAAAAACACAGAAAGAAACCCAATTAACCTATGAATTAAGCGTATAATCTAAAAGTAGATGATGAAGAACACATAAAAGGAGAGGCTTTTACCTGGAGGGTTTAGTGGTTTTTAACTCCACTATGGGAGCCAGAAGAAGCTAAGTGAGTGTGTGTTATGCAGTGACTAATGCAAAGACGAGATGTGGATGCTATGATGCAAGAAGAATTAAGAGAACACAAGAAGAAACTATGAAGAACCGAGGAGAACTATGAAGAACAATAAAGAACCAGCGGTGAAGAGAGGATGGCGTGAATCCCTGGTTGAAGCTTGAGCCCAAAATGCAGCAGCACTTCATGGCCAACCCAGATATCCTCCTCCTTTAACCCTAGGGCTTAGGGTGCTATTTAAAGAGGGCTAAAACCCTAGCTCGGAGATAAAGGATAAACCCTAGAAATCAGAGTCCTAGAGAGATAAATCGATAAAAATTAGGTTGGATAAGGACCCTAAGACCTATAGAACCCTCCTAGAATCGAAACAAGCCCTTATCCTTGATACAAAGTAGGACTTTAGGGCTCCTGAGATAAGAGAAAATAGAGTTTAGGCAAAAATAAGACTCTTCTGATATCGAGGTCAGTCGGGCGACTGCGGTCATGATGAACGCAGTCGGCCAACTGACCGCGATCAGGCTAATTTGACCAGACCATTGGGCTTCAAAAATTTTGCAAATTGGGGTCCAGTAGGTAGGTAAAAGGACTAGAAATGGGCTCAAAATCTATTAGCAAATGACCCGATAACCAAGGACAATACGGGACATCAATAAAGTATATAAGAAATCAACCCAACTTGCGGGCATAAAATGGGTGTCTACAGATACCCCTCCTTGATATCCGCTTTGCAAGGGAGCGAGTGGAGATGGAGTGGAGGCGTTGTGAGAACAGAAGTGACACGAGCGCGAAGCAGAGCGGACTGAAAAATGGGTAGCAAGGTAAAAGACACCCATCAAGCCCAACAAGCGATAAGAATTCTCAAGAAAACTCCGAACTAACCACAAGGACAGGTTAGCATAGATGATACTTATCTAGAAGAGAGTTATCTAATTGAAAAGAAAGAAACATGATCAACCTCTTAAGATGAAAGAGACACCCTCACCTTGCTCGACGTACATGTTACTCATCAACGTGAGCAGATCGGAAGAAACTAAACTAAACGCTTGAGAGAATCCAGACAAAGATCGAGCTGACTAACATGACGAAGTGATACCTCAAAGCAGACCATCAAATTTAGAAGGATGTGCTGAGGGTAGACATTGCCTTGGTGTAGGCATTAAAAGTGAGGTGGGATGTTGAGTGCAAGACATTTATTTTCCCGTGGGGTTACATGATCCCCACACTTGAGGATGTGGCTCGAATCACCGAGCTACGAGTGCACAGCCAGGCAGTGAGTGGCCATACCTTTGGAGACTACCAGGAGATGGCTCAGAGGCTCCTGGGCTTGAGTTTGAAGGGAGAGGGGCGATCCTCCCTAATCTCGAGAGTAGGGATTCAAAAGAGCCTTGGGTTGAGAGACACGAGGATGCGAGTAGGAGAGACCCCATGATGGAAATCAAGCTAGCTGCCGCCAAAGCCGATCGATGAAGCTGCTGGGCTGGAGATTAACGCGCTACCTTTGGGTAGCGCGACCTGAAGAAGGCGCTAGGTTTCCCTAGCGCGATCTCAGGCAGACGGTCAACTGCAGACGCCATAACTACCCAGCACTTGGAACTCCCAATGACTTCAATGTTCGCTGTTTCCCACTGTTGTAATTGATGTTTTAGTGTCGTTTAGGCTTCCCCTTCCCCCCTATATATGTACCCCATCTCGTTTGATTAAGTAATGGAATAGAAATGAATTGAGAAAATGAGTGTTTGAAGAGTATAGCATGGCTATATCTCTTTTCTTCCCCCCCAATCTTTGGAATCCCCTCCCTCCTCCCCTCTACGGGTGCGATGCCCACGTTCTTCTTCTAATCCTCCCCTCTTCCCCTTCACGGAGGCCGTTCGAAGATCCGGGTGCATCGGCTTTGCGAAGAGGCAGGGTGTGAGGCCCCATTCGGGCTCCGTTCTTCCTCCACCGACGATCGACGCCCTCCACCACCGCCAACGACGTGGCTATGACCAAGACGGAGCTTGGTTGCACCGGTCCTATGATGGGATCGGGTGTGATGCCCCAGCCAACACCCTACTGGTCCTAGCTCGCCCTGCCATGCCCCTTTCTCCCTCGACGCCCACCCCCGCTCCCACATTCACCAAGTTATCCTAGCTAGCAATAGGTTAGTTTAATCGATGTTTAGGGCCCCCATGTTTTGTTAGGATCCCCCCCCGTGTCATATCCACCCTCCTATGTGCCCTCCCCTTGTGAATCACTCCCCCGAAGTCATCCACGAGCGCCCCTAAGTCCAACTTCTTCATCCGGCGACTGTCTGAGAACGCGCTGTATCGTCCTAGCGCGATCTTCATGAAGGCGCCATGCTCCTATAGCGCGATTACAGGGCAGAAGGTTGAAGAAGGCCACCCCCTCCCAATTTCGTTTCACATCACCCCAGCACAACACCTTCAAAGGCTAATGGAGAGTGCTAGGGTGAAGGTAGCTGATGCTCCAGGACGAAGGGCAGACATGGTTCTCTGGCACTTCCTGATCCTCATGATCGGAAGGCTTTTGCTAAGATCACGGGGTGATGCAGTGAGTTGCCGCCACCTACCCCTGCTAGAGGACCTGAGCAGAGTGGGGGACTATGCATGGGGAGCGGCAGTGCTGGCCCATATCTTTGACAGCCTGAGCATCTCAGGTCGGTAGGCTTTGCTCAGCGGGTTCTACCCTTTGCTCTAGGTAAAACACACTAAACTTTTCTTTCAAATCATTCAATTTATGTTATATTGTTTTCATTATGACTAATGTTAACCATTTTTATCCTTAGGTGTGAGCTACATTTATCTACCCTCCCTCGGGCGCGGGAGGCAGGCTCGACCAGGGTTGGTGCCCCTAGCATGTCGGTGGGCACCAGGGTGTGATGGTCGCTCTTTGAAGCACCAGATCGCCACCATCTAGGATAACATCGACACTCTCCCTTATGCAGCGATAAATTTCAAATCTCAATATTACTTCTGAGTTAATTCCAATCCTGCATACTAACTGCTCTTCCTTTTTTAACACAGGTGAACTGGACACCCTATAGGGAAGAGGCACATGACCAGCCGTGGGTGACAGCCGGCTCTCCTTACTTCGATAGGGAGATCTGGCTGCACTCACTGAACATAGTGGAGCATCTCCACTATAGGCTGATTATGAGGACACTGGGGCTTCACCAAGCTCCAGTGGAGTTCCCGTTGTTGGATATTGTGTTTTGATGATGACAAACACTATGAGTCTCATATGTTTGATGTCATATGTGTTTACTTCATACAGTATTTGTTTCATGCATTAACTGTGACATGCAGTCTGAACTCAATGATTTTGATGATAGCATATCATGAATATGTGTCTGAATGATTGGTCTGAATGATTGTTCTGCCTTGGGCATATGGATGTGTTATCCTGCATTAGTGCATTGCTCAACTGCTTTCTATATGTGCTTCACTCTAAGTCAGTACATTGCTGGAACAAGCCTGTACATCGTTTGGGTTGTGCATCCAGCGTCTTAAGGTAAAGTCTATACATCGCTCACTTGCATGATCATTAAGTCTGCACATTGTTGGCCATTGCACACGAAGTCTGTACAACACTCGCCATCATGCTACTGCTAAGTCTGTACATTGGCCAAGTGTGTACAGAGTCCTTTGCATCATGTGCATTCTTCATTAAAGTCTATACATTCTCATCCGTCTTAGTTAACGTCTCACGCTGTTCAAGTCTATAGTGTCTAGAAGTCTATACATCGTCCGTCTCATCCTGCGTCTCAATTCGTTTGAGCATTCACTGTACAAGTCTGTACATGGTCTCTGCACTGTAGCTACACGGACTCAAAGTCCATACAATGGACTGTTGCATGGTCTCCAATGTCTATACATTGCTGGCCGCCTGCACGCAGCAAGTCTATACAACGCTGGCAACCTGCATGCAAGTCTGTACAGCCCAAGTCTGTACATTGCTCACTTGCAAGCACACAAGTCTACACAGTGCTCTTCATTCATGTGCACAGTTCGTGCATCAAGTCTGTACATCCACCATCTCAGTTAAGCTTCAAAGTCTGTACATTCGTCAAGGGGCCAAGTCTATACACTGTGTCGTTCACATCTTCAAGTCTGTACATTGCCCAGTCTGCATCTCGCAAAGTCTATACATTGGACTGTGCTCGTAAAGTCTATACATCCATCGGTCCTTAGTTGGGGCAAGTCTATACATTGGCAGCACTGTGCAAGTCTATACATTGGCAGCGTGTCTGTGTTTCAAGCCATTCGTCAAGTCTATACATTCCCAGTCTTTACCTACGTTCAGAAGTCCAAGTCTATACACTGGTAAAGTCTGCACATTGTGCCTTGAAGCTGTTCAAGTCTATACATTGTCTCGAGCATTCAAGTCTGTACATTGGTTTCTCATTTGCATTGAAGTCTATACATTGGTCTTCACTTCAAGTCTGTACAGAGTTTGCCTTGCCTTGTCCTGCATACATATCCAAGTCTATACAGCCAGTGTCTGCGTTGCCTTGCTTTTCATCAAGTCCACACACTGTAGATGCATGCACTCAAAGTCCATAAGTCTATACACTGCATTGCTCATGCACGGCACACCAAGTCTGTACAGAGCTTTCATCTCATGCATCGGTGCATTGCTCATCTTTTAAACATTGAGTCTGTACATTCCAGCGTTTCATTTAGCGTCTTTGTGCATGAAGCATTAAGTCTGTACATCGTTGCATTGCAAGAGACCAAGTCTGTACACTGCATCGGTTGTGCATGCATTGCATTCATCAAGTCTGTACACTGCATCACCTGTTCATGCATTGCCTTCACGCCATCAAGTCTGTACATTGCATCGTTTGATCATATTGTCTCAACAAGTCTGTACACTCATCCTCCTTCACACGACCAACTCTATACATCCATATGAGCATTGTGCATTGATCAAGCCAAAGTCTATACACTCGCTAGTGTGCATATGCATAGTCTATACATTGCTTATGCATCTTTACTTAAAGTCTATACATCCGTATGCTCCTTTATCATGCATGCATTATAGCAAGTATATACATCCTCTACCTGTCTTCAACAGAGTCTGAACATTGCATCATTGTGCATATGCATTGTTAAGTCTATACATTGCCTGCTAAGTAAAGTATGTACAGCCTGTGTTGATATTGTTCATCGACTGAACTCTTCATTAATCTTGCAGGTGACTGGGCATGTGATCCGAGGCTGGCGCCTGGCACGTGATCCAAGATGCTGAGAAGCCGCCACGTGGACTGAAGCACACACGCCCTAGCTGCTGCTTGATCCACACGAAGGCTCTGTCCCTATAAAGGGTCTCTTTGCCCCTTCGAAGCAAAAGCTGGAAAAAGAGAAGAAAAGCCCCCAGAAGGAAGAACGAAGAGGAGTGAGCCTGAGCAGAAGATTAGACAGAGCAGAAGAGAGACAGTAATAGAAAGAAGGAGAGATCGTGAAAAGAGAAGCCGTGAAAGCAGAGAGTGATTGAAGAAGAGAAAGAGATAGAGAGTTAGAGGAGAAGAAGCAAAGCTACTTGAAGATTTGTTCCTGCTGGACCGTGGATCATATCCAGGCCAGTCAGCTCTATTTGAGAGCCACAGTTGTGCTACCGTCTTTACAGTTTTCTGATTACTGTATTTTCCCTTTCTTGGTTTCGTTTACATTTCTTTGTGCTTCTCCCGATTGCCCTGTTGGGGATCGGGTTCCTCCTGTGGTTTCAGGAGAAGGGAGATTTGTTTCTCCAGGTTGCTGGTGACTTAGTGTCATCAGTGGTTCCCTCCATTATGGAGGAAGAGAGGTCCGAGACCTCTAGTTTGCAGGTGACTTGGTGTCACCTGTGCTTCCCTCTGGGTTTCAGAGGAAGAGAGACTTGGGTCTCTAGGTTCCCCTCCGGTTTGGAGGAAGGGAGGATTGGTCCTCCGGTTCTGGTCTTGTGGGTTGCCAGTCCAGGTGTTCCCTCCTGGTCTGGAGGAAGAGAGACTGTGTGTCTCTGGTTTCTAAGTGGCCGGTTGGGAGGAAGAGGGGAGGTTGTTCCCCTGGTCAAGCTGTTTGGCAGCACGTGTTTGCAGACTGAGTCTGCTGTTTCTAGCATTGCTAGTGGAAGCCTCACTCCGGTTTGGAGTGAGGGGTGGACGTAGGTATTGGTGACCGAACCACCTAAAAATCCCTTGTGCAGTGGTTTGATCTACGATTTCTGTTTCTGCTTCCGCTAGATGATTGCATTGGGTCGATATGGTTTAATTGCACTGACTGTGTGATTGTTATCGCTAGATGGTTGCTAGGACCGTGATTCCCTTGGCTGTCCTAGTGACCAATCGGGTTTGCATCCTTGCTGTTTAAGCATTTGTCCATCGACTCTGTGAGTATCTCTTCATACGGTTTTAATTTGGCCAAAAATCTTTAGTAGATCCATTCACCCCCCCTCTGGATCTCCGTTGTCGTCTTATCCGCACCCAACAAGTGGTATCAGAGCGGGTTGCTGTGCATTGGATCCAACGATCCGCAGCAGTTCCTGCATTTTTTTGTCGTGCATTTCAGAGTGGCTTTCTTGTGCTCGTTGTTTTGCCTCCCTGTCTTGTGTCTTGCATTGCTCATCTGGTTTTGGTGTATTTATCATATCTTGATGACTTATCCACCAATATTCAGAGGTAATGATTTTGATCAATGGCTTGAAAAGCTGCATCGGTATGTGAGGACATTGGATCCAGATCTGTGGAAGTTAATCTCACACGGTCCTCACAGACTACCAAAGAAAGAGTCCAAATGGACTGACAGTCACAGATCAAAACATGGAGAGAATCAGAGAGTTTTGAATCGAATGAAAGAAGCTACTGACAGGGCTCTACATTCTTATTTTTATGACTGCAGGTCCGCCAAGGAGATTTTGGAGAAGCTAAAGCTCACCAAGGATCACAACACATGCCTGATGGCTGACAAGAGCGACCATAGCAGTGATCAAGATCAATTCGAAGATGCTGAAGAGGTAATTAATCCTTTTTCTAGTTACACCTTAGATGACTGGGAAGATGCTTATGCCAATCTGTTACACTCCCATGAAAAACTGAGGAAGAAGAATAAAAGTCTGATAAAGAAGATAGTGAATCTAGGGGATCCTATTTCTGGAGCTGAAAATCTTGAAAATACTGAAATTCTGAAAACTGAAAATGAAATACTCAGAAGACAAGTGTCGAAACTAGATGGAATCCAATCAGAACTTGATCATGTCAAATCTTAAAATGGAAAACTCAGAAAATAATGTCAGGAATCTGAACAAAGATTAATCAATCTTGAAAGTGAAAACAAATTGATAAATGAAAAGTTTGAGGCTGTTAATGTTGCGAACTTAAAGTTTCAGGAAAACTTCGAAAACTGTAAATCAGAATATCCAAGTTTCCTAACTGATGTTTTGTTTGATGATGATAAACTTGAGCAGGAGAACACTAGTCTAAAGGAAGAAATTGAGAAACTAAAACAGTTGAACACCACAATGTCAGAGAGATTACTGACATTTGAAAAAGGTAAATGTGTGGTGTCCGATAATTCAGAAGAAGTTGAAAAGCTCAAAGCTGAAATTGAAAATCTTAAAAATGTCAATGCCACCTTAAGTGAAACACTCAACAGGAGTGAGGAAGAAAATGCTAATTCTGAATTGCTCATCATTACTCTTGAAAATGAGAGTCAGGATTTGAAAAAATATTTGTCTAAATTTGTGGGTGGGCAAGATAATCTGAACAAATTGTTGGGAACAAAGGTCAACTTTCAGAAGGAGGGGTTAGGTTATAACCCTGTAAATAAAAAGAATTTTGAAAATAAAATTCAGACATCCTTTGTTTCTAGTTCTACTTCTCACATTTCTCAAAACCCACATGCTTCTCAGTCTACCATTCAGAAAACCGAAAAACAAAACAAAAATCAGAAAAAGATAGGAAAACAGAAAATAAATAAAAAGGGTTCATTAGGGCATGTTGATCACAGTTCTCACACACACTCACATGCATCTAAAAAGAAAATGTCATGCCATTATTGTCATAAATTTGGTCATCTAATGCATGAATGTAAATTGATGGAGAAGGATGATATGACTGCTAGGAAACTTCATGATAGAAATCCTTCATTTCAGAAAAAGAAAATTGAATATTCTCACTGTGGTAAATTAGGACACACAATTGCACAATGCTGGTTTGTAAATGGTAAGAAAATATCTCATTCATATCATGGTAAATTTCCTGCAAGTCAACATGGTTTTAATAAGAACAAATTTGCTTTTAAAGATAAGCTCATAACATGCTTTGAGTGTGGAAAGACAGGCCACAGGGCCATTGAATGCTGGCTGAGGGCTGGTGGAAGAAATTCTAGTTCATGCTTTCACTGTGGCAAGATGGGCCACATTGCTGCCCAATGTTGACATGCTCAGGGAAGGAAGCCTAACTATAAATCTGGTAAATTCTCTGTCAATAGAAACATTTCTGGTAGAAATGTATGTGTGTTTGAAAGGAAAACACTTGCATGTTTTGAATGTGGGAAGCCAGGCCATAGAGCTGCTGACTGTTGGCTGACTTATTTTGGTAAACAGAATCTTAATTCTGTTAACAGAAACTTTCATGCATATGCACATAGAATTCATGCTAATAAGAATGTGCATAAATCAAATCTGAAATCTGCTCCATCTTGCTATTATTGTGGTACATTAGGTCATTCAATGAATAATTACTATTTGATGAGATCTGATGACCTACATGCTAAAAAGTTGTTTAGAACACCTACCAAAGGTGTCACTATTAACCATGCAGGACCCAAGACTGTTTGGGTACCTGCCCATGCAAAATAGTGTGCTAACTTGCAGGTGTGCCTTGGAAGCTGAAGAATAAAAGGGGGAAAATAAACCAAGGCACCCAAGTTGATAAAACCCCATTCAGGTAAATTCTTCACATTTGTTCAAATGAAATTTATGGTTGATCTGATAAGTCATAGTTTCATGCATACATGTTTTTCATGTGGTTTGACTCTTGCATTGAGCTTTGTGGGCTTTCTTGTTTGTACTTTGAGATGTGTGCATATATGTGAAGTGCATATACATGCACTTGACATACAATCATTGAAAATCTGATGCATATAGGACTGTTGGTATTGCATTGTCATGCATGACCACTTTGGTATATCAAATGGTAAGCTACTAAAGGGCAGAGGAAATCTGTCTGAAGGTTCTTACTATGCGTAGAGGCTTGTCTTCGCCAAGTACCAAGGGTCAAATTTGCATACCAGAGAATGTCTACATCTTCATGTGAATATTTTGCTTCATGCCCGTGCATACATGTAGTAAATTGCATTGCATTTCATTACATTGAAAATGCCAAAAGGATAGATTGAATGCATACATTTAGGGGGAGCATTATTCATACTCTTGAAATCACACAACTATTTTTTTTAGATTTACTGCATAGCATGTTAAATCTGTTGTTGCATAGTCATTCATCATCTGCATTGTCTTCATGACATATAAGATGATTCAGTATTTTTAGTTAGAGGGAGTCATAGCATAGCATATCACTTATTTTTGAAAAAAAAGGGGGGGAAGGAAGTGTCTCACTGCATATAGATAGGGGGAGCATGCTTAATCCGTTTAGTTGTGTCTTTGTTTGAACTCTTCCTGTCCATCTATTTGATTCATCTTGTCATATCTGTAGTGTCAGTGATTCCATCATGAAAGTGGTATCAAATGATCTTTTTTGACTACTTCTGAAGTTATTCATAATCTGAATTTATACCTTATTGGTATCTGTCTGCCTCTCCTAAATCTGCTGAAGGAGAGCTTCACCTCTATTCAGTCAACTTTGAACTTCTTTGCTCAAGAGCAACTCCTTTGCTACAATTTTTTCAGAATCCATGCTGTCTGTTGAATATTCTCACTTGAGTTATTGAGCTGAGATATGAAGTAAACCTTCAGCCTGAATACTACTTCATAAATGGTAAAACATCTTTAATGAGGAACCTTCCATTATACATGCTTAAGAACATTTGTTAACTGGAATTGGTTTAAGTCTTATGTACTCTTGTTTGGACACAAGGAACTTGAAAATATCTGTTTCAACCTCTTAATAAACTTTAACTGTCTGCTTCATGTAAATTCATGTAAGACTTTCTGAAATCTGAAAAGTTGATATCCATGTCTACGTTGACTGAGATATATAGTGTATGTGGTTGTTCCTAAACATCTAACTTGTTTTGAATCCATTCTGGGTAAAAGTATGGACAGAGCAATGACTGTGGTTACTGAGAAACCTGTCCAAAGGATTGTGTCATGAAGTACCATGGTTAACTCTATTTAAAGAGATGATTGAAAATTATTGTGAAAATATGGCAGAGCAATGGCATAGTTGTATTGAGTAACTGGGGATTCTAGCCTCTGATCAAGGTGCATTCTCATGCCAAAGATACTTTTAATGCTACCTCTATTCTCTAAAATGGGAGAAGCAATACGGTTGTCACACTGAGTAACTAGGGATTCTGGCCTCTGATCAAGGTGTCTCCCCACGTCAAAAGGTGTTGATAAATCAAAATTGTTCATAAAAAAAAATTTGAACAAGTGTAAATCTATTTCTGAAAGAACAATTAAAATTCAGGTGCATTCACTTATGTTTCTCTTAAAGCAGTCATGGAAAGTAAACTAAGTAAGATGGAAGTTGGTTGAACTAGAATCTTATATGAGCTTGTAGTTCCTTTTATTAAGAGTTGGTTCAGATATGAGTACAATTTCTTTTGGAAAAATTTTAGTTTACATCATTCTTAAACCATATCTGACAATCAAGGTTTCATAAGCTTTTATAATGAAGGAATCTAGAACTTAAAATTCTATTATATGAAGTTGGTATCCCGCTGAAAAGTTCTATATCTCAATTTTCACTAATTGTTGAATCTGCTCATCCTATTGCTCTCTATCACTGTGTTTTGATTCACATTGGTTCTCATATGTGAGAGGCACATCTCTCAGTTGAACCTGTGTACTTGCAGTCTTTGGATAACCAGAGTTCATCCTGGTAGTCTTCTCTTATCTCATGGATCATAAGGGAAGAATTTTTCTGGTCTGGTTGAGAGACGATCTGCAAGAGGGACAATGTGCTAGTGTGTCTGATTATGATGCTTGTCTACATTCTCTCAGTATTAGTTGCATATGCATGTCTGCATAAGTTGTTTGACTAAGGAGGAGAATTACTTTAACTGCTTCTGATATTGTGTTGCCCTCATCTGATGATCTATTTTGATGTGTCTCATATGACATCACTAGATTATCAAAGTATTGTTCTACTTTTTGATGAAGTCAAAGGGGGAGAACACATTCATAGTGTTGCCATCATCAAAAAGGGGGAGATTGTTGGATATTATGTTTTGATGATGACAAACACTATGAGTCTCATATGTTTGATGTCATATGTGTTTACTTCATACAGTATTTGTTTCATGCATTAACTGTGACATGCAGTCTGAACTCAATGATTTTGATGATAACATATCATGAATATGTGTCTGAATGATTGTTCTGCCTTGGGCATATGGATGTGTTATTCTACATTAGTGCATTGCTCAACTACTTTCTATATGTGCTTCACTCTAAGTCAGTACATTACTGGAACAAGCCTGTACATCGTTTGGGTTGTGCATCCAGCGTCTTAAGGTAAAGTCTATACATCGCTCACTTGCATGATCATTAAGTCTGCACATTGTTGGCCATTGCACACGAAGTCTGTACAACACTCGCCATCATGCTACTGCTAAGTCTGTACATTGGCCAAGTGTGTACAGAGTCCTTTGCATCATGTGCATTCTTCATTAAAGTCTATACATTCTCATCCGTCTTAGTTAACGTCTCACGCTGTTCAAGTCTATAGTGTCTAGAAGTCTATACATCGTCCGTCTCATCCTGCGTCTCAATTCGTTTGAGCATTCACTGTACAAGTCTGTACATGGTCTCTGCACTGTAGCTACACGGACTCAAAGTCCATACAATGGACTGTTGCATGGTCTCCAATGTCTATACATTGCTGGTCGCCTGCACGCAGGAAGTCTATACAACGTTGGCAACCTGCATGCAAGTCTGTACAGCCCAAGTCTGTACATTGCTCACTTGCAAGCACACAAGTCTACACAATGCTCTTCATTCATGTGCACAGTTCGTGCATCAAGTCTGTACATCCACCCTCTCAGTTAAGCTTCAAAGTCTGTACATTCGTCAAGGGGCCAAGTCTATACACTGTGTCGTTCACATCTTCAAGTCTGTACATTGCCCAGTCATCGCAAGTCTCTGGCAAAGTCTATACATTGGACTGTGCTCGTAAAGTCTATACATCCATCGGTCCTTAGTTGGGGCAAGTCTATACATTGGCAGCACTGTGCAAGTCTATACATTGGCAGCGTGTCTGTGTTTCAAGCCATTCGTCAAGTCTATACATTCCCAGTCTTTACCTACGTTCAGAAGTCCAAGTATATACACTGGTAAAGTCTGCACATTGTGCCTTGAAGCTGTTCAAGTCTATACATTGTCTCGAGCATTCAAGTCTGTACATTGGTTTCTCATTTGCATTGAAGTCTATACATTGGTCTTCACTTCAAGTCTGTACAGAGTTTGCCTTGCCTTGTCCTGCATACATATCCAAGTCTATACAGCCAGTGTCTGCGTTGCCTTGCTTTTCATCAAGTCCACACACTGTAGATGCACGCACTCAAAGTCCATAAGTCTATACACTGCACTGCTCATGCACGGCACACCAAGTCTGTACAGAGCTTTCGTCTCATGCATCAGTGCATTGCTCATCTTTTAAACATTGAGTCTGTACATTCCAGCGTTTCATTTAGCGTCTTTGTGCATGAAGCATTAAGTCTGTACATCGTTGCATTGCAAGAGACCAAGTCTGTACACTGCATCGGTTGTGCATGCATTGCATTCATCAAGTCTGTACACTGCATCACCTGTTCATGCATTGCCTTCACGCCATCAAGTCTGTACATTGCATCGTTTGATCATATTGTCTCAACAAGTCTGTACACTCGTCCTCCTTCACACGACCAACTCTATACATCCATATGAGCATTGTGCATTGATCAAGCCAAAGTCTATACACTCGCTAGTGTGCATATGCATAGTCTATACATTGCTCATGCATCTTTACTTAAAGTCTATACATCCGTATGCTCCTTTATCATGCATGCATTATAGCAAGTATATACATCCTCTGCCTGTCTTCAACAGAGTCTGAACATTGCATCATTGTGCATATGCATTGTTAAGTCTATACATTGCCTGCTAAGTAAAGTATGTACAGCCTGTGTTGATATTGTTCATCGACTGAACTCTTCATTAATGTTACAGGTGACTGGGCATGTGATCCGAGGCTGGCGCTTGGCACGTGATCTAAGATGCTGAGAAGCCGCCACGTGGACTGAAGCACACACGCCCTAGCTACTACTTGATCCACACGAAGGCTCTGTCCCTATAAAGGGTCTCTTTGCCCCTTCGAAGCAAAAGCTGGAAAAAGAGAAGAAAAGCCCCCAGAAGGAAGAACGAAGAGGAGTGAGCCTGAGCAGAAGATTAGACAGAGCAGAAGAGAGACAGTAATAGAAAGAAGGAAAGATCGTAAAAAGAGAAGCCGTGAAAGCAGAGAGTGATTGAAGAAGAGAAAGAGATAGAGAGTTAGAGGAGAAGAAGCAAAGCTACTTGAAGATTTGTTCCTGTTGGACCGTGGATCATATCCAGGCCAGTCAACTCTATTTGAGAGCCACAGTTATGCTACCGTCTTTACAGTTTTCTGATTACTGTATTTTCCCTTTCTTGGTTTCGTTTACATTTCTTTGTGCTTCTCCCGATTGCCCTGTTGGGGATCGGGTTCCTCCTGTGGTTTCAGGAGAAGGGAGATTTATTTCTCCAGGTTGCTGGTGACTTAGTGTCATCAGTGGTTCCCTCCATTGTGGAGGAAGAGAGGTCCGAGACCTCTAGTTTGCAGGTGACTTGGTGTCACCTGTGCTTCCCTCTGGATTTCAGAGGAAGAGAGACTTGGGTCTCTAGATTCCCCTCCGGTTTGGAGGAAGGGAGGATTGGTCCTCCGGTTCTGGTCTTGTGGGTTGCAAGTCCAGGTGTTCCCTCCTGGTCTGGAGGAAGAGAGACTGTGTGTCTCTGGTTTCCAAGTGGCTGGGAGTCACTTGGGGTGTCCCTCCGGTTGGGAGAAAGAGGGGAGGTTGTTCCCCTGGTCAAGCTGTTTGGCAGCACGTGTTTGCAGACTGAGTCTGCTGTTTCTAGCATTGCTAGTGGAAGCCTCACTCCGGTTTGGAGTGAGGGGTGGACGTAGGTCTTGGTGACCGAACCACCTAAAAATCCCTTATGCAGTGGTTTGATCTGCGATTTATGTTTCTGCTTCCGCTAGATGATTGCATTGGGTCGATATGGTTTAATTGCACTGACTGTGTGATTGTTATCGCTAGATGGTTGCTAGGACCGTGATTCCCTTGGCTGTCCTAGTGACCAATCAGGTTTGCATCCTTGCTGTTTAAGCATTTGTCCATCGACCCTGTGAGTATCTCTTCATACGGTTTTACTTTGGCCAAAAATCTTTAGTAGATCCATTCACCCCCCCTCTGGATCTCCGTTGTCATCTTATCCGCACCCAACACCCGTCTAGGCAGACAGTGGTCCGGCCCGAGCGACAGTTTCGAGGACTCCAGGGGAGAGTGGACTGGAGGATATGGGCGGCCGAGTAGATTTGGGACTGGGAGCAGTGAGGATAGCCTGTGACGGTGCGAGCGGAGTATGATGAGGACTATCTGCAAGCCTACTGACACCGTTATAGGAACCAAGTTTTCCATGTGATGCACCAATCGGTAAGCTACCTACAACCCTTATTTGATTTTCCTGCATTATAATTAATATTTTGAACTAATGAAATTCCTTATGTAGTTTGATCTAGCGGGGAGGATAGCGGAGCTCCATGGCTTGCTCCATTCGACTATTGGGTAGCAGGACAAGCTCCAACGTACGCTAGACTTACTGGTAAGATCACTATTCTCTCCCTCTCTTTTTTTGATATATATATGAAAAATGTTGAACTAACCCCTTCCTTAATGCAGCGAAGTGACATGGCGCAACGCCAATCTACCCAGGCCCCCTCGACCTCCTCCCAGACTTTGGCGGACCAAGCTGAGCTGGATGAGCAACTGGCTCGAGCGATTTCCAGAGCCAAGATGGCGGAGGCTTCCCTAGCAGAGAGGGTAACCGTCACAACCTTTCCCACCCTTGAACAATTCTTAAACAGATGCTTAATGATTTATAATGGAATTGCAAGAACGAGACCTTTAGAAGCCTTTGGACGAGGCGGCGTGGCTTCACAAGGAGAATGCGATGCTGCAGATCGGAGCCGGGTCACGGGATGAGGTGGTCACCAAATTTCAGGCAGAGAACATGGGATTGTGTGACGAGGTTGCAAGTCTACAGAGTGAGACAAAGTGCCATAAGATCGAGATAATCCGGCATGAGGCCCGTATTGAGGAGCTCCACATGGCACTTCAGATGATGAGTGAGCGACGCCATCACTTACACATCGGTAGCTCTTATAGGGAATATTTTACTGGCTCTTTCGGATGGCAGATGAATGAGGAGGAGGAGCTCCGACAATGCCGAGAGGAGAGTAGCATGGCTGTGGCCCCCACACCCACGGAGAAACCTCATGAAGAGACGGGAGAGAGTGGAGGGAAATAGAGAGCCCCATTCTTGTTTTGTTCTTCCAATGAGTTTTTCCTTATTTTGATGCTTTGGACTATGTACAAAAACCTGACAGGATGAAATGAATTTATGTTCACCCTTTCCTTTTATTCTTGTGTAAATGAGTGGAAATGTGGATGGATAGGACATAAGTGTGGGTGTGAATGATGGGCAGGAATACTTGTGGGGGTGGGGGTGATGAGCAGGAAAAATTGTAAACAAAAGGTGGACAATCGCCTAGTTAAAGGTTGGCTTGGCCAAAATTCAGAAAGGGTCGCGGTCTACTTGGTGACCGCGACCACCTAGACGTGGTCTAGAGATGAACTGTGATAAGGTTCTGAGAGAGGGGATAAGTGGCCAATGTTGGGTCTCCTATGGCTTTGAATGATAAGGGAAAATGGCAACATGCTAAAGTGTTTTGATAATTGGCAACAGTATTGGTTGACTTCATTAACTGTATAGTTGACTTTGTTAACTTTATATTGACATGATGCTATGTGTATTTTGGTGACCTTTCATATGTCAGATGTGCATATAAATGTTGCCTGCATATTTACACTCAGTCTATGCATAAGATTAAAGTCGGTGCAACACTCAGTCGTGTCTGCATTGAGTCGATGCAATCTAGTTGTAGCACGCGACTAAGTCCGTGCATAGTCCATGCATGCATTCACCAAGTCGGTGCTAGGCTTGTTGCTGCACACGACCTAGAGTCTGTGCAGGTCCTGTGGTAGCACGCGACCAAGTCCGTGCATGCTTAAGTCTAGGAAAAGCAAGTTAGTGCAACTTCTGCACCATGCACTAAGTCTGTGCAACATTTATCATTTGCCCTAACTAACTCTAAGCAAGGCTGCTCACGCTCACATCAAGTCCGTGCATGCATACATAAAGTCGGTGCAAGCCATGTTACTGCACACGACCAAGTCAGTGCAAGTGTCTTCCATGCATTAAGTAAGTCGGAGCAAGCATTAGTTCAGCACGTAACTAAGTCCGTGCATGCTTATGTCCAGGCACATAAAGTATGTGCAATACGTCTTAGGCAACTTGGTGCATAAGAGCTCATGCATTCAGTGTTTGCACATTAAGTCTGTGCAAGTCAAGTATGTTGCAGAAATAAGTCTGTGCAACCTTTGCACGTCACATGATCTAAGTCTAAGTAATGTTGCTCTCGGCACATTGAGTCAGTGCAAGGTTTGCACTCTGCATATACACACTCAGTACATTACTGCATGTCACACACATATAGTCTGTGCACATTTAGTTCAAAGCTCTAATTAACTCTGTGCATCTTTCTACTATCTTTTAAATTGTTTCAAGCTGACATTAAGTCTGACTTTAACAGGATATCTGCTCGAGGAGTTTAAGAAAGGCACGTGATCCAAGAATGGAGGAGGTGCTAAGATGATGCCACGTGGCCTGACTACTCCAGATCTGGATAAGGCTCTGGGCGAGAATTGTGGCGAGCACACGCCCTACCTTCTGCTGCTTCCTATAAATAAGGTGTCTTCTTCAAGAGAAGACCGATCGTGATTGTGATATTGAGAGAAAAAGAGCAGAAAGAGATAGAGCCAGCACGATCCAGAGAGAAGAAGAAAGAGTAGCAGATCTAAGAAGAGAGTTTGAGAAGTGAGATATCTGAAAGTCTGAGAGAGTTTTGTATATCAGTTTCCTGGTTCAGAACCGGAACTGATTTTGCTCATTGTTGAGCTACATTCCCTTCGTGGGTTTTCTGTTTCTTCGTTTGTTTCTTTTCATTTTTAGAAACCCTTGTCAAGCTGTTTATCAGCAGAGGTTAAGCTGTAATTCTTCAGTGGTTGCGGAGGTGTGGTATCCTTTGGTCGGGTGAAGCTGTAATTCCCTAGCGGTTGCAGAGGAGGACTCCTCTGGTCGGCGTAAGCTGTAAGGCCCAGCGGTTTGTAGGGTTTTCACCCTGAAGCTGTGGATCAGCAGGTTAAGCTATGTATCAGCGGGAAACCACACTCTGGATGGAGTGTGGGGTGGACGTAGACCTCGGGTTTGAGGTCGAACCACCTTAAAAATTCTCCGTCTACTGTGTGATTGCCTTGTGGTTTGTGCTCATCCCTATTTTATTTCATCGTCCAGTAGATGAATGCTTAAGACCGTCTGTGTGATGATCTTCTAGACTTGTTATAGTTCTATTGCGTTTGAGTGTTCTTTTTCATCCTATAGCAGCTGATTTTATTCCGCAACTGTTCCTACTGTAGTCAATTTTTATTGGGTGATCGATCTATTCACCCCCCTCTAGATCATCAATAGAGTCTCGTCTATTGGTATCAGAGCGTCCATCTATTCTATCATTTGGTATCAGAGCCTAACTCTTCTGCAGGGATCAACGTCCTGAAGAGAAACGGCCATGGATGAAAGAGGGATGATGGCTGAAGGACATTCCACCATGAAGCCCCCATACTTTGACGGTTCGAACTACGCATACTGAAAGAATCGTATGCAAGTCTTTCTGAGGGCGAAAGACTATAAGATTTGGAAGGTGGTCAGTAAAGGACCATTCGAGCTGCATCCTAATGAGGATGTATGGACGAGAGAGGAGATCAGGAAATCTACTCTCAACTGGAGCGCCATGAATGCCATTCAGTGCGCTCTACATCCCATGGAATTTTTAAGAGTTTCTTCGTGTGCCACAGCGAAAGAGATGTGGGATAAGCTGGAGGTTATCTATGAGGGAACCTCTCAAGTAAGGGAGACCAAGGCGAACTTGCTGGTCTCAGAGTACGAAGCCTTCAGGATGAAGCCCAGCAAGACCATCACCGAGATGTACGCGCACCTTACCCTCATCACCAATGGTCTCATAAATCTGGGGAAAAACTATTCTGATTATGACATCGTGAGGAAGATACTGCGATCCCTGACTCCAGTATGGCACACAAAAGCTACAGTTATTGAGGAGTCAAGGGATCTTCAGAACATGAAGGTGGATGAGTTGATTGGCTCGTTAATGACCTATGAGATGAATCTTCCAAGACCGAGGAGCTGGAGAAGAAGAAAAAGCCCATTGCTCTGAAGGCCAACTCTAGTAGATCAAGCAGATCCAGCCACAGTGAATCATCGAGCGATCAGAGCTTCTCTGGGTCAGAAATTGAAGGAGATCAGCTTGCAATGATGACCAGAGAGTTTAGAAGATTTTTGAGGAAAGAAGGAAGAAATTTTGACCGAAGATAGTATGGTGGCAGGAGACAAACAAGGTATAAATCTAACCCTGCCAAGAAAATTGACACTAATGTTTGCTATGATTGCAGGAAGGCCGGCCACATGAAGGTAGACTGTCCGGAGCTTCAAAATCTCAAGGAGAAGTCAAAGAAGAAAGCTCCCAAAGGAAAGGCGATGTTGAGCACATGGAGCGACGAGGACGAGGGCACATTAAGTTGTACATCTGAGAGCGAGGACGAAGAAAATCCCATCTGCCTGATGGCAAAAGATGATGAAGAAAAGGAAGAAGACTCCGATGAGATATCCTCTCCATTTGAGCATTACACCATTTCTGATTGGGAAGATGTCTATGGAGATTTGCTAGATAAAGTTGATGACATTAGAAAGGAAAACAAACACTTAAAGAAAAAGGTTAATTCTCTGATGAATGACAAAACCATGTCTGACAAAATTGCATGTTTACAATCAGAGAATGATAGGTTGAAAAGTGCATGTTCAGAATTTGATGATCTGAATATTGCTTTGATTAATTCTAGAAATGAAAATGAGTCTCTGAAAAATGTGATTGATGATTTAAAATTGAGACTGCAAAAATTTGAAAATGAAATGAAAATTGCTAGTGAAAAATATGAAGCTGTCTTGTGTGTTAATGCTGAGTTGCAGAAAACAATTGAAAGATCAGAAAAAGAAAATACTGACAAGAAGAAAATAATTGAGAATATGACCCAACGCATTGAGAATTTGAATGCTCTGTTAGGGTCTAAAGTGAATTTCAGAAAATAGGGTCTCGGTTATAACCCCACGGCTAAAAAGAGTTTAGCATTAAAAATAATTTCATTTGTTGCTGAAAAGGAGAAGAGACCTCTCATTAAAATGTCCAATGTAAATTCTGCTGTTAAAAATGTTAATTCCAAAATGCCCAGTGCTCAGGACAAGGGCAAGCAGAAGATGGGTGAGTCTAGCCATGATAGAACATACTGCCCTATTCCTCAGGGTAAGTCTCAGGTTAGGGGTCAACCTTCACGCACACCTAAACCCCAGGCTAGGGTCACCAAGTCTCCACCAGTTGCTCAGAAGAAGATTCAACCCTCACCCATGCAGAAGTCAAGTGGGTCTAGGGTGCAAGGGAGACAGAATTCAGTTAGAGGTCAACCAAGCCAGATCCACCAGCCCAAAGTTCAGATTTTCCATTATACACAGCCACAACAAATCTATAGGACTGGATGGAATAGAGTGCAGGGGAGGTCTGGATATCAGTCATATCCAACTCAGAGTTACATACCTCAGGCTAGGAACTGGGTTAGGCAGGCTAGGACATGGGCTCCTAGGAAGCAAACCCCTCTTAGTCAGCCTAGGACCAACACATGTCACAATTATCTGAATGCTCATTGGCCTAGGCACTGGCACAAACCAACTCAAGCTGCTAATAACAATAGTTCCAGGACACACAAAAAGAAAAGAAAAGCTTAGACTGCTAATGTTGGAAACAAGAACAACAACGAAAGGAATGTCAATAAATCCACCAAACAAACAACTTTTAAACAAATGTGGATTCCTACAAATTTGTTGTCTTGTTTAAGTAGTTCTTCATCTGCTCTGGAGACCAAACATTTTTGGGTTCCAAACTTTTCTCCATGACTGTGATTGCAGGTTTGCCTAGTAGCCAAGCACAACATGTGGTACCTGGATAGTGGCTGCTCCAGACATATGACAGGAGACAAGGCTAAATTTTGCATGCTGACAGATAAGAATGGAGGCCTTGTCACCTTCGGAGGAAATACTAAGGATAAAATCATCGGGTCAGGTAAGGTAGATAAGTGCACTACCTGCTGCATTGAGGAGGTTATGCTGGTTGATGGTCTTGCTTACAAGTTGCTCAGTATCAGCCAGCTATGTGATAAAGGGCATAGAGTTGTTTTTGATTCCCAATGCTGTAGAATTTATGAACCCGATTCTGATGTAGTTAATTTTTCTGGTAAGAGAGTAAATAATATTTACATGGTAGATTTAGATGATTTTGCTCACTCTAATCTATGCCTCACTGTTAATAAAGATGATTTAGCATTTCTGTGGCATCGTAGATTAGGTCATGCTAGTTACACTGTCTTGCATAAACTTAATAAACATAGCATGGTTAGAGGACTTCCTGAAATTTTATTTAAAAAGGAAAATAAAATCTGTGATGCATGTACACAGTCCAAGCAAACTAGGAAGTCATTCAAGTCTAGAACTGAAAACATGTCTTCCAAACCTTATGAGCTGATACACATGGACCTTTTTGGACCAACTAGATCAGTCAGCTTATCGGGTAGGAGATATGGGTATGTATTAGTAGATGACTTCTCTAGATATACGTGGGTCTTTTTCATCTTACACAAAAATGATGCATTTTCTGAATTTCAAGAGTTCTACTTGAAAATAAAACAGAAAAATGAAAACTCAATTGAACATATTTTATCTGATCATGGTGGTGAGTTTGAAAACTCACAATTTGATGATTTTTGCAGGGTCAATGGGATTACTCATCGGTTCTCCTCACCAAGGACACCAGAGCAAAATAGAGTGATAGAGAGGAGAAACCGGACACTTGTGGAGATGACCCGTACACTCCTAGTTGAAGGAGGCCTACCAAGGAAGTTTTGGGCAGAGGTAGTCAACACTGCATGCCATGTAATTAACCGAGCCATGGTAAGGCCACTTACTTAGAAAACACCTTATGAGATTTTAAAAGGTAAGAAGCCTTCAATTGCTCATTTCAAGGTCTTTGGCTGTAAGTGTTTTATTCTCGTTAACGATAAAAGAGACCTTGATAAATTTGAACCTAAAAGTGATCCAAGAATTTTCCTTGGATATTCTGAAAATTCTAGAGCATATAGGGTGTACAACCTTAATTCTAGAACTGTTGAGGAATCTCCACACATTGTATTTGATGAGTCCCTAAATAAGTCTGATGATGGTCTATGCAGGAAAGAAGATGGTGGAGAAATTCTGAAGGAAGGAAACTCTGCAGACCAATCAGATAATGAAGAAGAACCTGAAAAAAATAATGCAGAGGAGCCTGCTGTTCAGGGGGAGGTAAATGAAGGTCAAGATAATCAAGTTATCAATATCAGATTTTTAAGAGATCATCCAGTAAATAATATCATTAGTAACTGAAATGAACCCCCTAGGACTAGAGGCTACTTTAGAGCATAGCATGAATTAAATGCATATGCATTGATTTCTCATGTAGAACCCAAATCCATTGACAGTGCCCTCAAAGATGTGCATTGGATCAATGCCATGCACAAGGAGCTTAATCAATTTGATAGGAACAAGGTGTGGCATCTGGTCCCACCTCCTGATCATGGGATTGTCATTGGGACAAAATGGGTTTTTAGGAATAAAACTGATGAGCTAGGAAATGTAGTTAAAAATAAAGCCAGACTTGTTGCTCAGGGGTACAATCAAGAATTCAGAATTGACTTTGAAGAGTCATTTGCCCCTGTAGCCAGGTTAGAGGCAATTAAAATACTTTTAGCTTATGCATGCTCATTAGGAATAACTCTCCAGCAGATGGATGTTAAATCTGCTTTCCTCAATGGGGAAATAAAAGAGGATGTCTTTGTGAGACAACCTCCTGGCTTTGAATGCTTAGATTTCCCTAATTATGTTTATAAGTTGAATAAAGTTCTTTATGGCTTGAAGCAAGCTCCTAGAGCTTGGTATGACAGGCTCAACAAATTCTTTACCGAGAAGAAGTTCACAAGAGGTGAGGTTGACCAAACGTTGTTCACCGAGGTAAGTCATCCAGACATTCTCCTTGTTCAGATTTATGCGGATGACATTATATTTGGGTCAACTAACCCCAAATTGTGTAGGGAATTTTCTGATTTAATGACACAAGAATTTGAAATGAGTTCAATGCGTGAGCTAAAATTATTTCTTGGACTGCAGGTGACACAGACCAAGGATGGAACATTCATCACCCAGTCCAAGTACATAAGGGACCTGCTGAAGAAGTTCAAATTTGAGAACCTCAAGGACATTGCAGCACCAATGGGTACTTCAACAAGTCTTGATGAAGACCCCAAAGGTAAAATAATGGATCAAAAGCTGTATCGAGGTATGATCAGATCCCTTTTATATCTTACTGCATCTAGGGCTGATATACAATTTGCAATGTGTTTATGTGCTAGATTTCAGACTAGTCCTAAAAAGTCCCATTTTAGTGCAGTGAAAAGGATCTTTAGGTATCTGTCAGGCACCCAAGAGCTTGGTCTTTGGTATCCTGCTAAGTGTGAGTTGGAGCTTCTAGCATACACTGATGCAGACTATGCTGGGTGTCGGATAGATAGGAAAAGCACTAGTGGCTATTGCCAATTCCTAGGTGGCTGCCTAGTATCGTGGGCTTCAAAGAAGCAACACACAGTTGTCTTGTCCACTGTAGAGGCAGAGTATGTCGCTGTAGGGAATTGCACAGCTCAGGTACTATGGATTAAGCACCAACTTTCAGATTATCAGATAAATTTGGGATGTATTCCAATTTTATGTGATAATACTAGTGCTATCTGCCTAACTAAGAATCATGTTCACCACTCTAGGACTAAGCACATTGAGATTAAACACCATTTTCTTAGAGATGCAGTGAGCAAGAGTGAAATTGAATTAATTTTTGTTGAAACTGAAAAACAAATTGCTGATATTTTTACTAAACCCCTTGGAAATGAAAGATTTAAATATCTAAGAAGAGAATTGGGGCTTTGCAAATTTCAGCATGAAAATGACTAATTTCATTCTTGAATTGTCTCCTGAAATGCTTGTTATAATAGTGTCTGCCTGTCTTTGAACTTTGAATGAAAGTTGTTTGATGTGTGAATAATTTCTCTTGCACTGAGTATATAAGTTGCTGCATGTCTTGCACAGATTATCTCTGAAGTCGATGCATTAAGCTAGCACTTGCTTCCCATACTTGCCTTGTATCGAGTTTGAAGTCGATGCATGTTTTACACATAGTCGATGCATGTTTTCACCGGGTGTATAAGTCGATGCATAGTGTAAGTTTTCAGCATGTAGTCGATGCATCTTGTGTTTAAACAGCATGAAGGTCGGTGCACCTTATGTTCAAGTTGCATGTAGGTCGGTGCATCTTGCATATTACATATGTCAGAGTCAGTGCATCTTAATACCATCTGCATACATAGTTGGTGCATCTTAAGTCAATACATCATGATGTCAGGGGGAGTGCAGTTGAGTCTGATCTTAGTTCAACTTCTCTTATTCTCTCCTCCTTCTAAAAAATTTCTATCTCATGACATCATTCACATTCAGCCTATTCTTGAAAACCTTTTGAGCTGCTCCTATGCTTCATTGTCTACTTCTATCACTCTGACTGGCTAACAGTCTTGTAACTGGTTCATTACTTTGAGCATCAGGGACTTCAATTCTTTTAAGAATCACATGTGTTTCTTGAATGAACTAAAGGTTTAATTTTAATAGACTGTAAAGTCCAAGAACTGCTACTCAGAAAATACGGTGATAGAAAACATTTATAGCTCTTAACCTTTGTGTCATGGTTATGATAGAAAAGGTCCTTACAGTATCTGAACTTTTCAGAATTAGTGAAGTCTAGGATTGGAAACCAGAACGTGTATTGCTTTTGATCAAGTATCTCTGAAAAGTTATAAGGGCAGCATCAATAAAATCTTTAATGAAAAAGAATTGAACAAAGTGGCAGAGCAATGACTGAATTGCACTGAGAAACTGAACCCTCCATCAAGGAAGTGGAGTGGACCTTAAGTCATGAGGTGTTTCATGTCATCTCTGTTCACATGGTCAAATCTATAGGGCTGATTTCACTGAATAACTGGGGGTACTGGCGTCTGATAAACATGTACCCTTAATGTCAAAGGTGTAAATTATCTTGATAGTTTTTGATCAGAGGCAGATATAGTAGTTTATGCTTAGTAACTGGGGGTACTTGCATCTAACCCACGTGTACACCTAATGTCAACAGCATAGATGACACTTGTCTGTTCACTACGTTCAGATTAGAAATGAAAAAGAAATGCTGTAACCCTTCACATGCAAAATGTTATGAAGTATCAATCAGTTCATCTCAATACAAATTCAGGTTACTCTCCTTGATATTCATTGTTTCTAAAATAAGTAAGATATAGTCTTGACCTAGTCTAGTATAGTCATGTGACTTAGGTTAATTGCTATAAACGGACACTATGACCATATTTCAGAAACTCAGTGATTTAACTCTACCTTCTATAACTGTTAAACCCGAACTTACTAAAGAATGCATACTGATTGATTCTTATGAATAAAAGTTATTCATGATCTGCTTATATTCTGAACCAATGCATAGAATGTTATCTAGTCTATCTCTTCTACCCTTCCACTATCTCCCTTCCTCCTTATTTGCTGATGGCAAAGGGGGAGAGTTTATTGTCTTCTTCCCTTCCTTCCTTATGACATAGGGGGAGAGATTGCATTCTGAGGGCAAAGGGGGAGTAAGTATAAAGGAGAGTCAATCTATGTGTTTAGGGGGAGAGTCTATAATGGTGTTTGAGAGAAGGGAAGAGAGAGAGAGAGTCAGAAATTCAGGGGGAGCATCTTAAAGGATTCATTCATGGAGAAAGTCTGTGCATAGTGTCTGCACTTTTGGTGTTGCCATCATCAAAAAGGGGGAGAATGTTGGATCTCCTCTGACTTTGAATGATAAGGGAGAATGGCAACATGCTGAAGTGTTTTGATAATTGGCAACAATATTGGTTGACTTTGTTAACTGCATAGTTGACTTTGTTAACTTTATATTGACATGATGCTGTGTGTATTTTGGTGACCTTTCATATGTCATATGTGCATATAAATATTGCTTGCATATTTACACTCAGTCTGTGCATAAGATTAAAGTTGGTGCAACACTCAGTCGTGTCTGCATTGAGTCGATGCAATCTAGTTGTAGCACGCGACTAAGTCCGTGCATAGTCCATGCATGCGTTCACCAAGTCGGTGCTAGGCTTGTTGCTGCACATGACCTAGAGTCTGTGCAGGTCCTGTGGCAGCACGCGACCAAGTCCGTGCATGCTTAAGTCTAGGCAAAGCAAGTCAGTGCAACTTCTACACCGTGCACTAAGTCTGTGCAACATTTATCATCTGCCCTAACTAAGTCTAAGCAAGGCTGCTCACGTTCACATCGAGTCCGTGCATGCATACATAAAGTCGGTGCAAGCCATGTTGCTGCACACGACCAAGTCAGTGCAAGTGTCTTCCATGCACTAGGTAAGTCGGAGCAAGCATTAGTTCAGCACGCAACTAAGTCCGTGCATGCTTATGTCTAGGCACATAAAGTATGTGCAATACATCTTAGGCAACTCGATGCATAAGAGCTCATGCATTCAGTGTTTGCACATTAAGTCTGTGCAAGTCAAGTATGTTGCAGAAATAAGTCTGTGCAACCTTTGCACGTCACATGATCTAAGTCTAAGTAATGTTGCTCTTGGCACATTGAGTCAGTGCAAGGTTTGCACTCTGCATATACACACTCAATACATTACTGCATGTCACACACATATAGTCTATGCACATTTAGTTCAAAGCTCTAATTAACTCTGTGCATCTTTATACTATCTTTCAGATTGTTTCAAGTTGACATTAAGTCTGACTTTAACAGGATATCTGCTCGAGGAGTTTAAGAAAGGTACGTGATCTAAGAATGAAGGAGGTGCTAAGATGATGCCATGTGGCCTGACTACTCCAGATCTGGATAAGGCTCTGGGCGGGAATTGTGGCGAGCACACGCCCTACCTTCTGCTGCTTCCTATAAATAAGGAGAGTCTTATTCAAGAGAAGACTGATCGTGATTGTGATATTGAGAGAAAAAGAGTAGAAAGAGATAGAGCCAGCACGATCCAGAGAGAAGAAGAAAGAGTAGCAGATCAAAGAAGAGAGTTTGAGAAGTGAGATATCTGAAAGTCTGAGAGAGTTTTGTATATCAGTTTTCTGGTTCAGAATTGGAACTGATTTTGCTCATTGTTGAGCTATATTCCCTTCGTGGGTTTTCTGTTTCTTCATTTGTTTCTTTTCATTTTTAGAAACCCTTGTCAATCTGTTTATCGGCAGAGGTTAAGCTGTAATTTCTCAACGGTTGCGGAGGTGTGGTATCCTCTGGTCGGGCGAAGCTGTAATTCCCCAGCGGTTGCAGAGGAGGACTCCTCTGGTTGGCGTAAGCTGTAAGGCCCAGCGGTTTGTAGGGTTTTCACCCTAAAGCTGTGGATCAGCAGGTTAAGGTGTGTATCAGCGGGAAAGCACACTCTGGTTGGAGTGTGGGGTGGACGTAGACCTCGGGTTTGAGGTCGAACCACCTTAAAAATTCTCCGTCTACTATGTGATTGCCTTGTGGTTTGTGCTCATCCCTATTTTGTTTCATCGTCCAGTAGATGAATGCTTAAGACCGTCTGTGTGCTGATCTTCTAGACTTGTTATAGTTCGATTGCGTTTGAGTGTTCTTTTTCATCCTACAACAACTTGATTTTATTCCGCAACTGTTCCTGCTGTAGTCAGTTTTTATTGGGTGATCGATCTATTCACCCCCCTCTAGATCATCAATAGAGTCTCGTCTATTGGTATCAGAGCGTCCATCTATTCTATCAGCCAAAACTAAACAAGGACCGCGACCATACTCTGAACACGGTTGGGAGATAGAATGCAACGAGTCTCTAGAAAAGGGCCAAATGGCCAAAATTAAACAGGGACTGCAATTGTAATATCCTGGATTCTTTAGATCGGAATCGGAGAGGTATTGGATCGCTTTCGTGGGTCCTGATACGTGTTTTACGATCCACGTGGGTTTTTCCTTTGTATAACTTGTGGAACCCTGTGGAGAGTTGACTGTTGAGTTTTTCTACTCAGGGACGCTACAGGTGTGTTGTGTTGGGTCCCGTGAGGTGTAAATGGATCTAGAAGGGGGGGTTGAATAGATCCTATCAGAAACTTTGGCCTATTTAAAACTCTTAGCTAACAAAAACTTAAACCACTCTTATTAAGTGAATGAATCACTTAGGCACGATGCACAGCGGAATTAAGTAGAGTGGCTCAAATGAAAAGACTTGAATTACAAGCTATGAAATGTCCACACTTCTTTAAGTGAATTACAAAGCATAACACATAGATGAACATGCAATAACTTGCAACAACCGTGCGTGTGTGTGTATGCTATGTTGATCACTCAAAGTGCATATGTATGTGAGCAAGATAACCAAGTATAGAAGCACACGAACCTGCGAATGAGGTTAGAAGATATAGAGCAATCACATAAAATAAACAACCCACAACACAGGGATTTTAAGGTGGTTCGGTTGCAACCCCGCAACCTACGTCCACCCCTCACCAAAACCCGGTGAGGCTTCCTTGCTGACTCACAGCTTGACCTGGGGACACGCCCCAAACTACAGAATAGAGAAAACCCTCTTTCTGTCTTCCTACACACAAAGCCGGCAGGGACGGTTATACCGCAGATCGGAGAACTCCCGATTGCCTTCCTACTAACCACCTGGTAGGGACGTCAACCGCAAATTGGAACACCCTCCAATTGCCTTCCTACTAACCACCGGTAGGGACGAATCACGACTTCAATGTTTAACAATATTAAAAGTAAAACAAATGTGAAGGAACTAAAACAAGAGATTGAGTAAGAAGGAATTGGCCCTTGAATGGAAATGATTTGTTGATCAGCAACAGGGATCTCTTCTTCTTGCAAATCAATCTTCTTGATTCACCCTTGAATGTATGAATGTTCTTTACGGAGTACTGTTCATGTGAACAGTAACTATTCTTCCAATCCTCCTCTTTTGATCTTCCTTTTGATCTCTTTGAATGGATGAAGAAGTGAATAGATGCTACCTTGATCCTTGCTTCCTTCTTCACAGATCTTGGAAGATGATCTCTTTGATATGAGCTTGAATACCTTGGATTGGATGAAGATGTTCTGCACGGAGTACTGTTCACGTGAACAGTAACTCTTTCTTCAATCTCCTCTTTGTATCCTCTTGAAGTGGATGAAGAGAGTAATTGATTCTACCTTGAATCTTGTTTCTTCAATAGCTTGTAGGAGATTGATTGCTTCAAAAATCACCTTGGATGAACTTGAAAGGATGAAGAAGATCACTTTAAGAAATGAGCTTCTTAGATCTCCTTGAAAGCTTTGTTTCTTCTCCTTCTTGGAAGTTGATTGAAGAGTAGAAGGTGATTGCTTCAGGATTGCTTCAGATCTTTACTTGAAACTCTTGAGTAGATGAAGAACTCATTCACGAACTACTGTTCATATGAATAGTACTTCGTCTCCTCTCTCTTGAAAACCCCTCTTGTAGCCACCCTTAATCCCAAATGAAGCATTAGGGTTTGCCTCCACCAATGTGTTGGTTTTATAGACCTTGAATGGTCTATAGACAAGCCTCAGACCAGATCCACAATTTGTGGGTGATTAGGTGACTTTTGGATTAAAGAAATCCATGTTGAATGGCCCTTTTCGAAGTTGGAAACAAAGTCAAAAATGAAGGCTCGGAGCTGGCGGTCGACCTGCAGCTCCTGGCGGTCGACCGCTAGCACCTGTCCTGTAGAGTTTCAGTCCCTGGAATTTTAGGTCGACCGCTAGCTGCTGTAGGTCGACCGCTAGCTGGGAATTTTCCAGATTTCAACCGTTTCACCTCCGTAAACCCATTCAACTTCGTGGCATTGGTTTCTTTGAATTTAAAACATGTTGAACCATGGATTTGAACCTTGATCATCTTGGATGAATGCTCGGTCCTTTGTAGAAGCTTTGCTTCATTGCTTGGGCCTTTTTTTTCTTGCTTGGCCTTGCTTAGCTAGAGCCTTTTCTTCCTTGCTTGGCCTTGCTTGGACGTGTTCATTTCACTTTCATTTCGCCACCTCCATTCCATTCTTTGGTTGCATTCTGTTGAGCTTTCACAGTAGATATTTCCACTCCAATCAAGGTGTACTTGGCATCATGCACTTGGCATCATGAGTGACTTTTGATCGTCCTCCTGAGATGGCTTGCTCCTTTGGATTGATCTTGATTTCTGTGCGGCCAATTGGTTAAGCGTTGCAAGCCATTCTTGATATGTTGAATCGGCAATATAATGACCTGAATTGTATGCAAATGGTTTTTATCAAATGCATAGCAAAAGTAAAATGCATATCAAATTGATTTTATCAAATGCATAGCAAATGCATAATGAATAGCAAAATGACTCTAAAGACATACATCATCAAAACACTAGAAATGAGTCATAGTTGAGTCATAGTTGGAATCACATCAAAACAATAGAACCAATCATTAGTTGAGTCATAGTTGGACATCATCAAAACAATAGAAACACTCACGTTCCACACATGCCCAACTTTAGCACAACATTCTCCCCAACATTCTCCCCCTTTTTGATGATGGCAACTATGAGTCATAAAAAGATTCAAGAACATTCAAGAACACTATGGCTCATTAAAAACATTCATATGGCTCAACCAAATCGACTCCACACAAAGAATACCAAAATCTTTAAAATGGCTCCATCAAATCTTCTCCCCCTTTGCCATCACCAAGAATGGATCAGCAAGAAGGAATCAAATCTTTTCCCCTTTTGCATTTGTGAGACCAAAGAATGAGATGAAGTTTGCCAACATGGTCCAACAGAAGAGATAGATAAGACAGCCAGAAAGCAATTTTGATTTCAGATTTTTCAATTTTTAGAGGTTTTCAAGATTTTAGCTTTTTATGGTTTTCAGGATTTTCTATGCAATCCATGGGAAGGCAAGATGCAAGCCATATGTGCAATGCAAGGATGATCAAAACATGAGAATGCAAATATGTATGCATGAGGACAAAGTGATTTCACCCAATATGTATGCATGAGTGAACACAGATATGCATAGATGAGGTAGAGCATGTGAATGCAAAGAGTTCAATGTATGATATGCTCTCAAATGAATTAAACCATGCTCTGCAATGACAATGAATGAACACATGCTATGCAACCCCTTGCTCACAAGATGACATGTACCTCTCGTTCTTCTTCCCCTATATATGATGCTCACCAAACCACAATGCAAACAGCTTCACAATGCAAACACTTACAAGAATATATGCAAACATTCTTCCCCTGTATGATGAATGACTCACCAAGTCACCAAGCCTTCTCCCTTTATAGAAATGAATGCAAACTTTCTCCTCCTATCTAAATGAATGAACAAATTATGTAGGAAGCTGAGGGAAAGAGGAGTATAGAGCAAACCATTATAAGCAACTAGAAACATGCCGTGATGAATATGTATGGTTCAAAGCTAATGAATTCTGAATTAACAATAGAATTTGAAAAACAGCTATATCCATAGTTTAATAGAAGTGAACCAAAAGTGCATGCTCTAGCAATGGTAATCCTCCATTGTCTTACACAGCCATATTCATAATCGTCATCGGAAAAAGCACAACTTGTATTGAGGTTAAACAACCATGACAATTATAATGAATTCTATGTTGCAGCACTTTATCCCATATACCATTTTCAATGAAATTCATATCATTAGACCCATATTTTACGAGCAAGCGAGTCTAGTGCATACTGCCTAGCCGTAAGAATACACGCTGTTTAGACGCCAGTATTCCTAGTTATTTGGTAAGACTGACTGTTATGCTTCAGATTTGAACAGAGATAGCTGAATCACCTCATGACATACCCGATCTCATATCTGTAATGAGGAGATATATTTCTCAGCAATGTAGCCATTGCTCTGCCTCGAGTCTAAGCTATAGATAACAAAGATAACAAAGGCACTTCATGACATATCTATCCTCATTTCCTTGATGAGAAGACATGTTTCTCAGTGACCTAATGTCATTGCTTTGTCTAAAGTTTTGCCTTTATGAATTCCAATATGTCAAGTTGTTTAAAAACAATACTAGACTTTAGCAACTCAACCAACTTGACTATGACATATGAATTTTCAGATTTCAGAAAGATTATTCATGGCACAATATGCAACCTCTAGTTAAAGTCTATTAAAGACTACTTGACATAGATGATTTCAAAAGTACATATATCAGAATTTCAAAGAAATCATTAAATCTGAACCATTGTTATTTGATGGACAATCATCAGTGCTTATAATAGAAAGCTCTTACGTCATTTTTAGACAATTAGCCAAGAATGTTCAGATTGCAAGACTCCCCCGTAGGATGTGCATGGAATAGTTAGAATATGCATATATGCTATGACCCTACACATGGTTGTACACTTATTAAATGCAACATAATGAATATGAAACATATGCACGAATGCCTCAAGAAGATAACTCCCCCTAGTTATATGGCCTATATGCGAAAGTGATGCATGGTACTTGGCGGAGGTGAAACCTCACGCATATTGAGTGCTTCCAGACAAGCATAGCCTGCCTTTCCATACATCAACATTTGATATACCATGGTCATACAAGAATGACATGATGTAAAATGATTCAAGCTAGATTGATGTTGACTCCCCCTGAATACATGCATGGGTTGGCGATGAATTATGCAGCCTAAGACTTATGTGAATACTCAATGTAATGAAGATGCTGCAAAATGATTGTGCATTTTGTGTCTTCTAAACATGATGTGCATTAAGGTATATGTGATCACAAGATGATGCAAACACAAATCATTCACAAGTTATTTTGAACTAAATGCAACATGATGATGCCAATTGCTAGACTCCCCTTTGAACAATGCTAATCATGAATTAATGAGTTGAAAATTACAACCATGGTATACACCATCAAAACCAAAATCTAGGAATTTCACATGGTTGGTAGCAAGAATTAAACAACTCATCATCATATCAACAACATCAGCAAAATAAGTATTTCATGAACTAAGCAGCTGTGGTCCAGCATGGTATGAGCAAGAAATCGAGCTCAAAAGTTCATCTTACACCATGGGGGTAAAGCATTTCAAAGAGCAATTCAATTTGCAGAATTTAATGACATTTGGAAGACTTATGATGCACGATCTACATGTTAGGACTAAACATGCAAGATGATTGAAATTAAAAGGTTTACGTACATACCTGTGCCTTGAGCTTTTATTTACCTGACCATTCATTTGTTCAGCTCCAAGGCATCCTGCACCCAAAATTCTTATTTGGAGTTTTTAGGTACCCAAGCTTGCTTGGGTCCTTGTGGGTTAGCAACAGGTTTAGCATCTTGACTCATCTTTTTCAAGGCAATCAAATCATCTTCCCTCATTGTATGGCAACCATACATCTCATGCCCATTTTTACCACAGTAGAAACAACGCACAAAAGATTGATTATCCTTTTTATGTTCATGTGCATGTGCATGTGGACTATGCTTTTGTGGGCGAGCATGATTCTTACCTTTCATGGTATGAGGGTGGTGTCTTTCTTTCTTTCCTTGTTCTTTCACTTGCTGTCCTGCTCTAAGCTCATCATTTCTCAAGATAAAACAATCAAGCACAGAGTGACCATGTCTACCACAATAATAACACTGGACATTCTTTTTGTGGAAAACATGATATTTAGCATTGAACATGTTATGGTGCATGTTTGGATGAGAATGCTGAATTTTGCCTTTCCTTCGAGCAGTATGCCCTTTTTGGTGACCACATGAAGTGGTGGCTTCCGGTGAGCCAAAATCTTGGATTTGGGCAAACATTGACAGAAAATCATTCAAACCTTGAATTTCATTTTCAAGTGAAGAAATATGCTGTTTAGACTCATTAAGACTCTCTTCACATGCTGCCAATTGCTCATTGAGCATGGCATTTACAGCTTTAAGATTTTGACTTTGTTGTTCTAAAGCATGCAATGTTTCGGCGTGATCATCAATGATATATTTTCCCTTTTCATGTGCAGCCAATTTTTCATGCAATTCTTCTTCAACTTTTTCACATTCAATTTTATTTTCCAACAACTCTTTATTCTCTTCCTTTAGAGAATCAATCAAATTTTGTTGCCATTCAAGATCATCATGGAGACAAGCATTTATGTTTCTCAAGAATGAACATTTTTCACATGCAAAATTAGCAGAGCATGAAACAGAATTTTTATTTTCTTCAATCAACCTCTCATCATGAATAAGCCCATCGGCCATAGTTTGATCATTAGAGATTGCCTTAGGTTGGTTTTGAAGTTTTATTACAATTTCTTCCAACCTAGTGATTTCATCATGAAGATTTTCATTTTCATCTCTTAGACATGCAATGCTTTATTTATGTGTGTCTAGATCAAAAGAGAGCTCTTCAAACGTAGAACACTTTTTACAATTCAAGCTTTCATGTTGGTTATTTTTGTTGAGATCCTTTTTCAACTTTTTATTTTCTGATATTGCCTTTTTGTATTGTGTAAACAACTCATCATAGGACTTCATAAGTTCTTCAAAAGTGAATTCCTCGGAATCAGAATTTACCTTTGATGAGGATGGTTTGCTTGACTCTTCTGCACGGTCGGCCATGAAGCATTCTTGTTCTTGTTCTTTTCCTTCATGGATTTTCACCAACTTGTCCAGTACTTGCTTGGCTGTGCTGCAGGAAGACACAATGTGAGTTAGTCTAATATCAATTGTAGTTATAATTAAGTTATATGCAGCAAGATTATCATTGTGTTTGGTCTCATGTTCGGCTGATCAATCAATTGAATTTGATGGCAGCTCATGAGGACCATTATATATAAGAGTCCACAATTGTGGATCTATGGAGCTAACATAGATGAACATTCTTCCAACCCATGTAGAAAAATCTGAACCATCATAAATGGGCGGAGAAACCATCGAAGCAAGTGTAGCATGTGAATCCATCTAAATAATAAACACCGGGATCTTTCCCTGCAGATCGTTGGATCTGGGAATGACAGAGCTTAGCTCTGATACCACTTGTTGGGTCCCGTGAGGTGTAAATGGATCTAGAAGGGGGGGTTGAATAGATCCTATCAGAAACTTTGGCCTATTTAAAACTCTTAGCTAACAGAAACTTAAACCACTCTTATTAAGTGAATGAATCACTTAGGCACGATGCACAGCGGAATTAAGTAGAGTGGCTCAAATGAAAAGACTTGAATTACAAGCTATGAAATGTCCACACTTCTTTAAGTGAATTACAAAGCATAACACATATGTGAACATGCAATAACTTGCAACAACCGTGCGTGTGTGTGTATGCTATGTTGATCACTCAAAGTGCATATGTATGTGAGCAAGATAACCAAGTATAGAAGCACACGAACCTGCGAATGGGGTTAGAAGATATAGAGCAATCACACAAAATAAACAACCCACAACACAGGGATTTTAAGGTGGTTCGGTTGCAACCCCGCAACCTACGTCCACCCCTCACCAAAACCCGGTGAGGCTTCCTTGCTGACTCACAGCTTGACCTGGGGACACGCCCCAAACTACAGAATAGAGAAAACCCTCTTTCTATCTTCCTACACACAAAGCCGGCAGGGACGGCTATACCGCAGATCGGAGAACTCCCGATTGCCTTCCTACTAACCACCTGGTAGGGACGTCAACCGTAAATTGGAACACCCTCCAATTGCCTTCCTACTAACCACCGGTAGGGACGAATCACGACTTCAATGTTTAACAATATTGAAAGTAAAACAAATGTGAAGGAACTAAAACAAGAGATTGAGTAAGAAGGAATTGGCCCTTGAATGGAAATGATTTGTTGATCAGCAACAGGGATCTCTTCTTCTTGCAAATCAATCTTCTTGATTCACCCTTGAATGGATGAATGTTCTTTACGGAGTACTGTTCATGTGAACAGTAATTGTTCTTCCAATCCTCCTCTTTTGATCTTCCTTTTGATCTCTTTGAATGGATGAAGAAGTGAATAGATGCTACCTTGATCCTTGCTTCTTTCTTCACAGATCTTGGAAGATGATCTCTTTGATATGAGCTTGAATACCTTGGATTGGATGAAGATGTTCTTCACGGAGTACTGTTCACGTGAACAGTAACTCTTTCTTCAATCTCCTCTTTGTATCCTCTTGAAGTGGATGAAGAGAGTAATTGATTCTACCTTGAATCTTGTTTCTTCAATAGCTTGTAGGAGATTGATTGCTTCAAAAATCACCTTGGATGAACTTGAAAGGATGAAGAAGATCACTTTGAGAAATGAGCTTCTTGGATCGCCTTGAAAGCTTTGTTTCTTCTCCTTCTTGGAAGTTGATTGAAGAGTAGAAGGTGATTGCTTTAGGATTGCTTCAGATCTTTACTTGAAACTCTTGAGTGGATGAAGAACTCATTCACGAACTACTGTTCATATGAACAGTACTTCGTCTCCTCTCTCTTGAAAACCCCTCTTGCAGCCACCCTTAATCCCAAATGAAGCATTAGGGTTTGCCTCCACCAATGTGTTGGTTTTATAGACCTTGAATGGTCTATAGACAAGCCTCAGACCAGATCCACAATTTGTGGGTGATTAGGTGACTTTTGGATTAAAGAAATCCATGTTGAATGGCCCTTTTCGAAGTTGGAAACAAAGTCAAAAATGAAGGCTCGGAGCTGGCGGTCGACCTGCAGCTCCTGGCGGTCGACCGCTAGCACCTGTCCTGTAGAGTTTCAGTCCCTGGAATTTTAGGTCGACCGCTAGCTGCTGTAGGTCGACCGCTAGCTGGGAATTTTCCAGATTTCAACCGTTTCACCTCCGTAAACCCATTCAACTTCGTGGCATTGGTTTCTTTGAATTTAAAACATGTTGAACCATGGATTTGAACCTTGATCATCTTGGATGAATGCTCGGTCCTTTGTAGAAGCTTTGCTTCATTGCTTGGGCCTTTTCTTTCTTGCTTGGCCTTGCTTAGCTAGAGCCTTTTCTTCCTTGCTTGGCCTTGCTTGGACGTGTTCATTTCACTTTCATTTCGCCACCTCCATTCCATTCTTTGGTTGCATTCTGTTGAGCTTTCACAGTAGATATTTCCACTCCAATCAAGGTGTACTTGGCATCATGCACTTGGCATCATGAGTGACTTTTGATCGTCCTCCTGAGATGGCTTGCTCCTTTGGATTGATCTTGATTTATGTGCGGCCAATTGGTTAAGCGTTGCAAGCCATTCTTGATATGTTGAATCTGGCAATATAATGACCTGAATTGTATGCAAATGGTTTTTATCAAATGCATAGCAAAAGTAAAATGCATATCAAATTGATTTTATCAAATGCATAGCAAATGCATAATGAATAGCAAAATGACTCTAAAGACATACATCATCAAAACACTAGAAATGAGTCATAGTTGAGTCATAGTTGGAATCACATCAAAACAATAGAACCAATCATTAGTTGAGTCATAGTTGGACATCATCAAAATAATAGAAACACTCACGTTCCACACATGCCCAACTTTAGCACAACATTCTCCCCAACATGTTGTGCTCATTCCGAGGATCACAAAGACTATTTTTCTGATTTTATAGACTTTCGTGCCGAAAATCAGATTTTAGGAAAATTGCATAATTTCCTATTTTATTTTTCTTCTTAACCCTTTTTCCGTCCTCTCTCTCCCCTCATGTCTCTCATTTCTCTCCCTCCGTTCTCTCTCCTCTCTTCTCCTTTCCCCTGGGTGCGTGACCGGTGCGGAGCTGGGTGAGGTGGTGACGGTGTGGAGCTAACCTGGAGCGTGATGGCTTGAAGATCGGAGCGTGGCGTTGGCGCGATCCCTCGGTGGATTTAAAGCCATCGTGGGTTGGTTCATGTGATGGTTTTCGGCATACTGTGTCCGTCTCGGCACGTGACATTTTCGGTGGAGGTAGGGGTACAGATGCCCTACTCTTTTCCCGCGTTCTCTCACAATTTGGAGCTGAATGGTGTGAGTTTGAGCTGATTTGGCCTCTGTTGGGTGAATTGCATGTTCGAGGGGTGTGAGCCGTATTCACCGTTCCAGGCGACGGTTTGTAGTTTAAATGGTTTCATTTGAACCCCTGGCATGTTGGGAATCTTTTCCCACCAGCTTCGTTGAATTTGGTTGAGAATCGGAGCCGGTATGAGCTCGACCATCCATGTGACTCATTTTGGGTCGATTCATTGGAATCACCCGTTTCTTGTCGTTTTGTGCATGGATTGATCTTTTACGGCTTGTGGAAGGTGTATAACGTGCCTAGGAATGTTACCCCGACGTTTAGATGTGATTGGGGTGTGAAAATACCGGGTTTTGAGCTTCCCTACGGTTTTCCCGCCGTATCGACTTAGCGGTTCTTCCAGAGACCGTTTTTGGTCTTTGGCGGCCCATTGGAGACCGCTAGGTTGAGTGTATAAGTCAGTTTGGCTTTGCGGTCTCGTGACCGACCGTAAGGTCTTTGCTTGCGACCCTTAGAGGTCCGCTAAGCTTTGCATAGCGGCCTAAGGAGGACTACTAGGCTCTGAGTGACGGCCCAAGGGTGACCGCTACTCTCCTCGTTGTGATTGGCTAAGTCGGTTCGCTGGGTAACAGCCATGTGACTGACCGCCTCTGAGGTGTTGCGGCCCTATCTGTGACCGCCACCTGTCGTTTTATGTCGGTTCAAGGTTTAAGTCGGTTCAGGCTAGCGGTCTCACTCCGACCACATGGGTGTCCTTGGCGGCCTTGGGGTGACCGCCAGGCTTTTTGGAATGGTCTTAGGTAGACCGTTAGGTGGTTTTGACCGGTTGAGTCGGTTTAACTGTTTGGGGTTTGACTGTGCGTGGCGGTCAGGTCACGATCGCTAGGCTCAACATTGCGGCCATGAGGAGACAGTCTGGTTCCAGTAGCGGCCTCAGGCAGACCGCAAGACTCCTGCTTTTGTGGATTTTGTATCTGGGGTTTTTCTTGAAGGTAGCAGCCCTTTGGATGACCGCCAGGTTGGTCTAGCGGCCAGGGTGAGACCGCCACCTACCCAGAGTGTTGTTTTATGTTGGTTTGATTTTTGGTTAATGTGACTTTGACCCCTTGGCTAGCCCATTGTCCCGTGGATTTCTTGGATGTCCGATGAGGGTTGTGACTGTGTTATAGGGTGTCTGAGAGTGCCACTATGCCGAGTAGTGTTTTGTGTTATATCGAGGGTCATTATGGTTTCTGGTCAACCCGGTTGTGACCCAGTGGTTGACACGTGACCTCATGAGTGTCTCGTCTATCCTGTGAGGATCAAGACATGGTTTTAGGCGCTCAGAGGTAGTGTCTTACCTCGATTTGTGTGCCATATGGTTCGAGGGCTTTTGATGATCCCTTGTGTTCTGTGTTATACAAAATTATGAGTCCGTTGTGTGGCTCAGAGGCCGAGGACTCATCGTTGATGTGTTTATCATAGTTTTTGGCTTAGGGACTAGGCTGATTAACAATGTGTTGCTGTGATGTGCGACGATCTTGACTCGAGTCTTGTGACTCAAGGATCGTTGTCAGCAGGTCTAGTTGACTGTCTTGAGTCTGGTAGCAGTTGTGTACTACATTATGCTCCGTAGTACGTGTGATAGGTGTGTGCTTACCCTATTTGTACTTTGGTGTTCACTGTTTTGGAGTCTCTGTGTCTAGTGAGCCTCCACTAGTCGTAGCCTGACGACACTTTCCTGTGTGTCGGCCCACCTGGGAGTGGTGGCGGGGCGAGTTCCCGATAGACAGTTTTTAGGCTAGTTTCCGTGGGCCCCCTTGCTTTGCTGTAGCATCCTACTGGGGAGAAAAACTAGCTAGAGGCCTGGCTCAAGGCACTGGGCTTGTGTGTGCACACGTGGTCAGGGACAGTTGGATGAGCGCCGACGGGCGTGACCCTGACTAGTCACTCGTTACTGTGGTACTGTGGTACTTGGTTCTTAGTGAGTGTCTCAGTTACCACTGTGCTAGGCGTGTGCGAGATACTTGAGGCGCAGTGTAAGACGTCAATGGACGCATCTGGCTGTTCTTCTTGTGAGGAGGTGCTTCTGTCACATGACATGATGACTTGTGTTTTCGTGACTGGTCTCCGTCATGATTGACGTGACTTATCGGGTAGTCTGCGTTGGCTTCACCCGCAGTCTAGTCTAGTCGAGCATGCACGACGGTGAGCTCGTGTATGTTTGTGCCTTTGACTGTGTAGGTCTTTGGTAGGCTTTACCTGTTTTGGTTGGATTTTCACGATAGGGCTTCGTGATTCGACAATGGATCGGTAATGCACGACTTTATGAGATCGGGGTTTGCCTTTCTATTACTGTTGGAGTAGTTTAGAGGGCCAAGATTCCTTCGGCTGCCGTGTTTCCATGTTACGACTTTCCTCTTTACTTTTACAGTTGTTACTCCTGTTGTTACTGCTTTGCTTTAGTGTAGCACTGCTGTTACTGCGTGTTTTGTGATAGGGTTCTGCGGGATCCCTACTGAGCCAGTGACACGAGGCTCACCCCTGACTTTTCAGGTGTAGCAATTCTTCCACTTGCTGGGCGGTACCTGCTACGTGGTTCTTAGTTGTCCGCGTTGCCAATGTCGGGTTTTCCCCGACTTAAGAGTACGTTCTCTTTCTTGTTGGACTATACTTATCTTTCTGTTGGACCGGACTCTGTTAGTTAAATTGTTTTTAAAAATGTAATTTTATTTCTGCTAATTTAGCAATCATGATCATTGAAATTTAATTGCTTACTACTTTATCTGGAAATTTAATGTACTATCACATACCGTTCTATCCCTTCGGAGCTTTTCCGCTTTTGGGAGGCCTCACAGGTTCCAAGTGGTATCGGGTTTACCTAGTATCCGGAGTCTGGGTCGTCACAACAATGATGTCCGGAACGTGGTGGGGTGGTAGACCGTGACGAGGTTTGGAAAAGGGCCAAACGGCCAAAACTGAACAGGGACCGCAATGAGGAATGTGGTCGCAGAGGCGACTGCGATGCTTAAATTCACGGCATATCGCATAACTGCGATCAAGAAAACAAAGATATCCTATTCCCAACCCAAACCGGACCACAGAAACCTTGTCATATTTCTACCTAAACTCGATTCATAGTGCTCCTAAACCCACTCCAACTTGAAACCAGTCTCCCTAATCCAATTCCCAGCGAGATTGAGCCTTTTCTGTTGGATTTTTGTGACTTCCCTAGTGTTTTGATAATGAGCATCACTATGTTAAATATTGTCTTCTTAATCAGATATCTTGAGTAATGTTATGCATTTGAAATTTCCATGATTAACAGGAAAACTGCCATGAGATAGTACCTTGCATGTCCATACTGATCCCTTCACACTTCGTGTTGTCCTTTTGTACATCGTGTTGTTCCAACTATGTTTGTTGGTTGTCTTCGTGTCGTTATCTGTTCCATCGCGTGCTGTACACTGCAGTACCTCGTGCTGCTTTCTATGCCACCTCGTGTCGCTCCATCTGTGTCACCCCTATGTCTTTGTGTCTTATGTTCTGGCCAAATCTATACAGCCTCATCTTTACCTTCGTTCCAAGCCAAAGTCTACTCATTCGTTTCCTTGGGCAAAGTCTATACATCGTGGCCTTGAACTCTCAGTCTGTACACTCTTTATTTCAAAGTCTGTACATTGTTGCCTTGAAGCCGTTCCAAGTCTATACATCCTGTTGAACGCAAAGTCTTCACATCGCCTCACATCATATGAAGGCTGTACGTTACTAGTGTCTTTCTTGCTTTGTGACCACACTTCGTGTCGGTTTTTGTTTTCGTCTTCGAGTTGGTTTCAGTCCATGTTGTTTTCGTGTCGTCCTCGTCTTCGAGTCGTTCGTTAGTTTCGAGCAATCTTGTATTCGAGTTGTGTTTTATGTCTTCGTGTTATCTTTCGTGTTTTATGTCTTCGTGTTATCTCTTGTGTTTGTGTCTTCGTGTTATCTTCTGTGTTTGTGTCTTAATGATTGTTTTTATGTCTTCGTGTTGCTTCTTTCTATCCTCGTCCAGGTTTCCTCTGATTGCGTGTCTTACTATCGTTTTTATTCCGTGTTACTTCCTTCTCACCTCGTGCTATTCTCATCTGACTTCGTGTCGTTTCCTTTGTAGTGTTAGCTTTATTAGTGAGTATCTCGTGTCGTTCTCTTTTTACCTCGTGCTGTTTTCTTCTGACCTCGTGTCATTCTCTCTTTATATCGTACTGTAGTAATCTTGTGTATCATGTGTCATTCTCAGAATAGTGCATTTCGTATTCCCACCACATACCTCATGCAGTTTTAGTTTTTGTAGTCCTGAGTTTTAATGTTCTTAATTTCTTTGTAGGAGAAAAATAAAAATAAAAAGAAGAAGGTGGTCCGAGGAAGAACATTCACCGGTGTCTGGGCTGCACGTGATCCGATACTAAAGGAACCAATGCTATAAGGGCACGTGGCAAGAAGGTTCTGGATCAAGCGTGGGAAGCACACGCCTTACATGCACCCTCCTGATCGCTTATAAATGTACTGCCTCATCATCTACGAAAGGAGGAGCTCCGAGGTTACAGTGAAGAAATTTGAGTGTGAGCAGAAGAGAAAGAGCCTCCCTGAGAAACTAGAGTGTTCCAGTTGAGAGAGAAGAGAGAGCAGAAGAGTGATCAGAAGATGGGTATTGACTTACGGATCAAATCCAAAGTCTGCTGCTCAGTTTGAGCTACATCGTTTCCAGTTTCTGAGTTTTGGATTCCTTCTTTCTTGTTTTCATTTTTATCTATTTTTCTTTCTTGATCGAAAGTTCTCGATGTTACCTCCTGGTGTTCAGGGGAAGAGAGAGACGTGTTCTCTCTGGTTTACTTGCAACAGAGGTTGCAGTATTGTTCCCTCTCGTAGAAGAGGTGTTCCCTCTGGGATTCAGAGGAAGAGAGACCTTGGTCTCTGGTTCTAGTGACTGCAGATCACTAGTGTTCCCTCCGGTTGGAGGAAGAGGAAATTGTTTCCTGGTTTCTAGGGACTTGGCGTCCTTAGGGTTCCCTCCGGGTGTGGAGGAAGAGGGGAGGGTGTTCCCCTGGTGAAGCTGTGAATCAGCCGTTGTCGCAGACTGAGTCTGCTTTGCTAGCAGGTGCTAGTGAAAGCCTCACTTCGATTTGAAGTGAGGGGTGGACGTAGGCAGACTGGAGGTCTGACCGAACCACCTTAAAAACCTCTGAGTACTCGTGTGATTGTCTGTGGTGTTTTTGTGGAGTGCCTTCTATCCACTCGAGCTATTGTCCGCACTGCGGTTTTTGTGGGTTCAACTCCGAGATTGCTTGTTTTCAGTGAATCATTCTTCAGTAATTTTTAATCGGTTGAAAACAGTGATCTATTCATCCCCTCCCTTTCTAGATCACTTTATATTTCTCGTATCACTTGGTATCAGAGCGGGTATTTCCCAATATGTGGTCCAACGGCCAGGGAAACGGATCGCTGGTCCTCGCAGCTACATTGCTGAAGGGCAGTCAATCACCCGTCCCCCTTTCTTCGATGGTAATAACTATTTCTTTTGGAAGAACAGGATGGAAGTCTTCATCAGGGCTCAAAGCCACAAGCTCTGGAGAGTAATTACAGATGGTCCGTACCAACTTCCACCAAACGAAGACATATGGACAGAGGAACAGGTTAAACTCTCCGCACTGAATTGGACAACTCTTAGCATCATACAGTGCGCCGTCCACCCGGAAGAGTACTTGAGGATTTCAGCGTGCAAGACTGCAAAGAAAATGTGGGATGAATTGCAGTTAATTTATGAGGGCACATCTCAAGTGAAAGCTACCAAGATCAATATGCTTACAACTCAGTATGAGTTGTTTAAGATGAAGCCAGAGGAGTCGATCACAGAAATGTATGCTAGATTGTCTGTGATCATCAATAGTCTGAGAGGATTTGGAAAGGAGATTCAGCAAGAAGACATTGTCAGGAAGATCCTTAGGTCCCTAACTCCCATTTGGGATACTAAGGTGACCGTCATAGAGGAATCTAGAGATTTATCCACCATGTCAGTAACCCAGCTGATTGGGTCTCTCATGACCCACGAAATGAACTTCAGACAAGGGAATGATGGACATGATAGAAAGGGAAAGAATGTTGCTCTGAAAGTCTCACGACATACTAAGAAGAGCAGCAGCAGCAGCAACAGCAGCAGTGGTGGTAGCAGCGAAGACTCTGATGGATTCTCAGACCTGGACAAGGGCGAGCAGGCCATGCTCACCAGGCAATTCAGAAAGTTCTTGAGAACTAAAGGGAAATTCTACAGGAGAAAGAGATTTAATGCTGCAAGGAAGTCTCCTGAACGAGAACTTGAGAAGAACCGGTTTGTTAAGAAAGTTACATGCTACCATTGTCAGAAACCTGGTCACATGAAAAGTGAATGTTCAGAGCTTCAAGCTAAGGCTCCCGGATACCAGAAGAAGATGGTGCACAAGAAGAAGAAAGCTATGCTGTGCACATGGAGCGACGAGGAGGAGGATCCAGAAGCCACCTCGTCCAGTGAAGGTGAAGAGAAGACTTGCCTCATGGCCAACCATGAGGAAGAGGTAACGAACTTATTTGAGAATTTTACTTTGGATGATTGGGAAGACGCCTATGGCGACCTGCTAGCTAAATATAATTTTCTAACCAAGGAGCACAGAATGCTTAAACGAAAGTTTCACTCAGTTTCTGAGGAACACTCTATTGCTGTTACGGACAACATAAAAACCAAGGAGATGGCCATTGAGCTAGATCAGGCTAGAAGTGAGATCGAGAAGTTTAGAATGAAAAGAGAGGAAAATCTAGCTAGGATGAATGAGCTGAAAAGTAAAACTGAAGAGAGTAAAAAGGAGTTTAGACTGATTGCAGAAAAATATGAGGCGGTTAGAAAAGTTAATCAGGAACTCCAGGACCAATGTAATGAACTTCAGAAGGAGATTGAGGACAAAGGAAAAATGCTAGAAAAATTTACAGAGGGGAGAAACAATCTGGATGCCCTTCTGGGGTCGAGGGTAAACTTCAATAGGGAGGGATTAGGATACAATCCCACAAGTAAAAAACCCTTTGAATTCAAAACTGTCACGTTCTGCCCCGCCAAGGGCAAAGAAAAATTGGAAACCCCATCCAGCTCCAAATCTGTCTCTACATTAAAGGTTTCGACCAGCAAATCTATTCAATCCACTGGTCAGCAGGCTAAGTCAGGAAATCCTGAGACTAGAACTGCTCCTGTGCAACAGTTGTGAACAAAGGTTTTCACACGACCATTCCTATTGATGTCACTAGAAAGGTGAACAGTTTCGCTAAGAAAATTCAGCATGATAGTTATCAAGGAAAGCATGCGAACATGCATCACCTTCAGCACAATTTTCATTTGAATAAAAATGGTTACATAAATTATGCTCAGCACACACGTGTTTCCTCTAAGAGGCCAAACAATAATTTCTCTGCTCGGAAACAGCATAATTTTAATAGGAATAGGCTCATTCAACACCCACTGAGAAATGCCAAGAAGGAAAAATCAATCTACATGAAATCACTGAAAAGAACAGTAAAACAAATGTTGGTTCCCAAGTGTGATTTGGATAAATTGAAAATTGTCTTTGGACCCAATTTGAATTGGGTCCCACATTACTTTGTCTGAACTTTCGCAGGTTAGCCTGGCAGCCGAGCATAACAAGTGGTATCTTGACAGCGACTGTAGCAGGCATATGACAGGAGACCGATCCAAATTTAGCAAACTGAAAATGAAGTTTGGGGGCCTAGTCAAATTCGGTGGAAATAACAGAGGAAGAATAATTGGAATTGGTACTGTTGGTAAGTCCTCTACTAACTCCATTGAAGATGTGTATCTTGTAGAAGGACTTCAGCACAACTTGATAAGTATAAGTCAACTCTGCGACAAAGGACACAAGGTACTCTTTGACCACAATTCCTGCACTATTTTTGAGCTGAATTCTGATAACGTCATGTTCATAGGTCATAGAGTAAACAACGTATACATCATAGACCTGGATGATAATCCTGAAACTAACTTGTGTATGTCTGCTAACTCTGAACATGTTGCTTTTGACTGGCATAGGCGTCTAGGCCATGCCAGTTTGTCTACAATGAATAAACTGTCTAAGCATAACCTAGTTAGAGGTTTGCCCCGAATAAGATTTCAGTTAGGGTCCAAGCTATGTGATGCTTGTGCACAAGGTAAACAGACTCGTGCAGTTTTTAAGTTGAGAACTAAGAGTCTTTCATCTAAACCGCTGCAGCACTTGCACATGGATCTCTTTGGTCCTACTCGCATAAGTTTGTCAGGTAAGAGATATGGATTAGTCATAGTTGATGACTTCACTAGATTTTCTTGGTTGTTTTATTTAGCAAATAAAAATGATGCCTTTGTTCACTTTGAAGAACTTTTCAATAAAATTAAATTGCAAGGTGAACATAACATCATTACAATTCAGTCTGACCATGGAGGAGAGTTTGAGAACTCTTCATTTTATGAACTTTGCTCAAGAGAGGGAGTGACTCACAAATTCTCTTCCCCTAGGACACCGGAGCAGAACAGAATTGTTGAGAGAAGAAACAGGTCAATCATTGAAATGGCCAGGACTATGCTGATTGAGAGTGGACTTCCAAGGAGATTTTGGGCTGAAGCTGCGAATACTGCATGCTACATTCTAAACCGAGCCTTGGTAAGACCTACTCATAGGAAAACTCCTTATGAACTTCTCAAGGGTAAGCAGCCAAACATTTCTTACTTTAAAGTTTTTGGCTCCAAATGTTTTATTCACAATAATGGTAAGAATGGTTTGGACAAATTTGAAGCTAGAAGCTCTCCTGGAATTTTTCTCGGATATTCAGAAACCTCAAGGGCCTACAGAGTTTTCAATAAAGATGATCAAACTGTTGAAGAAACACCGCATGTAGTGTTTGATGAAAATGATTTCTCTAACAAAGTGATGAACGATGACAGGGAGCCATCTAATGAGGGAGATTTCTTGGAGAGAATTGAAGAAGAAGAGATGCAGCCAGCTGCTCAACCAGAAAACTCACAGCAAGAAGGAGCAGCTGCGGTAGGTGAACCCTCAAGTGAGATAATATTTCACAAAGACCACCCTAGTGAAAATGTCATAGGCAATTTGCATGATCCTCCTAGGACAAGGTCTCATTTTAGAATTGTCCAAGAACAGGACTTAGCTGCATTGGTATCTCAGGTGGAACCCAAATCTGTGGAAGAAGCCTTAAGACATGATTCTTGGGTATCCGCCATGTGTGAGGAATTAAATCAATTTGAGAAAAATAATGTATGGGAACTAGTTCCCAGACCTGATAACACTCATGTCATTGGCACTAAATGGATTTTCAAGAATAAAGTTGATGAGAATGGAGCTATTTCTAGAAACAAAGCAAGACTTGTAGCTCAAGGCTACAGTCAGGAATTTGGTGTGGATTTTGATGAATCCTATGCCCCAATGGCTAGGATGGAAGCTATACGAATTCTGCTTGCATTTGCATGCTCTAGGAACATTCGGCTGCAGCAGATGGATGTCAAAAGCGCATTCTTAAATGGGGTATTGAAGGAAGAGGTATATGTTGAACAACCTCCAGGTTTTAATTTCTCTGTTCAGCCTAACATGCTTTTTAGGTTGAATAAAGCCCTCTATGGATTGAAGCAGGCTCCCCGAGCCTGGTATGAGAAACTTTCTGAATTCCTCTTGAGCAAGGGCTACACTCGAGGTAAGGTTGACCAAACCCTCTTCACCAAAAATCTCGGAAAGGATTTAATAGTGGTCTAGGTATATGTTGATGATATCATTTTCGGATCTAACAATTCAAAATTGTGTAAAGAATTTTCTGAATCTATGTCTCATGAATTTGAAATGAGTTTAGTTGGTGAACTAAAGTATTTTCTTGGGCTGCAGGTCAAACAAATGGAGGATGGTTGTTTCATAAATCAAACCAAGTATACTCTGGAGATGCTGAAAAGGTTTGGAATGACCAACCTCAAGACTATCTCAACACCCATGGGCACCAACTCCTCACTGGATTCAGACGAAAAAGGTAAAGAGGTGGATGCTAAATTATATAGAGGTATGATCGGTTCACTCCTCTACTTAACAGCATCCAGGCCTGACATTCAATTTAGTGTAGGGATGTGTGCCAGATACCAGTCTAGGACTACTGAATTGCATTTGGCAGCTGTAAAAAGAATATTTAGATACTTATCTGCTACCCATGATCTAGGTCTTTGGTATCCTGCATCATGTAGTTTAGATCTCATTGCATATACAGATGCAGATTATGCAGGATGTAAATTGGACAGGAAAAGTACTAGTGGTCACTGCGAATTTTTAGGAGGGTGCCTAGTCTCTTGGGGATCCAAGAAGCAACACTCTGTGGCTCTTTCTACTGTTGAAGCTGAGTATGTGGCAGCAGGGAGCTGTGGCACACAGGTTATATGGATAAAACACCAGCTTCTGGATTACTCAGTTGAGCTAGGTTGCACTTCCATCTTTTGTGATAATACTAGTGCAATAAACATTGCAAAGAATCCTGTACTTCATTCTCGAACTAAACACATCGAAATCAGGCATCATTTTATTCGAGATGAAGTAGCTAGGAAGACCTTTGAATTGATCCATGTTGGCACTAACTCACAAATTGCAGATATTTTCACTAAGCCACTGGATACTGAAAAATTTAGCACATTGCGCAGAGAATTAGGTATTTACAGAATTTCATAATTGAATAATTGATCTCTGAATAATCTGTCATGTGCTCTTGTGCTTACCTATACTCATTGTCTGTTGCTGAAAATAACCTCATTATGAGTGTTTGCTGATTCACTCGTACTGATTGATACCACTTTGTTTTCTTTGAGGTGTTTTGAGGTTTGTCTTGGTTAAGTCTGAGTTGGAGTCAAGGTCTCAGGGGGAGCTAGATTAATAATAGGAGTCATGCTCTTTTGGCCAAATCTGAACATACTTTGAATGGACTTTTGCTGACCTTATAAGAGAATCAGTTTGAGTAGGTGGATAAAAGAAATTTTTGAATGTTTTATCCGTTAAGACTGTTCATCTAATTTCTTGTTGGAATTTCAGCTGTTAGTCCCACTGAGATCAAAATCTGAATTCAAGAATTTCTTCCTACACTGTAACTGACTTCTGATCTAGCCAGTACAGCATACCTACTTAGTCTGGTTAAGTCCGAAATGAGATATATAGTGTTTTTGTCTGGAAAAACTTTGGAGCTAGTGTATTGTTCTCAAACTGAATCAAGACTAATTTACAAGGTTTCAAGTGCAGTTTAATGAAAAATTCATGAAAGAAGTTTTGACAACCTTGTTAACTGTTCATTGAGAAACTGGGACTTTCATCAATGAAATGAAAGAATCCCATGTCATGAGATGGCAGTATAAATCAGGCTTAATTAGCTGTCTTGATCATACAGAGCTATGGTACATATCTGGTTAGTAACTGGGGTGTCTGGCCTCTGGTAAAGGTGTCACCTTAATGTCAACACCAGTTAGAATACTATCTCTGTCCTCTTGTCAGAAGGGGTAATGTGGTCTTGCCACCAAGTAACTGGGGATTCCTGCCTCTAAACAAGGTGTCTCCCTAATGTCAAAGGTGTACTTGACATATTTACCTTTGATCTTGACCATCCTTGAAAAATTTTCTTCCTCTTGGTATCAAGATCCTGCTCACTTGGCATTTAGGTCTTGGTTTGTTTGTTTTCAATACCACAGGTCTTTGTTTTTCATGACTTCCTTGCTTTATACTCTCTGAGTAAAGACTTACTCTGACCATACTGGTATCTTGTACCTTACTTGCTTAGAAACTGGTTCTGTGTATGGAGCGGATCTTCATTCACCATTTTGCACACAGTCTGACTAACTGATCCTCAAAATCCTCACATAAAATTAATGGCTTTCTTAATTGCTTAAACATCTCAATAACTCTCCTTTATCAGCCATACTCTCTATTGTTTTCTCTCCACTGTCAGCAAGTTTCTTTTCGTGATATCTTCAGACCTGCCCCTAGTTTTGATGATGTCAAAGGGGGAGAGTGTCTTGCTGCTGAGGGGGAGCTGAGGGGGAGCGAAAGATAAGTGCTGAGGGGGAGCGAAAGATAAGTGCCCTGAGTTATCTAGTCAGAGGATGGCAGTTGTTGTGTTCAGGGGGAGCTCTTGGGTGTCGTCAGAGGAGGCGAGTGTGTTGTGTGTCTGCTTTGCTTATCCTCACAGCTTATCTTCACTTAATCTCATTGCACTTCATCTCTGTTATTTAATATAGTGTTGCCATCATCAAAAAGAGGGAGATTGTTAGATTTTTATGACTTCCCTAGTGTTTTGATGATGAGCATCACTATGTTAAGTATTGTCTTCCTTAATTAGATATCTTGAGTAATGTTATGCATTTGAAATTTCCATGATTAACAGGAAAACTGCCATGAGATAATACCTTGCATGTCCGTACTGATCCCTTCACACTTCGTGTTGTCCTTTTGTACGTCGTGTTGTTCCAACTATGTTTGTTGGTTGTCTTCGTGTCGTTATCTGTTCCATCGCGTGCTGTACACTGCAATACCTTGTGCTGCTTTCTGTGCCACCTCGTGTCGCTCCATCTGTGTCACCCCTATGTCTTCGTGTCTTATGTTCTGGCCAAGTCTATACAGCCTCATCTTTACCTTCGTTCCAAGCCAAAGTCTACTCATTTGTTTCCTTGGGCAAAGTCTATACATCGTGGCCTTGAACTCTCAGTCTGTACACTCTTTATTTCAAAGTATGTACATTGTTGCCTTGAAGCCGTTCCAAGTCTATACATAATGTTGAACGCAAAGTCTTCACATCGCCTCACATCATATGAAGGCTGTACGTTGCTAGTGTCTTTCTTGCTTTGTGACCACACTTCGTGTCGGTTTTTGTTTTCATCTTCGAGTTGGTTTCAGTCCATGTTGTTTTCGTGTCGTCCTCGTCTTCGAGTCGTTCGTTAGTTTCGAGCAATCTTGTATTCGAGTTGTGTTTTATGTCTTCGTGTTATCTTTAGTGTTTTATGTCTTCGTGTTATCTCTTGTGTTTGTGTCTTCGTGTTATCTTCTGTGTTTGTGTCTTAATGATTGTTTTTATGTCTTCGTGTTGCTTCTTTCTATCCTCGTCCAGGTTTCCTCTGATCGCGTGTCTTACTACCGTTTTTATTCCGTGTTATTTCCTTCTCACCTCGTGCTGTTCTCATCTGACTTCGTGTCGTTTCCTTTGTAGTGTTAGCTTTATTAGTGAGTATCTCGTGTCGTTCTCTTTTTACCTCGTGCTGTTTTCTTCTGACCTCATGTCATTCTCTCTTTATATCGTACTGTAGTAATCTTATGTATCTCGTGTCGTTCTCAGAATAGTGCATTTCGTATTCCCACCACATACCTCATGCAGTTTTAGTTTTTGTAGCCCTAAGTTTTAATGTTCTTAATTTCTTTGCAGGAGAAAAAGAAAAACAAAAAGAAGAAGGTGGTCCGAGGAAGAACATTCACCGGTGTCTGGGCTGCACGTGATCCGATACTAAAGGAACCAATGCTATAAGGGCACGTGGCAAGAAGGTTCTGGATCGAGCGCGGGAAGCACACGCCTTACATGCACCCTCCTGATCGCTTATAAATGTACTGCCTCATCATCTACGAAAGGAGGAGCTCCGAGGTTACAGTGAAGAAATTTGAGTGTGAGCAGAAGAGAAAGAGCCTCCCTGAGAAACTAGAGTGTTCCAGTTGAGAGAGAAGAGAGAGCAGAAGAGTGATCAGAAGATGGGTATTGACTTACGGATCAAATCCGAAGTCTGCTGCTCAGTTTGAGCTACATCGTTTCCAGTTTCTGAGTTTTGGATTCCTTCTTTCTTGTTTTCATTTTTATCTATTTTTCTTTCTTGATTGAAAGTTCTCGGATGTTACCTCCTGGTGTTCAGGGGAAGAGAGAGACGTGTTCTCTCTGGTTTACTTGCAACAGAGGTTGCAGTATTGTTCCCTCTCGTAGAAGAGGTGTTCCCTCTGGGATTCAGAGGAAGAGAGACCTTGGTCTCTGGTTCTAGTGACTGCAGATCACTAGTGTTCCCTCCGGTTGGAGGAAGAGGAAATTGTTTCCTAGTTTCTAGGGACTTGGCGTCCTTAGGGTTCCCTCCGGGTGTGGAGGAAGAGGGGAGGGTGTTCCCCTGGTGAAGCTGTGAATCAGCCGTTGTCGCAGACTGAGTATGCTTTGCTAGCAAGTGCTAGTGGAAGCCTCACTTCGATTTGAAGTGAGGGGTGGACGTAGGCAGACTGGAGGTCTGACCGAACCACCTTAAAAACCTCTGAGTACTCGTGTGATTGTCTGTGGTGTTTTTGTGGAGTGCCTTCTATCCACTCGAGCTATTGTCCGCACTGCGGCTTTTGTGGGTTCAACTCCGAGATTGCTTGTTTTCAGTGAATCATTCTTCAGTAATTTTTAATCGGTTGAAAACAGTGATCTATTCATCCCCTCCCCTTCTAGATCACTTTATATTTCTCGTATCATTTTCAGAGCTCTATAAAGAGACCTTAGAGGGCTAAATTCATTTCTGTAAAAGGCCTTACTCGTACCATAGCTTCCCTTTTTCCTTGAGCTCTCTACTCATCATGAAGAGGTGTGTGAGTGAGATGATGGACACAGATGCACGATACGATGGCCCAAAGCATGCAAGAACAAGCCATGGCGATCTACAGAGGCTTACCTCAATTCCTAACCACCTAAGCACTAGTTCCATGAAAGAGGTAAGTAAAGATTAAGTTCTTCAATTTCCTTCATTCCTTTCTACTCATCTACTTTTTCTTTTCCTTTCTTGCAGATTTTACCAGGCCCACATCGATATTCTAAACTCAAATGGCTGACTCCCATGGTCCAGGCCTTACCCCTAGAAGTCATCTTCATCTTGAGAGGATGGAATCTCCACCCCTTACTAGTACTAGACAAAAATCATAACAAATTTTTCTTAGATTGGCATAGCATCACAACCCTCATAAGATTATGGCATCCTCAGACCCATACGTTCCAACCCCATCATTTGAAGCCACAATATTTCTAAAGGAGGTAGAAACCTACTTAGGACTACCTAGGACCAAGCCCGAGGAAGAGGACTTGGTATGCCACAACTTTGCCCCTATAGATCCTGAGTCTATTTTAGGTGAATTTCTCATGAACCGAAAAGACATTCAGACTATGATCAGCGCATAACACGTTCATCTAATTCCCTTAGCCCAGTGGGTTGTCTTATTGCAAGAACAAGTGCAAAAAATACGAGGCTATAGCAAAAGCCTCGACCACATGCCTATGCGGGACCCTACTCTTCCCAACATCGGATCACCTCTTAGATCACACCAACCTTAGCACTATTAGTGGGCTGTGGCATTGGTTAACCCTTTCTCATGCCATCTGTTTATACCTATACGAGGGTCTTAGTTCAGCTTCACTAGGCGGCCCACTTTTCGGGTCCATGATTCTCCTAGAATTTTGGATGGGCATTCGGCTCAAATTCCAACCCAAAGAATGTCTACCCTCAGTCAGTCGGATCCATGGGAGTCATCCTCTTCACTTCATCAACGCTGCTCCAAAATTTCCTAACCAAGTGGAGTGCCAGACGACAGACAAGAAAATAAGAGAAGAGTGGCAACTCTACTTCAACACTCTTCCGATTGGACACTTCGTCATGCGACCACCAGCTCTACATGGGAAGTACATCTGACTACCTCGGAGGATAGGATTGGATCTGTAGCTCATGGGGAACAACATGCTAGCACTCTACAACCCATACAAGTTCTATCTGAAGGTCAGACTACCCCGTACGACACTCCCGGCACTCTCACATCTTCCACCACTATGGGCAAGACGATTGGGCACCTTGGAGGGTGAGCAAGCAGTTCAAAGCGCAATCGTGATATGGGAGGTGAGCAAGACATGTTCCCTTATAGTGGAGGTGACAGAGGATGAGAGAGCCTATCGGTCTTACCTCAAGGAGCTGCGTGAGATCTGACCTCGTGGAGACTCGCGGCTAGCTAGGAGAGACTTGAAGACACATTGATGTATTTTTCTTTTCTTTTGAAAATATGAGACATGTGAGTTTATTTATAAGAGAGGTGAAAGAATCACAAGTCACTTTTACCTCCCAGGTCGTGTTGGAACTATCGGCACGCCGATCGGATTGATATTTTAGATTTTGAACTCCTAATTTTCTAAATTGTTTTGAACTAAGTTAGTTTTGAAAACTAACTTAGTTTTGAATTGAGTAATTTGAGCACCGAATCCAAGCCGGGTATTCGATTTGGAATCCGTCAACTCTCACAAGTCACTTTTACCTCCCAGATCGTGTTGGAACGATCGGCACACCGATTAAACTAGCATTTTAAAATTTGAACCCCCGAACCCCTAATTATCCGAATTGCTTAAAAACTAAGTTAGTTTTGAAAACTTAGTTTTAAATTGAGTAATTTAAGCGCCGGGCTCAAACCGGGTATCCGATTTGCATTCCGTCAGCTCTCACAAGTCACTTTTACCTCCCAGATCGTGTTGGAACGATCGGCATGCCGATCAGAATAGTATTTTACATTTTGAATCCCCGAACCCCTAATTATCTGAATTCTTTTGAACTAAGTTAGTTTTGAATTGAGTAATTTGAGCGCCGGGCTCAAACCGGGTATCCGTTATTTTGAATCTAAAATATAATTATTTAGTTTTAAAAACATAATAAACACTCACCTCGAACCCCGAACCCCTTGGGTCTTGTTACTTTGAATCTAATTTCATGTATATTCATTGATTATAGAATTGAGTAATTCTGCCAAACTAAAAATATAATAAACACTCACCTGAGGGGGCTGTGCCGTGGTTGTGGATCCATGAGGAAGAAGGCCTGCTTGGGAGAGGAGGCCAGCGATTGACTGCAACATGCGCCCCTCCTGGCTTGACATATCTGTCCTCATCAGTTGCAACTGTTGCTGCAAATCAGACATCTCCGATCAGACGATTTGGATTCCGTCGTTGAGAGAAGAGCTGGTGCAGGGTGGGGGTGTACTAAAGGCACTGCTACTGGTCGGGGCAACGCCTGAACTAGCACATAATGATATCACCGGGCCAGTATCCAGTCTTCGCCCAAAACCATATAGCCATCCTTTCTTCGGTACGCCAGCTGCTGTCACCTATGCGACCGGATCTAACTCTGGCTGCTGTGTGCCTTCCTCCCCATACTTCTCTGTCAACTGTCTGCTATATGTTTCCTACAAATTGAATACAAAACTTATAAATTTCATATGAATGAATCATATTTAAATGAAAAGAAAAACTTAAAGAAAAATGTATCCAGAGATATAAACTTACTGCTACTGAGCGGGCTCTATCACTGAGAAAATGGTCCGTCCCCTTCTTTTTGTGTGTTTTGTCGAACACCTCCCGGAACGACGGAGCTCGATTGAGTGCCACGGCCTGTTTTACATTTCATAGTAAAAAATGATATATATATGAATAAAATATCAGAAGATAATTTGAAAGATTACTTACCAATTTATTTTTTTGAGTTGCGAAAGAGACAGACCCACTAGTATGCACATTTGCGTCTGGTTGTGACGTCCTGTTTACTGCGGCTTTTTGGGACTTTTCTATCCACTTGGGCTCGGCCCATTTGTCACATATAGCGTCCCAATACTCCTACCTCATCCAAGGAGGGTGGTGCTCCTTCCACAACTGTCGATCTTGACTCCCACCAGCATTTTCCTGAGCCTTTTTTTTGACCTCATACAAATTCTTTTGGTAATTTCTCTGCACAGTAGCCTCCCAGACAGAACGACATCTCACCGCGTCTTGGGAACTCGTGAACTGATAAGTCTGCTGTAAATAAATTAAGTTATATGAGTTAGTATACTATTTTGAATTGAGTTAGGGAAATACGTGAATTAAATGATTGAATTACTTACTGTGAACATGTCGAACAAGAAATCCCAGACGCCCATCGGAAATTCTTTGAAAGACAATGTTGGCCTGGGAACATGTGTAGTTACTAGTCTCATAGAATAACGGACAGCCTTACTAGGTTCTAATTTATGACCGCAATTACAAATGTTAAAATAGTTGGCATTAGACAGTTGAAGGATAAATAATGAATGTTAAAATAGTTGGCATTACCTAGAGATCTAGCACGGCGTACGTCCATCTTGGGCCCCGGCTCCCTCGCCCTCGTGAGTACTGCCGAGGGACTGTAACGACTGAGTGGAGGAGCCAACAGGGGCACTGGGACCTGTAAGAATTAAATGTCATAAGCAAATGGAATATAATCAAAGAATATTTTGCTAGATATGAAAATATACATACCTGAAGCGGGAGGTCGTAGGGGTGTGCCCTTCATAGCTGGTGGGAGGGCACTGGGACCTATAAGAATTAAATGTCATAAGCAAATAGAATATAATCAAAGAATATTTTTCTAGAGATTAAAATATACATACCTGAAGCGGGAGGTGGTGGGAGTGTGCCCTGCACAGCTGGTGGGAGGGCACTGGGACATGTAAGAATTAGATATCATAAGCAAATGGAATATAATCAAAGAATATTTTGTTAGAGATTAAAATATACATACCTGAAGCGGGAGGTGGTGGGAGTGTGCCCTACACAGATGGTGGGAGGACACTGGGACCTTTAAGAATTATATATCATAAGCAAATGGAATATAATCAAAGAATATTTTGTTAGAGATTAAAATATACATACTTGAAGCGGGAGGTGGTGGGAGTGTGCCCTGCACATCTAGTGGGAGGGCACTGGGACCTGTTTGAATTAGATATCATAAGTAAATGGAATATAATCAAAGAATATTTTGCTAGAGATTAAAATATACATACCTGAAGTGGGAGGTGGTGGGAGTGTGCCCTGCACAGCTGGTGGGAGGGCACTGGGACCTGTAAGAATTAGATATCATAAGCATAACATATATGCACACAACATTTCATTGCATTATCAAGATAGGCATGCTTGTCAGCTGCGGTGGCGGTGACGTCTCATGTGTAGGGCGTGAGCTGACACTCGGACCTGTAATAAATAAATCTTATAAGTTGATATATAATTAATACACTTATATAGCTAAATCAGAGAATAGATATACATGTGCTCAAAGTAGACACCAAAGAGGAGGGAGTAGATCCCCGCCCACTGCCCTGCCTCCTCCCACTCCCACTACGACCTCCTCGAACCATCTCTCTATTAAGAATAATAAAATTAAGAAGTGAGCAAAGCAAAGTGCATAATCACTACTCATTTATCTAAGAATTTAAATAAACATACCAGCAACAGGTGGTGGGGATGGTGTACTCTGTGTAACTGGTGCGGAGACATAAAATATCATGAACAAAATAAAGTGCATAATCACTACTCATTTATCTAAGAATTTAAATAAACATATCAGCAGTAGATGGTGGGGGCAGTGTACTCTGTGTAACTGGTGCGGAGACATAAAATATCGTGAGCAAAACAAAGTGCATAATCACTACTCATTTATCTATGAATTTAAATAAACATACCAACAGCAGGTGGTGGGGGCGGTGTAACTGGTGCGGAGGCATTCAGACCTATAAACATGAAATGTCGTGAGCAAAACAAAGTACATAATCACAACTCATTTATCTATGAATTTAAATAAACATACCAGTAGAACCCCTCCCACAGCCACCTCTCCTCGAAGTCCCGGTACGACCTCCTCGAACCATCTAATTATTGACAATTGCACAAGTAGTGCATATTAGTCCACAACTAATTACAAGGAGAGGTGGCATGTAATAATGATAAGAAGTGCATATATGTTAAATTTGTTACAAAATATTCAATAATTATCTATTTCATCTTCAGATGCTGAAGATATATCAAACTCAGCCTCATCTTCATCATCTTCCCCATTCTCACTAGATTCATACTCTTACTCCTCAGAGGACTCCTCCTGCCCAACAATTGCTTCATTTGGCTCAGTTGGATCGACTTCTTCCACTTCATCCTCTATAGAAATCGAAGTGGCTCGTCAGATTCGATCAGATGAAGATTAGAAGCAACCAACTCTGCAGTGTCACCCTCGTCTGATTGAAAAAATTTGGCACTAGAATCCTCTGAGATAGCTTCAAGCAGATCTAACTCATAATTTGGCACAAGCCTTGGTTTTACCCTATAGACTGCCCACCAATCTTTATTCTTGGACAATGAATAACTTGAATAATACACTTGTTGGGCTTGTGCGGCCAAAATGAACGGCTCATAGGTATTCAATTTGGATCTATGTTTGACATCGACAATCCCATATATTACGTCGTTTCGAACTGAATTAGGATCAAACCAATGACACTTAAAAAGAAATATATGGTTGTCTTGTCCGAGATACTATAATTCTATGACCTCCTCAAGAATACCATAGCAATCAAGTTCATTTTTATTGTATGTACTACCTTTCACGCATACTCTGCTATTCATCATAGACTTGTTTCGTCCCATAATCTCTGGTGTGAAATCTATAACCATTCACAAAAAATCCTGGATAGGCATGCGCGACCTTCGAAGGTCCATAACTTATCACCCGGACTCTTTCATCAGTAATATAACCTTCTTCAACCTATGAATATAAACCACATTACTTTAAAATCAGGCATACACCTCAAACTTTGTGGAACTTAACTTCGACACTTACTTGAGCTTTAAGCCATCTGGCAAAATATCTCTCTCGTTCCTTTTGAACCTCCATGTCATTGAGGCGTGGACATTGAGTAATTAATTCTGAATCAAATTGCCTACAATGATGAATGCATCATCACCGTAAATGGGAGGAAGAACGTCAAGCAACTTATAAATTTTAGCACCTGTGGAGTTGAAAACTCACTCAACATAAGGTTCAATCTCAGCACAATTCAGGAGAACACATATCTTTGCGGCCAACAACTCTCTATTCTCTAATATGCGATTTGAACAACGTCCGAATGCACGTCCTGGATACTAACATATGGACAACCAGTCGGACACACCCACCTCTCCTCCATCATCATTACGTGGAGGTCGAGTACGACGAGTTTGAATTTCGGGTTCGAAGTGCATCGAACAGAAGTTTAAAATTTATTCAATAATATATGCACCGGTAATCGAACCCTCTACTTTAGCCTTGTTGCGAACCTTAATTTTCAGGTCATGCATACACCTATGACAACAATTCATATGACAATGACATACAGTGACGATGACAGAGACATGTAACAAGTGTCAAATAAATTATAAATACATAATGATTACCTCTCAAATGGATACATCCATCGAAATTGTACTGGTCCTCCAACTTTGACCTCGTATGACAAATAGATAATCAGGTGCTCCATGGAATCGAAGAACGTTAGGGAAAATATCTTCTCCAACTTACATACCGTCGTGACCACATTCTATTCGATAGTTTGCATGTCCCCTAGTTTGAGTTCTGATGCACATATAATCCTGAAAAACTGACTCAACTCATTCAATGCTCCCCATATTGGCTTTGGCAATATGTCACGGAATGCAATGGGTAGAAGTCTTTCCATGAACACATGGCTGTCATGACTTTTCAATCCATATATTTTTTCCTCATTGACATTCACACAACGGGCAATGTTAGACACATATCCATCAGGTAATCTTAATTGCTTCAGCCACTGGCACAGTTCATTGATCTGTGTGTCTTTCAACACGTAAGGTGCTTTAGGTTGCACAACTTTTCCCCGTACCTGCTGCAATTCCAGTTCTGGTCATTTGCAAAGTATATTCAAGTCCGCTCGTGCCTTGGCATTGTCCTTTGTTTTGGCTTTCATGTTCATGATGGTGTTGAACACATTATCATAGACATTCTTCTCAACATGCATGACGTCCAGGTTGTGCCGTATCAAAAGGGCTGACCAGTAAGGCAATTCCCAGAAGATACTTTTCTTCACCCAGTTGTGATCCTCTCCAAATCCACGAAGATGTCGTGTACTACCCGACAATTACACTATATCTGGTAAGTTTTACACTTTTGCCACCATTTGTCGACCAGACGGGCGTTCCAAGTCTGCTTCATCCATTTAAACTGTTTCTTAATGAATAAGTCTTTTTGCCTTCGGAAAGGATGGTCAATTGGTAGAAACCTTTGATGACAATCGAACCATCATGATTTCTTACCATATTTCAGGACAAATGATTTGGTATCAGCCATACAATAAGGACATGCCAACCTCCCGTGTATGCTCCAGCCAGATAGCATTCCATATGTAGGGAAGTCACTTATTGTCCACATCAATGCAGCCTTCATAGTGAAATTTTATTTTCTATACGCATCATAAGTAGCAACTCCATCGTTCCATAATTTTTTCAACTCATCAATCAGTGGCTTGAGATATATGTCCAAAATTTTTTTTGAATTTTTTGAACCTAGAATCACCAAAGTTAAGAAAAGGTTCTCTCGCTTCATGCACATGCCCGGCGGAAGGTTGTACGGCGACATGAACACTGGCCAACATGAGTAAGATGCCACTGAACCTCCAAATGGGTTGAAGCCGTCTGTGCATAAACCCAGCCTAATATTTCGTGGCTTGTGAGCAAAAGCAGTATATGTACGATTTAAATGAGCCCAAGCTTCACCATCGGCGGGATGACTCATTATATCATCTGCATGATGTACTATTTCTGTGTGCCATATCATACGCCGAGCTATCTTTGACGACATATACATCTGCTACAATTTGGGCGTGAGAGGGAAGTATCGTAGTGACTTGTAAGGCACATCCTTCTGCTTTGAATTGTCCCCTCTTTTAGGTTTAAATCTATCATGCTGACAAATATCACATGATCTTTTATCTACATTATCTTGATAATATAGCATACAGTGATTAGGGCATGCATCTATTTTTTGGTATCCAAGCCCTAACTCATTGACCATCTTCTTTGCATGATAAAATTTTTTAGGCAGCTTCTCATCTCGAGACAGCATACTCTTGATAAGGAGGAGCATACGGTCAAAACAACTCTCACTAAGGTGAAATTCAGATTTCAAATTCAACGACTGTGAGACAACAGACAACCGAGTGTGATTTTCACAACCATCCCACAGCGGCTCATTAGTATCCCGAAGTAACTGATAAAATCTTTCAGCCGTCTTGTTTGGTGGTTCTTCATTGTACACGTGTTCCCCTTGTACATTAAAGCTAGGGCTAGCAGCATCGATTACCATGTCTGCATAGGTACTTGTGCCTGCAACATTGGCGGGCTCATACGACCAGACGTCCTCACCATGACACACCCAATTCATATAACTTTTCGCGAATCCTTTCCCATATAAATGATGTTGCACATCCCATAGCGAAAGAAATATCTTGTTTTTACAAAGTAAACAAGGACATCGGATGTAACCACGCTGGTCCACTGCTGCTGTTGGATGCCCCAATGCAAACTAAATAAAACTATCAACTCCATCCTTAAACTCCTCTGACACCACTCCGTCAACTACTATGCGATTCATCCATGAACGATCAAGTCTAGCCATATTTACCTAACAAATTAAAAAAATCATATCAATATGTCATATTAAACTTCTAAAAAAATTTCGACAGCATCTCCCCTAAAAATTGACTATTTTCCACATTTATACATCATGTTTATTTACATATACATCCATATCCACATCCACTTTCACTTCCATATTCACACACCCACATTGACATCGACATCGTCTTCTGGAAACAAAAATCATACCCGCAATCACATACACATTCATATCGGCATCCACACCGGTCAAAAAAATTAATTCCCATACACATTCCCCTCATCCTTCTCCCCTCCCCTCCTATCACCCTCCCACCCTCCCCTCCCCGCCCCCTTCCCTCTCTCATTTAAAAAAAAAATCCTCCCACCCTCCAAATTAAAAAAAATATCACACACACACTCAAATTAAAAAAAACCCCCTCCATCCCACCCTCTCCTTTGGCCACTCAAATTAAAAAAATCATATCAATATGCCAGATTAAACTTCTAAAAAAATCTCAATGGCATCTCCCCTAAAAATTGACTAATTTCCACATTTGTACATCCTGTTTGGTCACATATACATCCATATTCACAATATTCATGGGGTACCCACATCAAATAAAATGCCCATCTATGGATATTTGATCGTTCGATGTTGTTTATTATATGTGCTTCACGATTATCTTAAAATTTCGACAGCATCTCCCCACACTTCTCTAATATACCACCATAATTTACTAATTTTAACATTCCTCTAATAGTCACTCACATAAAATGCAAGTGACCACAAGAGCAGTCAAAATTAGCAGGTATATTGGAGAAGAGAGGGAAGATGCTACCGAAATTTTAAGATAATCATGAAGCACATATAATAAACAACACCGAACGATCAAATATCCATAGACTGTCCAACAGGACAATTCAAGACTTTGTGTTCGATATATGTCATTAGTATCCAAGCATACTAATCACATATGTCATAACAAAAGTCTTGAACGGGCAAAAATAAGAAAAAGGGTCATATCCACATTTACGCACACACATTTATATCCACATCCCCCTTCCCATCCACATTCACACACATTCACATTGGCATCATCACCTGCAAACAAAAATTCGCATCCACATTCACATACACATTCATATCCACATCCACTTTCACGTCCATATTCACACACACATTGACATTGAAATCATCTTCTGGAAAAAAAAATCATATCCGCATTCACATACACATTCATATCGGCATCCACACCTGTCAAAAAGATTAATTCAGATACACATTCCCCTCATCCCCCTCCCCTCCCCTCCCATCACCCTCCCACCCTCCCTGTGTCTGTGTGTGCGTGTGTCTGTGTGTGAGAGTGAGAGTGAGAGAGGGCGGGATCAGGGAGAGGGGGCCGAGCCCCTCCCCCTCCCTATGTCTGTGTGTGGCCCCTCCCCTCCCATCACCCTCCCACCCTCCCTATGTCTGTGTGTGCGTGTGTCTATGTGTGAGAGTGAGAGTGAGAGAGGGCGGGAGCAGGGAGAGGGGGCCGAGCCCCTCCCCCTCCCTGTGTCTATGTGTGGTCCCTCCCCCTCCCTGTGTCTGTGTGTATGAGAGTGAGAGTGAGAGAGGGTGGGAGAAGAGAGAGGGGGGTGAGCCCCTCCCCCTCCCTCTGTCTGTATGTGTGAGAGTGAGAGTAAGATAAGACAGGAGCAGGGAGAGGGGGTCGAGCCGTGCGTGTGTCTGCCTGAGTGAGAGAGGGCGGGAGGGTGGCCAACGGGAGAGGGAGAGAGGGGAATACCTGCGGTGGGGGGTATCCGCCTGAGCTCACCGCCACTGCTGCCGGAGCTCACCGCCGCCGCTGCGCCCTCACTGCTCGTGCCTCCTCCACTCGCCCCTCACCGAGGTCCCTGGGTAGCTCCGCCGCGCCCGCCCGCCCTTGCCACTCCCCACACTTCTGCCCTCGTCCCTGGGTAGCTCCGCCCATCGCCGGTGCTAGGAAGAAGGAGGGTGAGAGAGAGGGCGGATGAGTGAGAGAGAGAGGGAGAGAGATTGAGAGGGGCGTGAGATCGTGAGAGAGGAGAGGGAGATCGAGAGGAGGAGGAAGGGGGAAGGAGGAGAGGAGGAGGGGTTAGGGCCCCCAAAATTTTCAATTTTCATTTTTTTCATTTGCCACCATTTTTTCTCTTTCTTTTCTCTTTTTATTTTCATTTTCACCATTTTTTCATTCATTCATTCATCATTTTTTCTCATTCATTCATTCATTTTTTCTAATAGGATAAAATCTCACTCAATATAAAATATCATTACATCTAAAAAAAGAAATTTAATATTTATTATTTAGAGATCCGAAGATCTGTAATTTAGAACATTTCTACTTTATTTATGAAACGTAACACGGGACCCACGGAAACGCTCCGACACCCGTGAATGTTAGAGTGGGAGAGAGCAGTGGCACCGGTGATGGGGAGCTAGGGCTCCTCGCGGGGGCATGTTGGACGCACTCAGAATAATAAAAAAATATCATTGTATCTTTTATCGGTTTTATCGTGCGAGGGCGTGCCAGTCACGTGTGTGACAATGTGTTCGGGTTCCAAGACTGGGATGGTCTGGAACCCATGGTGTGCTTCGTCTAACTAACCAGACGATGGTGGGTATCGGGTTGGGACTGGAGACCCGTCATGCCATAAAGGTGTTGGACTCACTCAGAATAATAATAAAATATTGTGGTATCTTTTTATTGGTTTTATCGTGCAAGGGCGTGCCAGTCACGTGTGTGACAATGTGTTCGGGCTTTGAGACTAGAGTGGTCCGACGCCCGGGGTGCGCTCCGTCTGACTAACCAGACGATTATGGGTATCGGGTCGGGACTGGAGACCCACCGCGTCATAAAGGTCACGACGTTAATTACATCCCCTCGGAGAGGGGAAAACCTTTGATTAATCACCAAGAAATGGGGCCTCATGGCCTGAAAATCAAGATTCATGAAACGAATGGAAATTGAGTGAAGAACATTGAGATCCCCTTTATTAGGGTCCGAGCAATTATTCGAAGTCATATCGGTCATGTATTGACCGTTTTATATTCGGACGAGTGTCCGGGTTGAAAATCATCATAAACGTTTTGATAAGATCAAAGCATTGAACAATTATTCGAAGTCATATTGGTCATGTATTGACCGTTTTATATTCAGACGAGTTGTCCGGGTTGAAAATCATCATAAACGTTTCGGTAAGATTGGAGCATATGTATGCGGGGACATGGCAAGTTCAATAGATGAGGGAGTGGCGAAATCAATTGAATTCCATCCCAACGGGTCAAATTCCACAAGTTCTTGGCCCGGCGCGAGGTCCTGCAACGGCCATAACGGGGCAATCCTCGTGAGCCGGGCATGCCTTGCAAGGGCATCTTTGGTGTTTCCCCTTACTCGGGGTCGAAGGGAAGAAATCCAGACAATTCGCCATTAAATATTTTAATGGGGGTATTTTATGAGCTTTTTATCATTTATGATATTTTTTCTATCATTTTTGCAAAGTTTTTTATTATTGTTATACATGTTACACTCATTAATTATCATTTTTATGATTTTTTTATTTTCCCAATTATTTTATCATTATTATATTGTTACATTTATTAATTATCATTTTATCGGTTCTTTGTCATTTTCATAATTATTCTATTATTATACTGTTACATTTATTAATTAACATTTTTATGATTTTCCTTCTTCTTTCTTATTTTTTTTCTCTTTTTTGGTTCATCTTTCATATGTTCATGCATGGGTGATAAGTAAATGACAAGGGTGATAAATATATGACATGGGTGACAAATGGCCTTTTAAGGGTGACAAATGGCCTTTTAAGGGTGACAAATAGATGACAGGGGTAACAAATAACTTGTTAAGGGTGACAAATATATGCTTTGGGTGATAAATAGATGCTTTGGGTGACAAATAGATGCTTTGGGGTGATAAATATCTTCTAAGGGTGACAAATAGGCCCTAAGGGTGACAAATGAGTTCTAAAGGTGAAAAATGGAAGGTTTGGGCTAACAAATGCACAACAGTGGTGACAAATAGATAGATAAGGGTGAAAAATAGATGGTTTGGCTAACAACTGTACAAATTTGGTGACAAATGGGTATCAGGGGTAACATATAGATGACAGAGGTGGGCTGAGTCGACTCTATGCCAAGATGGAGTCGACTCCACCTACACCGGACCCCCCCTTTTTTTGACAAAGGTGGGTGATAAGTGCTATATTTTACATCATAAGGTGCATCATATTCATCATCTTTGAGCATTAAATGAATAAAGTTGTGCTACATGAGTAGTTAATTTCATTCTCATCATTATTTGAGTTTGCATGCATCTTATCATCTTTTTGAGCTAAAATGGCCATGTAAGAAATATTCAAGAATTTACACAATTATTTAAAAATCATTTCTGGATGAAAAATGTTAATATTTTGAATTTTTAGGAAATAGCGACCTGATGGGTAGACGCCAATTTGAAAAATATTTTTGGAAAAAAAGAAATAGCGACTGACCGACAGGGCGCCAATTTATTTTACTGGAAAAAGGAAAAAAAGAAATAAATAATTCGCGACTGAGTGAAGAGGCACAATTTCATTTATGAAAATAGAAAAAAAAGGAAAAAGCTGAAAAATATAAAAGAATGTGCGACCATTCACAAAGACGCCATTTCTTGGGGAAAAGAATGAGCGACAGGTCATATGGGCGCTATTTCCTCTATATGAAAAATTAGAGAGAAAATCGGAGAAAAATGGAAAAGAATAAGCGATTGTTTGAACAGTCGCTATTTCCTAGATTTATGAAAAATAGAAAGGAAAAAAAGAATTAGCGACTTCGTAGAAAGTCGTCATTTTTTGATTTATGAAAAAAGGAAAAATGGCAAAAAAAGGAAATAAAGAATGAGCGACCACGTGAGCAGTCACTATTTTAATCTGCGCCCGATGTCCCACTCGCCATTTTCAGAAGAGTTTGAAGTAAAACCGGCAGGTCCCATTCGAAGTTATCTTCTATTATTTGAGCTTATGTCGGCTTATTTGAGGAAAGGGGGACTCTGATCTTGGCAAGCTACCTCCTTTGATGAACCTCTGCTGCTGAAAAGTCAGATTTTGTGTTTATCTCGAAGGCCACGATCGTGGGTTTTTGCTGAACACTATATAAAGCTGTAGAGAGGGCCGATGGGAGGGTTAGATAGTTAGCCGCTTGGATTTTTAGCCTAGTTTTTCATGCACTTCTGTTCGTTCTTTCAATTTTCTTCCTTCTGCAAACTTCTTCATTTTTAAATTCTCTGCAAATCTCTATTCTTCACCTTCTTCAATTCTCCTCCGTTTTCAACTTACTCTCAATTTTTAAAGGTACGGTTCTGTACTTTTACTGTTCATCTTCTATTTTTCATAGTTCTTCTCTCTTAGTTTTCTCTCTCTTCTGATCCTCTTTTCCTCTTCTTGTCTTCACAAAAGTTGTTCTTTTTTAGTTGTTCTTCAAATTCTTCTTCTACCTCTTCTTCCAAATCCTTCTCGTTTTCAAGTTATTCTTCTATTTCAAAAGTTTAATTTTTAATGCTTTTTCACTGTTCATCCGCGGATCACCTCCTGTTCTTCCTAGTGTTTCACCATCTTTCTCTCATCTTCTGCTTCTGTGTTCTTCATCAATCTTCTTCATCTTTTTGTCCTCTACAACTTTCTCTTCTTCCACCTTCTCTAATTCGTTCTAATTTTAAAGTTATCTTTATTCTAATCTCCCTCTATTTTCAAAACTATTTTTACTGTGTTTTTATTTATCTCTCACCGTAGCCTCTCTTCCACTTGCTATCTCTCTCATCTCCTCTTTCAAACACACACACACACCTTGTTTAATTTATATTCCTTCTTCCATCTATCTATCTTCATCTTCCCATATTTCTTCACACATCCCCATGGCAGATCTTCTTCCTTTAGTCCTCTCGGCGGCGTCTACTTCCACGGCGGGATGAAATTCCAAGGCTCGGCACGGCAAGGAGACGACGGCTATTCATCATCATCTTGGCTACTATTTCTTCATTCTTCTCTTTTATTTCCAAGTTATATTTTTAATTTTCATAGAATTGTACTTGTCACCTTTCATAGTAATAAAGTTCAGATTTTGTGTAAATTGTGTTCTTCTTAGTTTTCCCCCTCTCTTTCCAATTTCTATTCTTAACCCTCTCATATTCTTTACTTAGTTTATTTTCATGTAATTTATTTTCATTAGTTTAATCTCGCTCAAACTTCAGATTTTTCAAATATAAGAATTCTCCTCCATGCTATTTTGAAAATATTTCTTCTCGTGGGATCGACCCGTATTCACCACTTTACTTGAATTTTAATATTTTTAAGTGAGTGAGTTCGGTATAATTTTAAATTGTGACACGACTTTTCAACGACGGGTTTGTGGTTATCAATTTTTGGCACCGTTGTCGGGGAGGAAATAATTTTTAATGGTTGGAAATTCTTGTATTTGATTTGTATATAGTTTTCTCATTTTTCTATTTTTATTTTGTAGGAAAAAAAATCAAAAAATCAAGAAATTCTTAAAAATTCAGACCTACAAATTGTCAGGAAATAATCTGTCATAGAAAGCGTTACTGAAGCCTGAAACTGTAGCAGAAAGCAGACATTCAGAAATTTCAAGAAATTCAAGCGTCGCTAAAGGTCAGTAAACGTAGGAAAATGTCATGTTTTTGAAAAATTCTGAAAAAATTGAAAAATTCTTGAAAAAATCCAAAAAAATAAGAAAACTAGAAAACACCAATAATATGATTGTAGGTCTTAATTTGCAATAGTTTTACATATTTTTTTACTATTTTTAGTTGATAGTTATATTTTCTTCATATTTCCTTTTGAATTTTTTTTTGAAAAAAGATAACTCTCTGAAAAAAAAATTCAGAAATCAGAAAATAAAAAAAATCTCATCATGTCACCATGCTTTCATCTTAGTTGCGTCTCTTTCGTGCATTTTACATTTTAGTTGATTTCTTATCTACTTGCATCATTATTTGAAAAAAAAATATTCTTTCTCTTCTCTTCTCTTTCCTCTTCTCAAGGGCAAGTTAGGATTCTTACACTCTTCTTGGACTTAGAAAGACCCTCCATTCAGCATTCCGTCTCTTTGGATTGAAAATTCCTTTTCCAAGATCTCCATAAGTCCTCGCACCCATGGATTCCCTCACAGACGCCGGGCAAGTTGTACAAAGAAGCACCTTGAAGGTAAATTACCGTCAGAAGGTTTCACATAAAAAAAGAAGAGAGTTTTGAAATTTATTACTATTTTAGAAAATTGGTGTCTAAGGCTAGAGGTTTCGTGGCAAATACTCAAGTGAGATTATGGTTAATTAATTAGGACCCTACGAAAGTAGGGGGAGCCTCCCACAACTCCACCTCTTACGTGGCCAATTGACCAATTTAGTAGTGAGTACCAATTTTTCTTTTCTTTGAAAAAAAAAGAAAAAAATCGTCATTTTGCATTCATATAGTGTTTAATTCATTGCATTATTTTCCTAACTCATTTACATATAAAACAAAAAAAACCACCATTTTTGCATACATAATTCATATAGTTAGAGTTGCATTTGTATTTATATTAAATTGTTTTTTCAAAAATTAAAAATCTAAAAATAACTATTTCTCTTTGGACCCTTTTTACATTGTAAGCAAGGTAGGAGATCCCTACACCCATATTTGTTAGGGCCCATTAGTGAGATTGAGAGGTTAGTGTATTCTAGAAATCATCTACAACCTAACCTCATGGAGAACCAAAATCAAGTGCAACAAGTTGCTCCTAAATAGATGAAGGACTATTTCATGCCTAATCCAACCGTCCTTCTATTTTCAAGCACCTCAGAACCAGGCGGTTCAATATGAAATCAAGTCCAGTACCATCCAAATGTTGTCATCTTTCTATGGCAATACCATTGAAGATCCATATAAACATCTTGATGAATTCTTCCAGATATGCTCAACTGTCAAAATCCAGAACTTTTCTGATTATGCTCTTAAATTGACTCTCTTTCCTTTTTCCCTCAAAGATAAGGCTAAATATTGGTTAGGTGCCTTGGGTAGATCCATTGATATATGGACGGAAATGTAAAAGAATTTTTGAAGAAATTCTATCCCATATGGTGAACCAATACCATGAGGAGAGTCATAACTGGATTCACATAAAACCTTAGAGAACAAATCCATGAAGCGTGGGATAGGTTGAAGGATTTGCTAAGGAAATGCCCCCACCATGAATTATCAAGATGGCAAATTGTCTAGGCATTTTTTGAGGGTTTGACAGAAAACTATAGACATATGGTGGATGCTTCATGTGGGGGAGCATTTATGAGTAAGAGCGTGGACGAGGCCTATGATTTATTTGAGATGCTTAGTGAAAATTCCATTAGTCATGTCTCACTCTCATCTTATGAAAGAATGATTGGGCCATCTAAGAGGTCAGAGCTATATGAAGTTAAGAACCAAGGGGAATTTGAGAACAAGATGGATATTAATGCCATAACTCAGAAATTGAATAAAATAGATTTGTTAGCTCAGAAGATGGAAAAGGTTGATTTAGTAGCCCAAAAGTTAGATCAGCTGCTATCTAGGCAGGAACCTTCTTCTTCTTTTTCTGCTCCTCAATCTCAACCATTCTCAGCTCCCACTAATGAAGAAATTTGTGCTTTATGTTCTAGCCCTAATCATGCTGTCACTGATTACCCTACGGCGGCCCAGCTTCCCCCGTTCATCCAAGAACAAATCTTTGCTGCTCAGGGTGTGTCCAAACCTACTTTTGATCCTTATTCTAACACCTATAATCTAGGTTGGAGAAATCACCCTAACTTTTCTTAGAAACCTCAGCAAGGTCCACCTATGCAAGTTAATCCCTCAAATCAAGCTGTTCCAAAACAAGCCTTTCAAGTGCCAAGTCAGTCTCACCAACATTTTCAACCTCATTTTCAACAAGCTCAACATCAACCATTCCATCAAGTTCAGGCCCCGTATCATCAAGCTCAATTTTCTCAGGGCCAACATCATCAATATCTTCCTTATAATACATTCAATCAAGCTCAAAATCAGTATCAGCCACCTCCTCCTTAGCCCAACTTCGAGGATAGATTCGACCAACTCCAACAACTTCTGCTTTCTCAGAATCAATCCATTCAAGCTTAACAACAACTCATTCAATCTCAGCAACAATCCATGGCTAAGTTGGAGGGTCAAATAGGGCAATTAGCTGCTAGCAATATAAGGAGAGATGTCGGTCAACTTCCTAGCCAACCTGTGGCTAACCCCAGAAACCAACCTCCAGGCTTTCACCAAAGCGCCCCTCTTCTGCCTCAACCAAACCAACCTCAGCCTCCTCCTACTATGGGCCCTCAATCTGAGAAAGCCAAAGCTATATCTACCCTTAGGAGTGGGAAGATTCTAGATGATCCATATCAGGCTAAGGATGTTAGAAGTAGTTCAGGCCATGAAGCCCAAGAAGAAAGTGATAGTGAAGATGAGGAGCCGGTGATTATGCAAGAGAAAAAGAAGTTGGAGGGGGGAGATAAGAAGCTGGATAAAGGAAAATCAAAGGTTGATGGAGAAGGACACCAAGAGTATGTTCCTAAGATCCATTTTCCTGATGCTCTGAAGTCAAAAGCTCAAAAGAAAAAGTTGGTTCAACATGAGGAATTAGTGGAATTGTTTAAACATGTGAATATCAATATTCCACTATTGGACGCAATTAAGCATGTGCCAGCATATGCAAAGTTTTTAAAAGAGTTATGCACTCCGAAGAGGGAGCCGAAGGCAATAACTCAAAAGATCCATTTATCTGAAGATGTTAGTGCTGTGGTGATGAATCACTTACCTAAAAAGTTGAAGGACCCCGGAGCTCCTCTAATTTCATGTGATATAGGTGGAGTTACATTTGATAAGACATTGCTAGACTTAGGTGCTAGCGTAAGTTAGATTTGGTAATGAGGTTACTATGATTGGTTGTATTAAGAGAAGGATTTTGGCTTCAATTTCTTTTGCTCTGGATAAGATGAAGTTCCACAGTCCTTTATATGCAACACAGGCCAGCAGGTTATCTCTTTTCCATCTACATCCTCGGGTGGAAACCAAATGGCCGTGCCCAATTTTTTGCAGACTAGCTTCCCACAATCTTTCACTCCATGTAGATGGGGCTTCGAAAGGAAATCCAGGTAGATGTGGTGGACGGGGGCTGTGCTAGAGATTCCTGTGGCAGGCTTGTCTTTGGTTTTGCTTTTAACTATGGGTATGGCATCAGTCTTGTGGCTGAAGCAAGAGCTCTTCATGATGGGCTATCCATTGCTAAGTATGGAGGTTATAATTTGGCAGCTGTCTTCTCCGATTGTGCTATTCTGGTTGAAGCTATACAGGTCCGGGTGGCTCCTAGCTGGACTATTCTCCCTTGGTGGAAGAGAATATTAGATCTTCTCCAAGAATGCAACTATTTTGTACAACATGTATATAAAGAAGGCAATAAAGTGGCAGACTCCCTGGTGTCCTATGCTTGTGGTGTTCAGGATAACCAATTCTTTTTACATGTAAGTGATCTCCCACGGATGGCTAAGGGGGCATATAGGATGGACCTAGCTGGATTGCCTTCTTTTCGATGTAGATAGCTATGAGGGCATCAGTTGAGGTTCATGTTTTTTGGTTTCCTTTTGTTCATATAGTTTTTGGCCTATTTGCCGAGTTGTATTCTTTCCATTGGCTTTTTCAGGGGTATGCCCCGTAGCCTCTGTATACTTTCTTCTACATCAATAAAATCTAAGGCCGCAGTCTCAGCCTGGGGGAGTGAGAACATCCTTCCTTTTTGAGGAAGGGTGCACTCGACTGGTTGCTGACTCTGGTTGGTCGGTTTGATTAAAAAAAAAGGTGCTAGCGTAAATCTTTTGCCCACCTTTATATATGAGCAATTTAATCTGGGGGAGTTGAAGCCCACTTCTATAATCCTTCAGCTGGCAGATCGATATGTGAAAACTCCGAGGGGTTTACTAGAAGACGTTGTTGTGAAGGTACATGAGTGCTATTTCCCGGTGGATTTTCTCATTTTGGATATGGCCTCATCCCAGGAATTGAAACACACGCCAATTATTTTGGGATGACTGTTTCTAGCTACGGCAAAGGTCAACATAAACTGTGCCACAGGAATGATGGATATATCATTCGGAGGTGAGAAGGTTTCTTTGAATGTATTTAGAGCATCCCAATATCTGAAACAAGATGAGGAATGCAATGTTATTGATATTTTTGAAGAATTGATCGATGAAAAGTCGGATGATGTAAATGATACCTTAGAAGAGGGTAGCATGCTGTAGGATTCTCTATTCTCTTATGCACCCTATTCTAGGATAGAGCCACTCCCTCCATTGGAAGCTGAACCTGTTCTTCCATCTTTGGATCAGCCGCCCATTCTTGAATTGAAATCTCTACCAGATTCTTTAAAATATGCTTATCTGGGCCGCGACCACACTTTGCCTGTAATTATTGCTTCCACTCTCACTTCTGCTTAGGAATCTCAACTTTTAGATGTCCCTTAGGAGCACAAGGGGGCGATAGGTTGGTCTGTGGCGGATTTGAAGGGTATTAGTCCAGATGTGTGCATGCATTATATTTATTTGGAAGACAATGCCAAGCCAAGCAGAGAGATACAACGCTGGCTGAATCTAAACATGAAGGAGGTAGTCAAGAAAGAGGTTGTAAAGTGGCTGGATGCTGGGGTTATATATTCCATTTCAGATAGCAAGTGGGTCAGCCCCATGCAAGTTGTTCCTAAGAAGTCAGGGCTGACGGTTGTTACCAATGAGAAAGGAGAAGAAGTGCCCATGAGGTTGCAAACGGGGTGGAGAGTTTGTATAGATTATAGAAAATTGAATTCGATGACAAAGAAAGATCATTTCCCACTCCCGTTTGTAGATCAAATTCTGGAAAAGCTGGCTGGGCAGAAGTATTTTTACTTTTTGGATGGTTATTCCGGGTACAATCAAGTTGCTATTTACTCAGAGGATCAAGAGAATAACATTCACGTGTCCTTATGGCACGTTTGCTTTTAGAAGAATGCCGTTTAAGCTATGCAATGCCCCAGCCACCTTTCAGTGGTGTATGATGTCTATATTTTTTGAAATGGTAGGTGGATTTCTGGAAGTGTTTATGGACGATTTCTCTGTGTTTGGTACTTCCTTTGAGAATTGTTTAGAAAATCTAACGCGTAGGTTCTAAAGAGGTGCATTGAATCAAATCTTGTGTTAAGCTGGGAGAAGAGCTATTTTATGGTTAGAGAAGGAATAGTTTTAGGCCATGTGGTTTCAGAGAGAGGGATAGAGGTTGATAAGGCTAAAGTTGATTTGATTTCCAATCTTTCTCCTCCTTCTTCTGTCAAACAGATTTGATCTTTTCTCGGCCATGCTGGATTCTATCGTAGATTCATCAAAAACTTTTCCACCATTGCTCGTCCTCTCACTCAATTACTTGCTAAAGACACTACCTTTACCTTTGATGATTCCTATCTTGAGGCATTTAATTCCTTGAAAGCTGCCTTAACTCAAGCTCCAATTCTGCAATCTCCAAATTGGTCGCTACCTTTTGAAATCATGTGCGATGCCTCAGACTATGCCATTGGAGCTTGATGTGTATGGGGTCATGAAGTGTGCCTTGCATATGGTTATGTTTTTGATGAAAACTAAGCTGGGAGTACCGTGCAGGTCGATACGCGTGTGAGGGCGCACGAGGGTGGTGCATGACGCGATGGGTTGCTGGGGAGTCCTGAGTTGGGCTCCGACTTATTGTGGAGTGGCTGGAGCATACGCGCCCACGAGGTGCTCGGGGAAATTCCCGACACGCATGTGTGGGCTGTATAAGGGTGTTGTGAGCTCCTGAAGCTTGCAGTTGGCCTAGACGGGTCTTCCTTTGACTTCAGAGGGATGTAAGGAGGTGACTCGGGGGTAGACCCCGGCCTCGTTGCTGGGTGCCACATGACGTGGCTTGTAGTCAGGGTGCCCCCGGGTCGGCTCGGGTAGCTGTGTTGAACGCGGGTGCACCCGCAAACTGAGTGATCGGGGGTGGGACCGATCGATTGTTGATGTTGCCATGGGTCACGGATAGCTGGTCAGGACCCTTGGTTGGGCCCGGTGACTGGGGCGTCGACATGATGATGCCGTTTGTCCGGTGGTCGGGGTGACCCTCGCTCCTTGGTGAAGAGTCATATGATGCCGTAGGCTGTTCTGAGTCCCGAGTTAACTCGGTTGTTGAAGCGTCTGTGGTGTGATACCGTATGCAGGGCATCCGGGGGTGATCCCCGAATCTTCATAGAGTGCCGTAAGTGTAGACACGCCAAAGTTGACGCTATGTTGATCAAATCTCATGTCACTATGTTGACGCCCCAAAGTGAACTTCAATACATTCATAATATGAAGTTTTTCTATTTTTATGTGTTTTTGGTTTGATCTTTGCATTTTTGTGATTCGCGACCTGAAGAGGGGCGTGTTTTAAATAGCGACCTTATCTAGGGCGTGTTCAAAAGAAAGGACGACCAAATGTCAGGGCGTCAATTCCTAGTATTATCCGGTTTCAAAATAAATTCAAATTATTGATTAACGTCCTTCCTCAGGGCGTGTTTTCAAGTAACGCCTTCATCTCAGGCGTTTTCTCATAATTTTCAAATAAAGTAAGTTTTATTGCCAAAATTAAATCCGAGAAGTGACGCCCTTGATCATGGTCGTGTTTTAAGTAACGTCTTGATGTAGGTCGTCAATTGTTGATTTGACGCCCTTCTGAAGGTCGTGTTTTATCCTTCGGTGTCGTGTTTGAGTATGCCTTTCCTGTGTAGTTCCTTGCCTCCAATGGTCTCCTTGCTCGAATTGGAACTAGAGTCCTGCCTTCTTTGATCATTGCCCGTTCTTATCTTCCCAAATTGAGTTTATCTTCGGTTGAAATCCTATATAAGGGAGCTCTGGTCGATCTTGACAGAGGTTACGAGATCAGACGATACCGAGGTCAGAGTTTCATACGTAGATGCTGAATTTACGGAGGCTATCCATCTTCTTCCTGTGCAATTTTTGGCTCTCTGCTTCCTGTTCTCCCTGCCAACAACATCAACTTTGGTTCACCCTTTACTGTCATCAGGGACAGAAGAGCTTTTGCTTATCTAGTTGCTTTGTTTTCATCGCATCATCACGTATATTGTTTTTTTTCTTTTCTTCATTTACATTAGCTTCATCATCCTTTTCCTTTCCCTAACTCTTTAGGGGTTTTAAAACAAAAAAAAAGGTGCGCATGTTTTATTCTCTATTCATCATCATATCATCTACTTGGGATTGATACTACATTCGCTTGGCTGATCCACCTCTTTTGTTTGTTTGTTTTATCTTTTTTGCAAGGGTAATCAATAAAGGAAAACCCCCTTCATCGGCCGGCCGATTGAAGGAGGAGGAGGAATTCACAATCCAGCCCGCGTTCTATTTTCCACCAGGTATTCGCGATCTTCTTTGTTTCTTCTTGAGGTAACCCCTCTGGCGATCACCCTCCTTAGTAGCACCACGTGCTTCTTTTCTTCATTATTATATCATCTCTCCCCCTTGTGTTTTCTCATATTTAATCCACTTTTCATGTGTGGATTTATCACAATCTACAAATTGGCGATCACGGTGGGACTTCACTGTTTTTCTTTTGATTACCATCTCCTATTGGCACCCACGTGTGTCCTTTCCTATTGGCACCCACGTGTGCCCTTTCCCCTCGGTACCCACGGTACCTCTCCTTTTGTGCCCCACGGGCACCCTCCACCGTGCACACTGCACACTCCCGGGATCAGCCAGTTTGTGATTGTTTGATATATTCCCTTAATTAACGCTACAACCAGAGGCACTTTTTCTTTTAACGCCTTCATACAGGGCGTTTTCTTTCTGTGTCACGTCTTCTGCCAAGGCATCTTTCATTATTCTACTACTTTTTATCACACTATCTGTGAATTCACGCCCTGCCCCAGGGTGCCCTTTTATTGCATAGCGCCTCACGTCAAGGCGCTTTTTCAGATTTGACGCCCTCTTGCAGAGGCGTCCTTTGCGATTATAGCGCCTCACCCAGAGGCGTGTTTTGTTTTCTCACTGCTGGCTCGTGGGCTTTCACAGTGATTCACGACAGTGACTCTGTCGTCTCTTTGGTTGATAGCGACCTGCCCCAGGTCGTCTCTTTCCTGCGTTTTTACAGAAACCTGCTTCCTGTTGCTGTCTGTGATTGTTGGATTGATTATTACATTGCTTGCCTATATTGCTGTGATCTGATCATATTATTTTGCATCTTGTGGCATTTGGTTGAGAGACCTCCTCTCTCTACACTAGGATTCCACACACCTCTCTTGGAATCGGGACAACCCTCCATTGAGCACTCCATCTCTCTGGATCGGAAATCCCTTTTCCAAGACCTCCGTAAGTCCCCGCACCCGTGGATTCCCTCACGGACGCCGGGCTGGTTGTACCCTTGAAGTACCCGGAGTATAGAGAACCTATCGTCGGTGAGGAGAGAGAAAGAATCTAGTTAACTCGGAGATCACACTTGGATAAACTAGGTTTCACTTTGCAAAAGAGGGAATTATTCTGCAATTTAATCCACTCTAATCTCAAGCGGAACACTAAAATCTTGCGTTCATCTCAACTTGGTTGCATAAACTTGCTTGGGTTGATTTGGCTTGTTTGGATTGAGTGGGTTTTGTTTGATAGTTCCTTTATAAGGCCGTCTCTCCTCTTAAACATGAAACTCCGTTCAGGTAAAATCATCAACATGGCAGGCTACGGATATTCTTATGATGATGAGGATGAGAATATTTTTGGTCAATATGAAAGTCCCCTCCAAGATTCCATCTATCATGAGGGAAATTACCCTCCTCCTCAGTCTCGTTATCCTCAAGTCCATGTGGTTGATACCACTCCTCAAGAGGTTGTGCCCTCTTCTCAGGCTGTGCCTTCCAACACTTCGGGGAATCCTTCCCCATCCTTCAATGTCACGGATTTAATTAATGCACTATCTCAGTTGGATGATTCCCAGCGGCAGGCAATTCAGGCCGCTTTGAAAGTCTGTTCCTTCTTCATCCTCCAATCCCCCTCCGGTCGAGAGTGGCCATCACCCCGTTAATGACCAGGCGGTCCTGCATAAACCTCCTTCCCGTCCACCAACGCCCGGTATGGCCATGTCAGCCCAACAGGCGAGCCACTCTGCGGTTAGGCCCCAATTTCCCCAACCTCCCCGAATTCTACGGACGCCTATACCGCATTCTTTTATTCAAAATCCGGCCCCAGTCGAGTCCGACACTAATGTTCTACTGCTTCAGAAGTTGGCAAGCATGGAAGAGCAACTGAAGAAGGTCACTACGGCTAAGAATGCCCCAGAGATCTCTCTCCCTACATTGCCGGTCTTCCACTTACCACCATCTGAGATGCCGAACTTTCGGCGATATAATGGGACTGGTAACCCTTTTATTCATTTGAAGGATTTTATGTACGAGACCTCCTTTTGGCAAGACAATAAGGCCTCTTTGGCTTACTTATTCAGGAGATCTCTGGAGGGGCCAGCCCTTGAATGGTTCTATTCATTGGATCTTGTTGATGCCGGTGACTTTGATATCGTTCAGAGGAAGTTCTTGCAGAAGTACAGAGACCGGGTCGGACCCTCCCTCTCACTCATGGACCTGGTTGCGGAAAAAATGAAGCCCGAGGAAGACTTCATAATGTTTGCTGATAGATGGCGGTTGATGGCCGAGAAGCTGAAAGATACACTGTCGGAACAAGAACAAGTCAAGATGATAATTTCCAATGCAACTCCTCAGTTCCGGCATATCTTGGCCATGAATAGGTTAACCACCATGGAGGAGCTCTATGAAAGGGCTCGTTATATCCAGACGCAGATGAAGGATTCGCCCATTATGGGCATGTTTGAGCCGAAGCCACGGCTATTCAAGAAAACCACAACTGTCAACAACAGCGGGCCCACGACGGAGGGCACTATTGCAAATGAGCAGGTTGGCGTAGTTGGCCACCCTCACCACCAAGCGAACCCACGACCTAACCCACCTCCACCACAAAGCCCCCATTTCAACTCCACTCCACAACGCCAATTCTCACCCCAACATTCCTTTGCTTCACCGTAAAACCAAGCGCCCCGTGCTAACCCTCCAGCTCCGCAACAGTACCACCAGGTACCACCACCTACCAACTATGGCCATCAACAACAACGGAGACCACCACTTGGCCCCAAAAGGGACCACTACCCTCCACTACTAGAAAGTCTCCCGGATATTTTCAATGCTTTAATGGCCGCCAATTTGCTCATGTTACCAAGGGAAAGAACAGTGTGGCCCGCTAATGTTGACACATCCCGTTACTGCGCTTTCCATCGTGCACCTGGTCACAACCTTGATCGTTGCTTCCACTTCAGAGATTACATTTATGACCTAAATGACCAGGGTGACATCAATTGGGATGAGATGAGACAATTTATCGCCACCATGAAAGAAAGAAGGTCTCCTCGGCAGCAACAGCCACAGCAACCAGCTCCACAGCAGCAACAACGAGCTCCAGCGCCTCAGCACGATATGGGGATCGTCCACAATCCACTGCCGGAGCACCCGCCAAACCAGCACGTAAACCCTGTCACGTCTCTCTATGAGGTGGAGAGAGGGCAGGGATGGCATGAAGAAAACGCCTCTGTCGGGGCACTTCATCATAATCAAAATCAACCTCCGCGCCTCTTGCGCACCCCTTCTTCTTCTCCTACCCCTCAATTGGGCCGATCTCTTCTGCGCCCCGTTAATCCACCTACCTCCGCCTATTCTCCGACCTTGCCGGTTCGCCCCCTTCTTACACGCTTACCACCTCCACAGCCTACGCCACAACAAAACCCATCCACCACCAACCCTTTGCCATTGCCATCTAGGCCACTCCTCATCCGCCCATCGCCAACGCCCACTGCACACGCCACCACTACTCCTTCACCGGCAAGGATCCCCCCACCATCGGTTCCACCACCTTTTTTACCCAGAACTCTTCTCATTCCACCCCCCACCAATTCCCCCCGCATACGGGTATCCCTTTCTACTCCTACGCCTCCTACCGGGGCACCAACACCCTCTATGGGGATTCCCTCTGCGGGAACTCACGCCCCGCCACTTCTTAACACCAACACACCTTCTTCTTCTTCTAATCCTCCTCCCACACTTGCCCCGACAGAGGCACGTCAAGGCGTGGCGCCGCTCCGCAGTGGGCGGATGTTCCACCGTATTTTTCCACAGAGAGAGCTAGAGCCCGTACAGGGGCCGCAAGAGCAAGAACAAGAACAAGAGTCAGTGCCAGGGACTCAGTATGATTTGCTAAAACACTTGGACCGAACCCCAGCAAGGATTTCAATCCTGGAATTAATTAAAAGATCCACCACTCATCAGCTAGCTTTGAAAGAATATCTGCAAAAGGTGATGGTCAATGAGGACATTCCAGTTGAGCAGATAGTCACGATTTTAACGCCCGCTAGCAGTCAGCCGGCAATTACTTTCCATGAACATGAACTGGCGCCACTCCCAGCAAGAAAGTACGCTCTATGCATCACAGTTGACATTAATAAGGTGGCTGTTAAGCAATATCTGGTGGACACTGGGGCATCCATCAATGTCTTGCCACCTAGCACCTTAAAGTTGTGTGGCATTCCGGAAAGCCAAATTCGACCGTCCACTATCACAGTCACTGCATATGATAACACGAAGAAACCTCCTCTAGGCATGATTACGTTAAAAGTAAGTTTGGGTCCTGCCGCCATCACAGCAGATTTTCACATTCTGGATATGGATCCGACATTTAATGGCATTCTGGGACGCCCCTACATTCAGCAACTCGATGCGGTGCCCTCCACAAATCACCAATGCCTTAAATTCCCACACAAGGGCCGCATTATTAAAGTTACCAGTATGCCGATTTTGCCAGAGGAGGATATTCACGTGGCTTCATCAGTTCCATCCATGTGGCCGGCCAACAAGCCACTATTATCTGTGCTGGACGTCCCTTGTCCACGACCAATGCCAGAAAAAGTCACAACAGTTGCTATGACACCCCTGCCTCCCAAGGGGAAAAAGAAGAAAACAATGATGAACACCTCTGGCTGGAACATCTTGATGAAAATGGGGTATCAAAATGGCAAAGGTCTGGGTGCCAATTGTCAAGGCAGGATTAGGCCTGTTAAACCTCAGAAGCTGATTACACGAGGTGGCCTAGGCTACAAAGGGCCAGGCAAAAACAAAGATGAACCATGGGCATTTATGACATCCACATTAAAAACAGATCGCCAGCCGCTCACTTGGACATTGAAGACACATTTTGTCACGGGTGGCTTTCAAAATAAGGAGCAAACTACCATAATTACTTCCATATTAGACTATCAGGATGTTCATGCTAGACAGTTTGCTCGTCATATTGCCCCGTTGGCCACATACAAAGCCTTAGCGTCCTTAAGGCCTGACAAGAGAAGGAAAATGGATGATCCAGAATGTGACTGGTACAGGTGGTTCGATATGCAGGATATTACTATTTCTTTGAGCCGCCTCTTCATGCCGACTGATCCAGAATGGCCACCACTTATTCATGAATTGATTGAGAAGCCGGCCGTAATTACAGATAAGAGACAGTTGCTGAGTGACTACACTGATACTGGAGAGCCAGATGTTCCGTTTGAAGAAGGTTTCACCGTGGACAGGCTGTGGGCCGGCCTCTTTTCTCTCACTTCCATGCATCCATCTGTGCTTGCTTCTCTATATTCTCATCGGTTTGGTCGCGTGCCAAGACCGCCTCCGATTATAATCAATTTGTCTCCAGATTCAATCCAAGTTTCTCTCACAATTCCTTCTTCGCTCCTCGAGCGATTTTCTAAACTCTCCATCACGCCCCCGCGCGGGCCATCACTGATTCAACCTTTCTCTGATCTGGCAATTTCCACTCCTCCTGCTATCCTCCCTGCACACTGCTTTCTTCTTAAAATAGAAAATAAAAATGAAGAAAAAGACAAAAATGAAAAAAAAAAGCCAAATTCCCAACTTTCCAAACCTCCATTTCCGTTGAGGAGACCTCCTATTTTTCTTCTGAGTGCGTCCCGACCCAGGGGCCGCTCCTTCAAGATTCATTGCTAAATCTTTTCTCCCCCTCTGGTGAGGGGACTTCCTCTGTATTACCTCCTGTATCCACTTTTTCACCTCCTTCCCTTCCTTTTTCTGATCAAGCTAGTTGCTCCTCCTCTTCTTCTGCTAACGCTAAAATTCAAGGGGTAGATTCACATAAGAAGTCCAAGGGTAAGCAGATTCCCCATAGGTTTCTGTTGGAGTTAGCTATCAGATGCCAGGCTTGTTTAGCTCTTCCTGAATTTATAAAGAATCCAATCATCCTGCCAGAGTTAGAATATGAGGATGCTGTTGTTTCTTATGAGGGTTTGGGTGTCTATGAAATTATGAATGACGAAGACCCTATTGAAGAGGGGGATGAAAGTTATGAAGAATATGAGGACGAGGCTGATGCTTTTGCTAGTGGCATAAGACGATTTGACGAACCGTCAGCCTCTGTAGAAGAGCCTACCAAAGAAATTAATTTGGGTACCGAGGAAGACCCTAGGATTATCCTCATAAGCAAGAATTTACCGCCCTCCGAAGAGGAGGCGCTCATTTTGGTCCTGCAAGAATACAAGGACACGTTCGCATGGAGTTATGAAGATATGCCTGGTTTAGACCCTGTGCTCGTTGAACACCGCCTTACACTTAAGCCAGGGTCTGTGCCGGTCAAGCAACGGTTGAGGCGTTTCCACCCTAATATGGCTTTAAAGATGAAAGAAGAGGTCGACAAGCTCCATAAGGCTAGATTTGTTAGAGTTGTCCTCTATCCCAATTGGGTGGCTAACATCGTCCCGGTTATGAAGAAAGATGGAAAAGTTCGGATTTGTATAGACTTCCGGGACCTCAACCGTGCGTGTCCTAAGGATGACTTCCCCCTCCCTCATATTGATGTTTTGATCGATAATACGGCAGGATTTGAGACTCTCTCTTTCATGGATGGCTTCTCAGGTTACAATCAAATTCGTCTGGCTGAAGAAGATCAAGAGAAGACATCATTCACTACACCATGGGATACTTATTGTTATGTGGTCATGCCTTTTGGACTTAAGAATGCTGGAGCCACCTATCAGAGGGCTATGATGGCGATTTTTCATGACATGATTCATATTTATATTGAGGTGTATGTGGATGACCTGGTTGTGAAATCAAGGACAAGGATTGAGCATCCTGGGGTTCTAGCTAAGGTCTTGCAAAGATCACGAGAATATCAATTGAAGATGAACCCCAAGAAGTGCGTATTTGGCGTTTCTTCAGGGAAGTTGCTTGGTTTCATTGTTAGCAAGAGGGGAATTGAAGTTGATCCCAACAAGGCAAGGGCCATTAGAGATATGCCTCCTCCCAAGAATTTGAAGGAAGTTCGAGGATTAATCGGGAGGTTGCAATTTATTCGCCGCTTCGTCTCCCAGCATTCACAAAGATGTAGGCCGTTTTACGAGCTTACTAAGCCAGGAGTCAAGTTTAATTGGGATGACAAGTGTCAGGCAGCCTTTGACGGATTGAAGGATTATTTGGCCAATCCTCCTGTCCTGAGGCCGCCGATTCCAGGCAAACCACTTATTCTCTATGTCTCAGTCCTGGATGACTCTGTAGGTGCTGTCTTAGCTCAAGTGGATGAAGAAGGTAAAGAGAGGGTAGCGTACTATTTGTCTAAACTTCTTAACCCCTGTGAGTAGAGGTATTCAGCCATGGAGAAGACTTGCGCTGCTTTGGTCTGGGTAGTTCAGAAGTTAAAGCACTATTTCCTAGCTCACGAGATTCACCTCATTGCTCGCATGAATCCGATTAAATTCCTCCTTGAAAAATCTGTCCTCACTGATCGATTAGCACGCTGGCAAAGCTTCCTCTCTCAGTTTGATGTCACTTACATTCAACAGAAAGCTATCAAAGGTTACGCCATTGCCGAACACCTTGCTCATCACCCACTCCCTCGTTTTGATCCTGTCAATTCGGAGTTTCCAGATGAAGAACTGATGTCCATTAATCAACCCCACGATCCTATATGGACATTACATTTTGATGGAGCTCTAAATTCTCAAGGAAGAGGGATCGGCATGGTTCTTTTAACACCAGAAGGGGTCACCATCCCATTTGCTGCTCGGCTCACTTTTCCCGCCACCAACAATATAGCTGAGTATGAGGCTCTTTTGGCCGGTCTTCAAACCGCCCATCGATATGGTGTCACCCATTTGAGGATTGTGGGTGATAGTCAGCTCATTCTGCGCCAGGTGCTGGTCAAGTGCCGCACTATCAATCCTAAGCTCAAACCCTACCAGGAACTCGCTTCAGCTTATGCCAAACTCTTCACCAAATTGATCTTCGTCCATGTTCCTCATAGCCAGAACATCCTAGCTGACGCTCTTGCTTCTTTGGCCTCTGCTTTAGTCTTCCCTCCTGAGCGTGATTTTCATGTTCCTCTAATTCATCTGCGTGACACGCCAGCTATTAAGGATCGTGCATTCCTCGATATTAGGGATAAGGTGCTTGAGAAGGACAAGCAGAAGGAATCTTTTAAAGGCAAAGAGGTCATGCTTTTAGACTGGGAAGAAGAATTGGCTGACGAAGAGAAGCCTTGGTATTATGAGATTGCCAGATATTGCAATGATCAGTCCTATCCCGAGGAAGCCACTGCAGAAGAAAAGAAAGTAATTAGAAGAGTGGCTCAGCGTTATGTTTTGGTTGGAGGTGTGCTCTATAGGAGAGGGCTCACCGGTGTTTTATTAAGATGCCTCGACGATGATGAATCTTGGAAAGTTGTGGAAGAGGCGCATTCTGGAGTATGTGGTGGTCATGTGAATAGCCAGATGCTAGCTAAGAAGATCCTTAGGCTAGGTTTCTATTGGCCAACTCTAGAAGAGGATTGTTCCATCTATGTTCGAAGGTGTGTTAAGTGCCAACTGCACGCCGACAAGATTCATTCTCCTGCTTCTTCACTCCATCCTCCTCCCCATGGCCTTTCTCCATGTGGGCTTTTGATATCATTGGACCTCTTGGTGATTCGAATCTCCTGACCAAGCAAAAATCGTTCATCCTCACGGCAACGAAGTACTTCACCAAGTGGGCAGAAGCGGAAGCTTACGTGGAGATTAAAGCGTCAACCGTCTGCAAGTTTATAATGAAGAACATCATCGCAAGGTTCGGCATCCCGAGCACCATCATCACCGACAATGGACCTCAATTTATCTCTCAAGAAATCAAGGATCTCTGCAACAGGTATAACATTGCATTGCATCATTCTTCTCCCTATTATCCGCAGGGCAATGGCCAAGCAGAGGTAACTAACAAAACTTTGATAAAAATTGTCAAAAAGACGTGTGAGGCTAATAAATTTTCGGACTGGCCAGATAAGCTAGTTGAAGCTCTCTGGGCCTATCGCACTTCCATTCGAACCCCCACTGGGCAAACCCCTTTCGCCCTTACTTATGAAATGGAGGCGGTAGTCCCTTATGAGATTCTCATTCCCTCTCTACGAGTACAATTGGATAAGGAATTTTCTATGGATGAACATCGTGATTCACTCCTTACCCAATTGGAACTCCTAGATGAGAAGCGTCTAGTTGCCGCTGAGCATGCGCACGTTTATCAAAACAGGCTCTCACGTTTTTATCAAAAGAAAGTAATTGAGAGAAAATTTAAAATCGGTGAGATGGTAATTAAGAGGATTTTTGTAAAGCCGGGTGGCCCTCGTTCAAAACTCCAACCCAATTGGGAGGGACCGTTTGTTATAAAAGACGTTTTTCCTGGCAATGCTTATAAACTGATTAATGCTGAAGGAGAAGAGTTAACTCACCCTTGGAATGGTTTGTATCTTAAGAAATACTAACCTTGATTCAAAAATCCAAATATATATATATATATAGAATAATTTTTAAAATCCAAAATAAAAAAAACAACAAAAAAAATGAAAATTGATTCAAAAATCCAAAACAAAGTGGAATATTTCCAAAAACCAAAAAAATAGAAATTCCAAAAAGCAAATAAAAAATAGAAATTCTTCAAAATCAAAAAGAGATCAAAACAAAAGCTCTCAAAATTGGTGCCATGGCACACGAAGGATCAAGGTCCGAAAGGTCAAAATTCAAGATTCATTCATCAGTCTTACTAACTTAAAAGGGGGTTGACACCCACACACACCACATGCTTTATTCTTGAGCTCAAGCGGTGCAAAATCCGATGGAAAGTCAAAAACCTGACTAAAAGTGAAAGACAATACCCGTTCTTTTCTTCTTCGGCCCATAAGGGAGGAAGGGAGACCTCGGGGTAGACACGCCAAGCCTATCCGCCGCCCTAGTAGGTGGAAGTCAGGGCCCAAAAAGGAGCAAATGCCACAAAAGCCCAAGTACAATTAGGTTATTCATCAATGCAAATCAAATTCAAAGTGAAAGTCAAGTTGTGAAAAGAAAAGCATGTCAAGAGGGCAAAGTCCCCGCAAGGAAAACCTTGGGCGTATGCGTGCAATATAAAAGAGGTAAAAAGGCAACAAATTTTCCTACGCCAAAGACCGAACCCCAACAGGCATAGGGTAGGGGAGGTAACTTTACCTTGAGCATCTCAGAATCCCTTATGGGCTTCCCTTATATTTTCTTCCATCCTTTCTATGTGGTAAGTCACGAACTGGCAGGATGGTCAAGACGGACTTAAGAAATTACACTGTGCGAAATCTCGAATACAAGTCAACTATGATCATGTCGACCCCCTTTTTAATTACTCAAGAAAGGTTAATGAATTTTAGATGGTGACCGTGTAGGACCCGGGGTCTTGATAGCCTTGTCAACCTTTTTGCAGAATAATTCAATTAACGCCTTTGGCTAAGGCACTTTTTATAGAATAAACGTCCTCGATTAGGTCGTCTCTTTCCGAATAACGTCCCTAAGCGGGTCGTTGCTTTTTCAAAAATCAGATTCCCTTTTAAAATTCACGCCGTCTTCTAGGGCGTCTTTGTGAGAACCACGACCTACTCTAAGGCGCGTTTTCCAGGAAAAATAACAAAAAAAATATATAAATGAGAGGAAAAAAGAAAAAATGCATTTCTTCACGATGTATGCTTGCATTCTTTTGCATGGGCATCTTTTACTTATGGTTTGCATATGCGTGCTTGCATGATGCATCTCCCCGTTATCAGATATTTTATTTACCTTGTTTGATTAAAGGCTTGGCCCCTTGACCCGCCATTAAGGTCAAAAGTAAAGGCACCCCTTGCTTATTGAGCAAGGGGCCAAGTCGAACAGATGAATTAACCTGTTTGTTCAAAGTGTGGATTACAGTCACAGAAACAGGGCAAAGCAAAGCAAAGACGAAGAACGTGGAAAGAGGAAAGTACACAAACACAAGTACGCAACCACACAAAGTGCTCAGGTAACAAAAAGATATCAATCTCATATATATATATATACATCATGAATGTCTGAGTACAAGCGTGAGGGTGAAGGAGTACAAGTAAGTCTCTCAGCTCTCGCCTCCACCCTCCTCTCTCCTACTCTCAACCTCCTCCTCGCCGTCCTGAGCTGGCGCTGGTGGAGGAGGCATGGGCCCCCATGAAGAAGCTGGAACCCGAACCTGACCCCCTGCCTCGCTCCTCTCTCGGAGGGAAGAGCCCGCCACAAAGGTGGAGCTGGTGAAGGAGTACCCCGCAGCCCGTGCTCGCTCACGCCCTCGCTGGAGACGCTCCTCAGACACTCGTAGCCGCTCCTGAGAAAGGATCAACTGGGTCCTCGAGTCTGCCAGCTCTCGCTCGCGTGCTGCTACCTGCTCCTGGTACCGGGCACGCTCCGCCTGCTGAAGCTCAAGGTGTCGGGCATGCTCCGTCTGGTACTCCTCCCGCTCACGAGCACGCTCCTCGCGCTCCCGGGCACGCTCCCGTCTCTCCAGCTCAAGGGCCACCCGCAGCTCGGCCACGTCCTGAGGCAGCTCCTCTCGACGCCTCAGGGACCTCTCTAGCTCTGAGATCCGCTGATCACGGATCGCCAACTCGGTACGTACCGCCTGAAGCTGAGTCGCCTGCAAACAGGTAAGCAAATCATCAATTCCATAATTAATGCAATGATTCAGTAATCTAGCAATTCAAGCAATACATGATTAAACCACTCACTTGTGTGCTCGTCGCACGGGAGCCCTCGTCAACGCAGGTAAGAGCGGCTCGAAGCTCCTCAGTCTGTAAAATGAATTTCATCAGTGCACAATTATATAATCAATATTTGAATGGATTTATGTTTTGGAATTTACCCGTGAAGCGAGATCGCGCTCTGCTGCCTCAGCTCGTGCGGTCGCTCCAGGTAACTGCTCTGCCAGTGCAGTCACCTCTGCACTGGGCCCTCTCAAGCTGGAGGCCTCCCCGGGGTCTCTCCTCACTACTCCCTGCTGGGCACGCTGCATTCATTGAGATCGTCAGTGGCTAATCATCAATAATTCAACAAAAAAATACATTTGCATATAGAAATAATTTAAACACTCACCAGGGTCTCCAGGTCGGCCCGTGTGGCGGCCAGTTGGTCCTCCAGGCTGTGTAGGTGGGCCTGGGCATCCATCGCCGCTATGTCCCGTGCATCCTGCATCCATTACATATTAGTCACGTGATAGTCACATAAGCATTTGCATTCAATTTAAAAATAATTGCATTCATACATACCCTTAGGACCCTCATCTGGGGTCGGCCGGCGTATACCTCCCAGTAGCGCCGGAGGTACTCGGAGCTGTCAGTCACCCGGGAGGTGACTCTGGTCCCGCCTCGCTGCCAGTCGGCGTACTGCTCCTCGAACCGCACCCTCCAGTCGGTCGCCTTTGTACGATCGCGTGTCTTCTTCCCGATCCCCCGCGGCTCGCCTACCTCTACCCACTCCTGGTGTAGGCCCAGGGTCCTCATCACCAACCTAAGCCGTAACGGCTCGATCTCGCTCAAGCAGTGAACCCAAAGCTCATGCCCAAAACGAGGTCGGCCCGCTACGACCCACGGCTGGCCCTCGTCTGTAATCCCCTCATAGGGTCTCCACTGCACCTGCATTCATAAACATACATGTCATCATTTCATCATCATCATAACAAATTCAAAATAAATGCAAAAGAAAGATGCATACATACCAGCGAGGGAGGGAAGTCTCGGAACTCTCTCCGCAGCACCCACAACTCGTAGCCCAGTGGGGCTCCAAACACCACCGGCAGCCAGCGCCGCGCTAAGGGAAAAGCTCCCTCATTTCCAGGTCGTGGGTCAACGCGCCCCATCGGCATGTATAGATGGCTCCAAACCTGCATCCATGCATCATATTAGTAAGGCATTCACACGCATAGACAAATAAAAGAAAAGAAAAAAGAAGAAAAATGCATACCTGAAGAAAAGGTGAGAAGCCACTGACGGTCGTCTCTCGTCCTGTCCCCGTGGACAGGTCGGCCATCATATGCGCCAGCAGTGCTGCTCCCCAGGCGTAGCTGCCAACTGCCTCCAGGTCCTCGAGTATCCCCAGGAATCGGCAGTTGATGACGTCGCCCTTCGTCCCGAGCAATAGCCTCCCTAGTAGCAGCAGTAGGAACCTCCTCAGGTCTCGGTCCGCTCTCTCCCTGTCAGCTGGGTCCTGGCAGTAGACCGCCCTAGCCCCGTCTATCAACCTCTGAGAGAACTGCTCTAGGGTCTCCCCGGACCTATGCCTAGCATTCCCTAAACCCATCACTGTAGTCAGGTCGGTGCGGAAGATAGTCCTACACTCGCTAGGCATCTCGTAGACCATCTCTAGCCCTAGCAACCTCTGGGCAAACTCAGTATAGTCAGGGTAGGTAATCCCGCTCACAGCCTCACCGTCTACCCTCAGTCCCGTGATCCTGGCTACATCCTCTAGGGTAGGAACCATATGCCCCCATGGCATCAAGAATGCCCGGCTAGTCCTGTCCCATCTCTCCCGTAGAACCTGGATAAGTGGTAGGTCGGGTCTGACTGGCTCTATGCTAAGGAAAGCCCCAAACCCCATAGCATCTACCCTCGCTCTCTGAAACTCGGGGAGACCGTAGTATGCTGCCCGGACCATGACCCAGGAGATGCGTGTCCTCATCAATCCCTGCATGTAAAGAAAAGAATTTTCACTTAATTATTTTGATTATTCATGCTGAATCTCATTTTGATTGCCTTGGGTTATATTGGTGTTTGATTTTAATTAACGACCATCCTCAGGTCGTGGTTTGTTGAATTAGCGCCCCTGAGGAGGGCGTGGTTCTAAGTGTGCTTTGAATTTGCGACCTATCCTAGGTCGCTGTTATCTAAGAAACGCCTCTGTGTTGGGCGTGGTTCTATGGTTAATTTCTGAAATTCTTAAAGAATATTTCAAGTCACGCCCTTGGGTGGGGCGTTTTCCAAAATGGGTCCGTTAATTTAATCAGGAATTAATGAATGGACGACCGCTGGTTTGGTCGTCTGTTGTTGAATTAACGCCCTGGTGGGGGGCATTGTTTTCAAGTTTTTCAGAAAAATAAAATAAAGATAACAGCATGCGAATAATTCATGGAAAATAATTAAAGCATGGGAATTAACGGTAATTAACAGCATGATATGAAAAATGATGAATTTAAATGGGCGACATGAGGCAGGGCGTGTTCTCATGGGGTTAATTATTTTTTCAGGGAAATAATTTAATTAACGCCCTTGGGTTGGGCGTTTCATTTCTAAAACATGATGCCCCTGAGGGCGTCTTCTTTCTGGGTTGCAGGGTTTATACCCCGAGGGCTATGGAAATTACAGGAAAAATAAAAAAATAAAAATAAAAATAAAAAATTGGAGATTGGGTTGGGGGCCTACCTTCTTGTGTTTAGGTTCTTGCGATCGAGGCCGTGGCTGCCTGGGTCGCCGGAGTTGGCCGGCACGGGGAGGGGCCGCCGCCGTGCGCGGTGGTTCGTCACCACCTCCGTCCTCTTCTTCCTCACCTTCTTCTTCACCACCCTCACCTTCTTCTCCTCCCTCTTCATTTTCTCCCTCTTCTCCATCTCCTTCTTCGTCTTCCTCGTGAGCCTCTTGGCCTCTTTCGGTCTCGTCGCCGGCCATCGCCGTTGGAGCCTCGTCGGCTGCCACCGCCGGAGGTTCCTCCGCCGCCGCGGGAGGGGCTTCCTCCACGGCATCTTCACCTAAGTCCACCACCTCCGGGGCGGCCACCCTCTGCCGTTTAAGTCCACCGGCCATGGCTAGGGCTAGGGTGTGTAGAAGGGAGAGAGAGATAGAGAGAGAGAATGAGAGATGGGGGAGGGTTTCGGTTAGGCTTGCAGAAAAAATGAAAGAGGGAAAGTGGACGGAGGAAGAAAAAGGAAGGAGGGGAAGTTAAGTCGAACGGTCAAACCGAATTAACGACTTAAGGAAGGCCGCGTCTTGTGGAATCAACGACTGAAACAAGGACGTTTCTTGAGAATTGACGACATTACTTAAGGCGTTATTTTTATTTACATGGGGAATGATAACCGTCGTCAGACGCATTCAATATGGAATTGATTGATGCGATGGGAGTCATAATTGCTGTTCTTGATTAGCGACTAATGTTGAGGCGTGAGTTGCGTAGAACGTGGCTTACTTGGAGGCGTTAGTTTTGGAATTTCAACGAATATATTTTGGGAATTTGAGTCAATCCACGCCCTAGTTTAAGTCGTTATTCAGTTAACGCCCATTAGTAGAGGCGTCACATTTGTGAGCTGGAATGTTGAAAGCGACATTGTCTGAGGCGTCCTTTTATGAATTCACGACATTGCTTGAGGCGTTATTTGCAACAGAATCACAGAACGTTGGAAGAGTTATTCAGAAACACAGTAAGATGGCTCGATCAAAGGAAATATCATTGATTATATGAAAGAAAGATTGCATTGCTTAATGAGCCATTTTGGGTCTCAATTTTCTCAGAGATATTACATAAGATTTCCATTCATCTCTGTCTTCTTCCAAGCTTTCTACAGGTTGATGAGCCTTGTTGATTTTCCACAGAGCTTGGACTGTGGTTGTTTCTTCACCATCTTCATTGCTGCCAAGGTCCCTTCTCTTGATAGGAGGGAGGTGTGATAGGTCCTCGAATACTTGCCATGGAAGCCCGAGTTGAGGAAGGCACTGATGTGAGTTGTATAGTATGAAATCTGAAGCGCCTATGAGCCGAAGGTCCGTCCCGGGAGAAAATCTTGCACGGAGTTCTTGAGTCTTGAGTATTCCCGGGGCGCAAGTGAAGAGATTCTTTGGCATTACTTTGAGGTGCTCTCTCCATTCCACTCTCTTCTTAATTTGAGGAATTTGGTTCATCACTCTATTGCTTATCCCAAGTGAACCGGTCATATAAGAGAGTGGGCTTTTTGAGAAGATTCTTGAGGATTGTTGGGCCTCACCACATGGATCGAACTTGAAGTGGAGATCTACCCAACTAGAGAGTGCTAGCATGCATCCGTAGATGGGCCTTCCCATCGCCGCCGAGGTTAGCCCGCTATAGAGATAGGCTAGAATCGCCGGTCCCACTCTATCTCCTTCCCATAAGCTCACTATAGCGCTTAATTGGGCCTCTTCTAGAAAGTCCTCCGTGGATGGGAATAAGATTGCTCCTGCCAAGCACACCATGAAGGCCTTTGCTACCCGCTCTATCTCTTCATCTTCTTTGGCTTGATCTGCTCTCTTGTACACCCATGAGGCGAGCTTTAGAAGATTGATTCCTTTGGTGGCTTTGATTTGATTCACTAGGTTGGGGCTAGATATCAAGCTTGTTAATAGCTCATGAGAGGAAATTGGTTTTGGCATGATGGCCATCTTTTCCTCATCCCCTTGCTTCATTCTCTTTAAGCCTAAGATCATCTCCAATTCTTCTAATAGGATCGTGACTTCAAAGGTAGAGAAGAGAAAGGTATGAGTAGAAGGATGCCATATCTCTACAAGAGCCCCTATAGCTGCCCAGTCAAGATGAATTTGATCGTAATGTTTGGCATGGGTAACTAGACCTAGAAGGTGCCATCTTGTTAAGTACACCCTCATATCTGAAGAAAATTTGGAGAGTATGAGAGGCAGCCACTTAATTTTTGTAAATCTCCTTGCTCCTGGGACATTCGGGTAGTCCTGTGGAAGGAAGAAAGGAAGAACAATGCAGAGAAAGAAGGATAAATGAGCATGCAGAAGAGAAGAACATTTAAGACAAAAGTGGAAAAGAACAGAAGACTCAATCTTTACCTGGTTCATGGAGATTCTACTGCTTATGTGCCCGTTAATCTCGGTTAGCCTGGGAGTGGAAGCTTTGGACCTCTTAATCGCCCTCTCCATCTTCGGTTTGCAGGAAGAAGTTCGGACGGTTGCGGTGTCTGCAGAAGAACAGAAGAAGCAGTAGAAGAAACAGAGCTCGAGGATTTGATTGATTTGAGGAATTGCCTTCCCTTTATAGGAGTCCGGGGAGTCTTAAGGCTGTTCGGAGTTAGAAAGTTTATGGCTATTAGGACTGGGTTTAGCTTTCGAATCAAAAACGGAAGTTTGTGCTTAATTAACGCCTTCTGTTAGGGCGTCAATTGTTGAATTGGCGACCTGACCGAGGTCGTGTTTTGTGTAGCGCCCTTTCCAGGGTCGTCTTATTCTTGAACCCTTGGTGCATTTCACGCCTCAGTGGAGGGCGTGTTTCTCTTTTTGACGCCCTCATAACAAGGCGCGTTTCATGTTTTGACGCCGATCAGTGCAGGCGTGAATTTGTGAGCTTATGAATTTGCTTCCTTACATGCTCTGATGAACTTAAGTGCTATTATTTTCGTTGGAATTTTATTTTATTAAGCACTTATGATCATGTCATACTTTGAATTGAAGATTATTGATATTATAGGAAGGCTAATGAACTTTCAAGTGCAGAGGATTGCAGGTTTCGAGATGCCCGGATCACTGTGGAAGTAACATCTTGTTGTGAGCATTATTACTATATGATATTCTACACTATTATAGCATATCAAGGACCTTGTGGTTCTGATGAACCTGGAATTTGAGTTCCCCTTCATCAAAAATAGTGATAGTTCCAGGAAAGTCTTGATCACACGGATAGGCCGTTGAGTCGTTGAAGGTCTGGGACGATGGTTCCACTTTCTGAGTTGATGCACGGACAAACGGGCTTCGGCTTAGTGTCAGCTCAGAGATCTGGATTCTTGACCAAATCTAGATGGCTTAACAATATTATCCTTGATTATTTTCTATATTTTTAGTTTGTCTTATCTTTTCTTTTAGCCCAGCATGCATCATGTAGGACTTTGAGCTTCATGCTGAAAATCTTCATATTATGGCAGTAATGAAGGTCACTCGCTCTTGATTGAGTTGACATGAGATATTCCATTCAAAATTGAGTACTTTATTCTCTCTGAAGCCGCTTAGGCTGATTACTTGAAAATGTCCCTTTGCTGGGTCTCCATCTCAATTCCCTTTATTTTTCCCACAAATACGCCTTGATTGTATCACGTCCACGTTGGCTGGTAACCGCTCTCCAATGGTGTCTCCTTATCGTGCCATGCGCACATTTTTACTTACTTAGTTTAATCTCCTTTATCCAGCAAATCGATGCTTCCTTGGAATCACTCGGAGTTGTTTCACTTTGAATCTTGGAAAGATTTCTAATGCTTAGTGTCTGAGGCGTGTCACATCACACCTTGGTATCTACTTATCAGTTCGCTCCACTTCATTTCGTTTGTTGCACTTTCACTCCATTTCGTCTCACTCCCTTGCAAAGCAGACGCCAAGGCGGGGCAGCTGTAGACACGCCAAAGTTGACGCTATGTTGATCAAATCTCATGTCACTATGTTGACGCCCCAAAGTGAACTTCAATACATTCATAATATGAAGTTTTTCTATTTTTGTGTGTTTTTGGTTTGATCTTTGCATTTTTGTGATTCGCGACCTGAAGAGGGGCGTGTTTTAAATAGCGACCTTATCTAGGGCGTGTTCAAAAGAAAGGACGACCAAATGTCAGGGCGTCAATTCCTGGTATTATCCGGTTTCAAAATAAATTCAAATTATTGATTAACGTCCTTCCTCAGGGCGTGTTTTCAAGTAACGCCTTCATCTCAGGCGTTTTCTCATAATTTTCAAATAAAGTAAGTTTTATTGCCAAAATTAAATCCGAGAAGTGACGCCCTTGATCATGGTTGTGTTTTGAGTAACGTCTTGATGTAGGTCGTCAATTGTTGATTTGACGCCCTTCTGAAGGTCGTGTTTTATCCTTCGGTGTCGTGTTTGAGTATGCCTTTCCTGAGTAGTTCCTTGCCTCCAATGGTCTCCTTGCTCGAATTGGAACTAGAGTCCTGCCTTCTTTGATCATTGCCCGTTCTTATCTTCCCAAATTGAGTTTATCTTCGGTTGAAATCCTATATAAGGGAGCTTTGGTCGATCTTGACAGAGGTTACGAGATCAGACGAGATCAGAGGATACCGAGGTCAGAGTTTCATACGTAGATGCTGCATTTACGGAGGCTATCCATCTTCTTCCTGTGCAATTTTTGGCTCTCTGCTTCCTGTTCTCCCTGCCAACAGCATCAACTTCGGTTCACCCTTTACTGTCGTCAGGGACAGCAGGGCTTTTGCTTATCTAGTTGCTTTGTTTTCATCGCATCATCACGTCTATTGTTTTTTTTCTTTTCTTCATTTACATTAGCTTCATCATCCTTTTCCTTTCCCTAACTCTTTAGGGGTTTTAAAACAAAAAAAAGGTGCGCATGTTTTATTCTCTATTCATCATCATATCATCTACTTGGGATTGATACTACATTCGCTTGGCTGATCCACCTCTTTTGTTTGTTTATTTTGTCTTTTTTGCAAGGGTAATCAATAAAGGAAAACCCCCTTCATCGGCCGGCCGATTGAAGGAGGAGGAGGAATTCACAATCCAGCCCGGGTTCTATTTTCCACCAGGTATTCGCGATCTTCTTTGTTTCTTCTTGAGGTAACCCCTCTGGCGATCACCCTCCTTAGTAGCACCACGTGCTTCTTTTCTTCATTATTATATCATCTCTCCCCCTTGTGTTTTCTCATATTTAATCCACTCTTCATGTGTGGATTTATCACAATCTACAGTAAGGTACAGCAGGTTGTCTCGAACTTTGGATCCGACTCGGTTTCTGGGAAACTGGCTGGTGCAGTGTCCTAGGCTCGGGGGCGATCCCCAGTTGTTATGTTGTGCCGCCTATCCTGGCAACACGTCTTGATATCCGAGCCCAACTCGACTAGTAGAGCACCATTGGCATTGTGCCATTTTGCTCTATTTAGGTAGTATTTCCCTATGTATAATTCTCAATTAATTTAGAGAAAATGAGCGCATGCCAACATTGGTTCAAAGTGTTTGTATGCACCTTGAACATGGGTTTCATGTATATACTTCGTGCATTTATCATTTGGATTATTGAGCTAAAGTTCTAATCTTTTTTTCTTCTTATGGTTTTGCAGGATTAAGATACTAAATATAAACCCTCCAATATTAAAGGAGTTTGATGCCACAGAGTTTGGAAGGGTTGCAATGGAGTTTAGGGCTGAAATATGAAAGTCTAGAATTTACTGTAGCTTTAGGTCGACCGACCCTATAGCTTAGGTTGACCGACACTATAGCTTTTGGTCGACCGACAGTGTAGCTTAGGTCGACCGAAATTGGCAGTGTTGCATGAAAATTCACCTGTAAAAGTTTGGTCGACCGACCACCTACCTCCGGTCGACCAAATCCCCCGAAACAACAATTATTGACTTTATTTTCTTCAACGTGGGAAGCCCTTTTCCTTGGATTTTTTAATCCCAAAAGTCTCCAGACATCCCTGGAATTGTGGATCTGTGTCTTGGCTTGTCCTTGACTATCCTAGGTCTTATAAACCCACTTGTGCCTAACCTTTTTCCCCTTTTGCCCCCGGGTTCATGGTAGACCTATTGGGGGTCTTTTTGGATGGTTCTAGAAGGGTTATCATGGTCTTTTCATGTCTTCTATATATGCTCTCTTGTGAACTCCGAATTTGACAAGAACTCCTCAATTGAGCTAATGTTTTCTATCTTGTAGGTCAAGAAAGAGGAGAAGAAGAAGAAGGGGAATAGAAGGGGAGATTTGATCTTCATCCAAGAGGTTTTATAAGATCGTGGATGAAGGAAAAGTGCAGCGGATCGAGGAGAGGATCGAGAGGACGTTGAAATCGTCACCATCCGACTGGAGCTTGAAGCTACTATTTCTATTCATCTTGAAAATCAAAGGGGGAACAATCTCTACATCTTTTAGTTGTTGTTTTGTGATGTTTGGCATGTGTTCTATTTCGATCTGAGCTTATATTGTTATTTATGTTTATTTTCTGAACCTGAAAATACATTTTGTGTGTGTGGCCGTCTGTGTATACGGTCGTGTTTGATCGCATGCGTGCGATCGTGTGTGTCGTTGTGCTGTGTTTGTTACAGCATGTGTGTCGTTGTGCTGCGTTTGTTGCAATGTGTGTGTGTGTGTGTTGTGATCCGGTCGTTGGATCGTGTAGGAGACTCCATCTCTCTGTGTGTGTGTGTGTTGGAGCGTGTCCCCGTGTGTGTTTGGAGCATTGTCTCCGTGTTAGAGATTTATCCCCGAGTGAAGCCTCACCAGGTTTGGTGAGGGGTGGACGTAGGGAGCCCGTCGTGGTCCTGAACCACCTTAAAAATCGCCATGCACTTTGGTTTGATTTGTGTGATTGCATGGTTTGCTTGTTATATGTGTTTGTGTAATCATGTGGGAACGGATAGATTGAGAGAATTAGGTACCTTGTTTAGTTAATTTTCTCAATTTGGTAAACGGTGTTAATTCCACTGCGTAGCTTTTTAATTTTCCATCTAGTGTGGGGGACAATTCAACCCCCCCTTCTTGTCCGCTCACCTACCACGAGACCAACAATTGGTATCAGAGCAAGACTATGTTGTCCTTAGATCTAACGATCTACAGAGAGATCCCAGTGTAGTGTTAATCATGAATTGTTCTGTTGATCATATTTTGATGAGTTGCTTACCTATTTTTGATGGCGATGATTTGGATTCATGGTTAGGCAAAATGTGTGGGCTAATTAACTCTGTTAATCCTGAACTCTGGAAATTGATATATTATGGCCCTAAGAAATTGCCTCTGGATGAGACTAGATGGTCTCATGAAGATGAACTGAAAAATCATGATAATGTTTTAGTTTTAAGTTATTAAAAGCTGCCGTGAAATCTGATGTATATCCATTTATTTCTTCATGTGAAACAGCGAAGGAAATCGTGGATGGATTGATCAAATCTCAAGAGATACAGTTGGAAGATCTGTGCCTCATGGGTGATGAGGTGAGCACATCAAGTATGGTAAGTTCAAAGGTAAACTCTGATTCTTATGATGAAGATGAATTTAGTTATGAAGAATTGATGAATGCTTATGAAGAGTTGGTTAATAAGTATAAGATGCTTAAGGCTAAAAATAAAAAATTGAAAAAGAAGGTTGAACAAAACAAATGTGATTCCTCTTGTAAAAAATGCTCACATTTAGAGGAATTGATTGAGACTCATGTGTTTGACATTGAATTTCACAAAGATCAAATTTGCTCCTTAAGAAATGAAAACAAAGAGATGAAAGCAAAGGTAAATTCAACGGCCAATGATCAAACCTTGATAAATGAACTCATTCATGATGAAAAACTTGCAAAAGAAAATGAGAAACTAAAGGAATTGAACACGGCCATTTCTGAAAGATTGTTGGCTCTAGAAAAAGGAAAATCTGTGGCTGTAGATGAGTGTGAAAATGTGAATGAAATAAAATAAGAAGTAGAATGTCTTAAGAATACCAATGCTGTGTTAAATGTCAGCCTTGCTACTTGTGAAGAGAACTTGCTAATACTTAATTACATATCACATCTCTAGAAAGTGAAATCCAGGACTTGCATAATTCATTATTTAGATTTGTGGATGGTCAAAATAATCTGGAGAAAATTTGGGGATCAAGGTGAATTTTTAACGCGAAGGTCTTGGGTATGAACCCACTAAAAATAAAGCCTTTGGTCTGAAAACACAAACATCTTTTATTCATGCATCATGTTCCTCAAATATTTCAAATGCTTCTTATGTTGAGAAACAAGATTCTAAAGGTCAGGCTCAACCTAGGAACAATAGAATTGATGCTCACCTAGTCCAGCATGCAAAAAGGAAAATCCATAAACATGATGTTAAGTAGAACTCGAACCAAAACTCAAAGCCGAAAATCAATTATGCTTGTGCTAATGTGAATGCTAGAAAGCAAAATTATTCCGCACAAACATGTGTACCCAAAAGGAATGTCTCATGCTTTTATTGTGGTAAACGTGGTCATATGATAGATGATTATCTTGTTATGAAATCTGATGATCAGAAAGCATGCAAAAATGAAATTGTTTCAAAAAGAAAAATGGGTGTTTCTTGTTTCAATTGTGGAAAGCATGGACACAAGATGCATGAATGTAACATCATGAAAAAGGATAGGTTTCATGCATACAGAAATGAAACTGTGTTTGGTAAACAAAGAAATTCTTCTGACCACTGTCATTCATGTAGAAATCTAGGACATCGTGTGTCACAGTGTTGGCAAGCAAATAGAAGAAGGAACTTCAAGGTTAAAAATAATTATAATTTTGCCAACCCACAGAAATTTCATGCCTATCTTGTTAAGAAGAATGCTAGGTCTTCTGTTAATTGTCACTACTGTGGCAATTTTGGGCATACCATGTATGACTGTGCTTTAATGAATTTTCATGATATGCATGTCCAAAGAATGTGGAGAGCACCCACTAGAGATGCAACTAATCATCTGGGACCCAATAAAGTTTGGGTACTCAAAACTGTTGAATAAGAACTTTGTTGCAGGGTTGTCTTGAGGCTAAGTGGAATGCTTGGAAGATGATGGATGCTCAAGGCATAAGTATTGAAAATAAATTTCGGAACTCTTTTTGAAAAACTCAAACTTGTTTTAATCGAATCTCCATTAATGAAATAAAAAACTATTTTTGTTATTAGAATGCATTACATCTTTCATGAATCACAATTGCATGATTGCATTTCATGAAACTGAATATTCATCCATTTGATTATCATTGCATGACTACATGGTATATCAAATGGTGACTTGAGGAAGGACATGTCATTCCTATCTGAAATCTATCACTATGAGTGAGAATGTGCCTCCGCCTCGTACCATGAGTCACTTGTTCATATAAGTCATAGGAGGCATGTTTTTCTGTTAAAACATCATTTATGTAATTCATGCACATTGTAAGGGGGAGCTGTTAGCTGGTTGATATGTGCTCAAGTTAAGGCTCATTTGTAAGAAAGATCATCCTATGCTAATATCCATCATGAAAACTGCTAGCCTATTCAAAGAATTGCATACATTGAGTCTGCATAAACTCTCATGTACTATCTTGCTCAAACTCAAAAAATTTGCTTCTCATATTAGAATTCATATTCATTCTCATGCATATACACTGTTGATGCAACTTGATATTTGCATGTGTGAGATTATGGAATGCACTTCTCAAAGTGCTGATAAACCACAGGGATCCAAGGAAGCTTGGGTACCCAAGTCTGCACTATGAGAACTTTGATTACAGGAGTGACTTGAAGGTCATGAAAAAATTGAGAAAAATAATGGATTCTCATGGTCAAGGTAAGAAAATAAAAATATGAAATACTAACCTTCGTGAGGTTAGTGATTTTGGTACTTGAAGGCCTCCGGTATTGTCTCCTAAACTAAGATAATTCAACCTTTTGCTATAGAAATGAAATTTCATGCATTATCTTGTGGCACTGGGTGGTTTTGTTTCATGATAGGTATTACTTCTCAAAAACTTGAACTGTTGTTCCTCTACTCTGATGTGCCAAAAAATCTCCAAATGGTTATTTGAACAATTCTTGAATGAAACTACATGTGTGATATCACATTCGAGCTTAACTGCGTTTCTGGTATATCAAATCATGTTAGCGGAAGAGTGGATCACGTCCACTTGGAAGGTTTCACCATGTGTGAGTCGGGTCTTCGGACCTCAAACTCAGGCTTGTACCAGAACTTGGAGAAATCAAATGGCTAACTTGTGATTGGATAGTTTTTCTTCTGAAGAGTCTTTAAAAAATCTGTTTGGCTTGTGGATGATTTTTTGAACTTATGAAATGCTATTGAAAATCTATTTTTGAAAAGTTTTTGAAAATAAAATGGGTTGCATTACTCATTTCTGATCCTTTCAGCACCTCTGCTCATAAAGGTCATGTGATGAAAAATGCTTGCTGTTCATCGTTCAAAACTGAATGCCCTCTTGTGAAATCTAACAAATGTTCTGAAAATCAAGCCTTCTCATCTTGATTTTGCAAATTGCATTCCATTCTCATATAGTTAAAGGTTGCATGCATTAGAATTCAATGCATTAGGTGCATTTAGATCATCCAAATGAAAAACTGAAAACTTATAATTTGCATTCATGTTACGTCTTACACTTTGCATTGCATTTAGGACATTCAAATAAAAATATAAAATTTTACATCACATTGCACATTTGCATATCATATCTGCATATCATTCACATAGTGCATTTGAAAAATGAAGCTCATCGTGTGCTTTGTTACATAGTTGGTATTTTCAGCATGCATATCTTTGGGGCCAACAATTCAAGAACTAAAATTGCATATCTTTTCATTTTGCATTGCATATTGCATAAACTCCCAATGTGTGCTGGCATGCTTATATATGTTATTCACCCCCATCCTTTGGAATTTCTATGACCTTATGTTTTCATGATAAATAATGTTGCATTTGAGTCATTATTGGAGTGTTTCATGTCATACACTCTGGGGGAGTTCATATTTCATAAGTGCATCTATTTAGGGGGAGTTGCACTGTTATGTGTTCATGATACTTTCGGTATACATGCTGAATCAAATTCATACACATCTTACATATAATGTGAAAATGAGTGTTAACCATAAGGATATAGGAATTTTCTTTCAACACTCTAGAGATATTAAACTTGTTGCATGTATGTTGAAGAGGCAGTTGAGAAAAAACTACCTACCTATCTTTGTTGGAAAAATATGAAATGAAAATGAATGGCAGAGCAATGCTTGGTCTCACTAAGTAAATTAGATGCACGTCACCTGAGACGCGATGTGGTTCATTTTTGAAAGGTGTTTGACTAAAGTACCTCTGTTTAGAATGAAATGAAATAGTTCAATATTTTGAGTAACCGGGGATTCTGGCATGAGCTCCATGTGTCTCCTCGCGTAAAAAGGAATTATTTAAACCTGATCATTCTTTGAAAAATTCTAAATTTATTGAAAAATTTGATGTTAAAATTTGATGAGGTAGAGCGTAGCCTCCAATACACTGTTCTCATAAATTGAAATGCAGTCTGTATAATCCCTCATTGTGTTGTTTTGAAAATCTGAATATCCATATGGTTATAGTTGATTTTCATGTTATTCACTCACACTCTTGGTAATTTGATTTAATATGTATTCAAAAAATTGATTGATTGCACTGACTATAGCATGATTCTTCTATGTGATTGCACAACCTCCTAGGTGCTATATATGAATATTCCGGTTATCATGACTCTCATGCACTTTTCTTATACTCATCTCCTTCTTCAATTAGTAAGGGGGAGATATGTTGCATGTACATATACATGTATCTGTTTGGTTGCATCACATGCATATCATTATGTGTCCTCATTTGTTCGCATCTAGCTTCATACATTTCACTTGAAAACTAAAAATCTGAAAATCTAAAAATCAAAGAAACTCATTTGTATGTGTTGAGAGTCATGTCTCTTTTCAAAAGATTTTTTTTTAAAAATTAAAAACTAATGAAATTAAAAAAAATGAATGGACTTCAAATGCTTTATGCTTGCTCAATGGTTTTTCGGCATTGAATGGCATCAGATTTGTTAACACTTGCTGTATTGGAATCATATTGATTTGTTGGTATCAAGTCTACTCATCTTCCCATCTCGATAATTAACAATAGGTATGTCAACATCTTGTCCATGATTTATTATTGCTTCATCTGAATTTTTGAAGTGGGTTATTATTACATCTTCAGTATGTCATGCTGGAATTTGAACTTAATTGCCTTCCTCTCATTTTTGATAATGTCAAAGGGGGAGAAAGATTTATGATGGTTATCTGTGATTGATAGGGGGACAGATTTCTGATCTGTGTGTATGACTATTTTGAATCATAAAGTTTGTCATGTCATTCATAAAGTATTCATAAAGTTTGTCATCATCAAAAAGGGGGAGATGGATGTGTGTGGGGTTATGAAGTGTGCCTTGCATATGATTATATTTTTGATGATAACTAACCTTATAAATAACTTTGTGTCTGCTTGCATATGCGATTGATGTCAATGTGCATTTATGAGCTTTGCTATGCTTGCATGTATTTCAATTGAGTCGTTGTGCTCTTGAGCAAGTCTTCATAGTTGTGATTGATTTTTCCATATTGCTAGACATGCATATAAGCTCGTGGATGGTTATGAGTAGAAGCCCTATGCATATGCTTATGTGTCTAGTTAAGGAGCTTTTATCACTCATAATCCATGCTTTTGATATCCATGTAGATCTCATGTTCTACATTATCTTTTACAGGAGAGAGATGATTGGAAGACACCTACAAATCACATGGATGCATGGTAATATCTATTTATGTGAATCTTGGTGGAAAGAGGATGACATGTGGTGTAATATTGATTAAACCCCAAGGAATACTTGGTTTTTATGTTTAAACATTCAATCTCTTCCCAGTCCCTTGTGCTATCCATGTTGCATATATTCACTTGGTTCTTTCATTTATATTCTTCATAAGGTTCTTATGCTAGATGCATAGTTTGAACTCCTCATGAAAGTGGTGGCTGAAATGAATTGATTGAAACTCTCACGTTGAATGATATTCATTTTCTCATGTTGAATTTTAGCATAGGCTTTCATGCCCTTTCATAGTGTCGACCAATCAAAGGATGGTGTCCATGTTTTGTAAGCATCACTTAGATGCAAATGGTTTATGGTTCTGTGAAGATAACTTGTGTTAAATTTAATCACATCGTTCATGTGGATTTTGGTTTTACAATGCCACTCTTGTTGCACTTGATGCATAAAGTTCATTGCTATATGAACTTGTTTCCTTGATGAGGATAAACATGTTTTTTCAAAGAGTTTTTATGCACCTTGAACATGGATTTTAATGTATGTGCCTTTTGCATTTTCTTTATGGTTACAAGTTGCTCATACCTTGTTCACATGCATAGAAATATCCTTCGATCTTTAGCTTAGAACATTTGTGGTTTAAAGTGTTCGTATGCACCTTGAACATGGGTTTCATGTATATACTTTGTGCATTTATCATTTGGATTATTGAGCTAAAGTTCTAATCATTTTTTTTCTTATGGTTTTGCAGGATTAAGATCCTTAATATAAACCCTCCAAGATCAAAGGAGTTTGATGCCACAGAGTTTGGAAGGGTTGCAATGGAGTTTGGGGCTGAAATATGAAAGTATGGAATTTACTGTAGCTTTAGGTCGATCGATCCTGTAGCTTAGGTCGACCGACACTATAGCTTTAAGTCGACCGACCCTATAGCTTAGGTCGACCGAAATTGGCAGTGCTGCCTGAAAATTCACATGTAAAAGTTAGGTCGACCGACCACCTACCTCCGATCGACCGAACCCTCCGAGGCAGCAATTGTTGACTTTGATTTCTTCAACGTGAGAAGCCCTTCTCCTTTGATTTTTTAATCCCAAAAGTCTCCAGACATCCCTGGAATTGTGGATCTGTGTCTTGGCTTGTCCTTGACCATCCTAGGTCTTATAAACCCACTTGTGCCTAACCTTTTACCCCTTTGCCCCTGGGTTCATGGTAGACCTATTAGGGGTCTTTTTGGATGGTTCTAGAAGGGTTATCATAGTCTTTTCATGTCTTCTATATATGCTCTCTTGTGAACTCCGAATTTGATAAGAAATCCTCAATTGAGCTAATGTTTTCTATCTTGTAGGTCAAGAAAGAGGAGAAGAAGAGAAAGGGGAAAAGAAGGGGAGATTTGATCTTCATCCAAGAGGTTTTGAAGATTGTGGAAGAAAGAAAAGTGCAACGGATCGAGGAGTGGATCGAGAGGACGTTGAAATCGTCACCATCCGACTAGAGCTTCAAGCTACTATTTCTATTCATCTTGAAAATCAAAGGGGGACCAATCTCTACATCCTTTAGTTGTTGTTTTGTGATGTTTGCCATGTGTTCTATTTCGATCTGCGCTTATATTGTGTTTTGTGTTTATTTTTCGAACCTGAAAATATATTTTGTGTGTATGACCGTCTGTGTATACGGTCGTGTTTGATCGCCTATGTGCGATAGTGTGTGTCGTTGTGCTGTGTTTGTTGCAGCGTGTGTGTGTGTGTTGTGATCCGGTCGTTGGATCGTGTGGGAGACTCCGTCTCCGTGTGTGTGTGTGTTGGGGCGTGTCCCCGTGTGTGTTTGGAGTGTTTTCTCCGTGTTGGAGATTTATCCCCGAGTGAAGCCTCACCAAGTTTATTGAGGGGTGGACGTAGGGAGCCCGTCGTGGTCCTGAACCACCTTAAAAATCGCTATGCACTTTGGTTTGATTTGTGTGATTGTGTGGTTTACTTGTTATATCTGTTTGTGTGATCGTGTGGGAACGAAGAGATTGAGAGAATTAGTTACCTTGTTTAGTTAATTTCCACAATCTTGTTAAAAGGTGTTAATTCCGCTGCGTAGCTTTTTAATTTGACATCTAATGTGGGGGACAATTCAACCCCTCCTTCTTGTCCGCTCACCTACCACGGGACCAACAATTGGTATCAGAGCAAGGCTCTGTTGTCCTTAGATCTAACGATATACAGAGAGATCCCAGTGTAGTGTTAATCAAGAATTGTTCTATTGATCATATTTTGATGAGTTGCTTACCTATTTTTGATGGAGATGATTTTGATTCATGGTTAGGCAAAATGTGTGGGCTAATTAACTCTGTTAATCCTGAACTCTGGAAATTGATATATTATGGCCTTAACAAATTGCCTCTGGATGAGACTAGATGGTCTCGTGAAGATGAACTGAAAAATCATGATGATGTTTTGGTTTTAAGATTATTAAAAGCTGCCGTGAAATCTGATATATATCCATTTGTTTCTTCATGTGAAACAACGAAGGAAATTATGGATGGATTGATCAAATCTCAAGAGATACAGCTGGAAGATCTGTGCCTCATGGGTGATGAGGTGAGCACATCAAGCATGGTAAGTTCAAAGGTAAATTCTGATTCTAATGATGAAGATGAATTTAGTTATGAAGAATTGATGAATGCTTATGAAGAGATGGTTAATAAGTATACGATGCTTAAGGCTGAAAATAAAAAATTAAAAAAGAAGGTTGAACAAAACAAATAAGATTCCTCTTGTAAAAAATGCTCACATTTAGAGGAATTGATTGAGACTCATGTGTTTGACATTAAATTTCACAAAGATCAAATTTGCTCCTTAAGAAATGAAAATAAAGAGATGAAAGCAAAAATAAATTCAATGGCCAATGATTAAACCTTGATAAATGAACTCATTCATGATGAAAAACTTGCAAAAGAAAATGAGAAACTGAAGGAATTGAACGCGGCCATTTCTGAAAGACTGTTGGCTCTAGAAAAAGGAAAATCTGTGACTGTAGATGAGTGTAAAAATGTGAATGAAATAAAACAAGAAGTAGAATGCCTTAATAATACCAATGCTGTGTTAAATGTCAGCCTTGCTATTTGTGAAGAAGAACATGCTAATACTTAATTGCATATCACATCTCTAGAAAGTGAAATCCAGGACTTGCATAATTCGTTGTTTAGATTTGTGGATGGTCAAAATAATCTGGAGAAAATCTTGGAGACCAAGGTGAATTTTCAACGGGAAGGTCTTGGGTATGAACCCACTAAAAAGAAAGCCTTTGGTCTGAAAACATAAACATCTTTTGTCCATACATCATGTTCCTCAAATATTTCAAATGCTTCTTATGTTGAGAAACAAGATTCTAAAGGTCAGGCTCAACCTAGGAACAATAGAATTGATGCTCATCTAGTCCAGCATGTAAAAAGGAAAATCCATAAACATGATGTTAAGCAGAACTAGAACCAAAACTCAAAGCCGAAAATCAATTATGCTTGTGCTAATGTGAATACTAGAAAGCAAAATCATTCCGCACAAACACGTGTACCCAAATGGAATGTCTTATGCTTTTATTACGGTAAACGTGGTCATATGATGGATGCTTGCCTTGTTATGAAATCTGATGATCTGAAAGCATGTAAAAATGAAATTGTTTCAAAAAGAAAAATGGGTGTTTCTTGTTTCAATTGTGGAAAGCATGGACACAAGATGCATGAATGTAACATCATGAAAAAGGATAGGTTTCATGCATACAGAAATGAAACTGTGTTTGGTAAACAAAGAAATTCTTCTGACCACTGTCATTCATGTAGAAATCTAGGACACCGTGTGTCACAGTGTTGGCAAGCAAATAGAAGAAGGAACTTCAATGTTAAAAATAATTACAATTTTGCCAACCCACAGAAATTTCATGCCTATCTTGTTAAGAAGAATGCTAGGTCTTCTGTTAATTGTCACTACTGTGGTAATTTTGGGCATACCATGTATGACTGTGCTTTAATGAATTTTCATGATATGCATGCCCAAAGAATGTGGAGAGCACCCACTAGAGATGCAACTAATCATCCGGGACCCAATAAAGTTTGGGTACTAAAAGCTGTTGAATAAGAACTTTGTTGCAGGGTTGTCTTGAGGCCAAGTGGAAGGTTTGGAAGATGATGGATGCTTAAGGCACACGTATTGAAAATAAATTTCTGAGCCCTTTTTGAAAAACTCAAACTTGTTTTAACCAAATCTCCATTAATGAAAATAAATAAAAAACTATTTTTGTTATTAGAATGCATTGCATCTTTCATGAATCACCATTGCATGATTGCATTTCATGAAACTGAATATTCATCCATTTGATCATCATTGCATGACTACATGGTATATCAAATGGTGACTTGAGGAAGGGCAGGTCATTCCTGTCTGAAATATATCACCATGAGTGAGAATGTGCCTCCGCCTCGTACCATGAGTCACTTGTTCATATAAGTCATAGGATTCATATTTTTCTATTAAAATATCATTTGTGTAATTCATGCACATTGTGAGGGGGAGCTGTTAGCTGGTTGATATGTGCTCAAGCTAAGGCTCATTTGTAAGAAAGATCATCCTGTGCTAATGTCTATCATGAAAACTGTTGGCCTATTCAAAGAATTGCATACATTGAGTCTGCATAAACTCTCATGCACGGTCTTGCTCAAACTCGAAAAATTTACTTCTCATATTAGAATTCATATCCATTCTCATGCATATACACTGTTGATGCAACTTGATATTTGCATGTGTGAGATTATGGAATGCAGTTCTCAAAGTGCTGATAAACCACAGGGATCCAAGGAAGCTTGGGTACCCAAGTCTATAGTATGAGAACTTTGATTACAGGAGTGACTTGAGGGTCATGAAGAAATTGAGAAAAATAATGGATTCTCAAGGCCAAGGTAAGTAAATAAAAATTTGAAATACTAACCTTCATGAGGTTAGTGATTTTGGTGCTTGAAGGCCTCCGGTATTGTCTCCTAAACTAAGGCAATTCAACCTTTTGTTATGGAAATGAAATTTTATGCATTATCTTGTGGCACTGGGTGGTTCTATTTAATGACATGTATTGCTTCTCAAAAACTTGAACTGTTGTTCCTCTACTCTGATGTGCCAAAAAATCTCCAAATGGTTATTTGAACAATTCTTGAATGAAACTGCATGCGTGATATCACATTCGAGCTTAACAACGTTTCTGGTATATCAAATCGTGTTAGTGGAAGAGTGGATCACGTCCACTTGGAAGCTTTCACCATGTGTGAGTCGGGTCTTTGGACCTCAAACTCTGTCTTATACCAGAACTTGGAGAAATCAAATGGCTAACTTGTGATTGGATAGTTTTTCTTCTGAAGAGTCTTTAAAAAATCTGTTTGGCTTGTGGATGATTTTCTGAACTTCTGAAATGCTATTGAAAATTTGTTTTTGAAAAGTTTTTGAAAAAAAATGGGTTGCATTACTCATTTCTGATCCTTTCTGCACCTCTGCTCATAAAGGTCATGTGATAGAAAATGCTTGTTGTTCATCGTTCAAAACTGAATGCCCTCTTGTGAAATCTGACAAATGTTCTGAAAATCAAGCCTTCTCATCTTACTTATGCATCTTGCATTCCATTCTCATATAGTTATAGGTTGCATGCATTAGAATTCAATGCATTAGGTGCATTTAGATCATCCAAATGAAAAATTGAAAACTTGTAATTTACATTCATGTTACGTCTTACACTTTGCATTGCATTTAGGACATTCTAATAAAAATCTAAAATTTTACATCACATTGCACATTTGCATATCATATCTGCATATCATTTACATAGTGTATTTGAAAAATGAAGCTCATCGTGTGCCTTGTTACATAGTTGACATTTTCAGCATGCATATCTTTGGGGCCAATAATTCAAGAACTAAAATTGCATATCTTTTTATTTTGCATTGCATATTGCATAAACTCCCAATGTGTGTTTGCATGCTTATATATGTTATTCACCCCATCCTTTGAAATTTCTATGACCTTATGCTTTCTTGATATATAATGTTGCATTTGAGTCTTTATTGGAGTGTTCCATGTCATACACTCTGGGGGAGTTCATATTTCATAAGTGCATCTATTTAAGGAGAGTTGCACTGTTATGTGTTCATGATACTTTCGGTATATATGCTGAATCAAATTCATTCACATCTTGCACATAATGTGAAAATAAGTGTTAAACATAAGGATATAGGAATTTCCTTTCAACACTCTAGAGATATTAAACTTGTTGCATGTATGTTGAGGAGACAGTTGAGAAAAAAACTGCCTACCTATCTTTATTAGAAAAATCTAAAATGAAAATGAATGGCAGAGTAATGCTTGGTCTCACTAAGTAAATTAGATACACGTCACCTGAGACGTGATGTGGTTCATTTCTGAAAGGTGTTTGACTAAAGTACCTCTGTTCAGAATGAAATGAAATGGTTCAATATTCTGAGTAACCGGGGATTCTGGCATGTGCTCCATGTGTCTCCTCGCGTAAGTAGGAATTATTTAAACATGATCATTCTTTGAAAAATTCTGAATTTATTAAAAAATTTGATGTTAAAATTTGATGAGGTAGAGCGTAGCCTCCAATACGTTATTCTCATAAATTGAAATGTAGTCTGTATAATATCTTATTGTGTTGTTTTGAAAATCTGAATATCCATATGGTTATAGTTGATTTTCATGTTATTCACTCACACTCTTGGTAATTTGATTTAATATGTATTCAGAAAATTGATTGATTGCCTTGACTATAGCATGATTCTCCTATGTGATTGCACAACCTCCTAGGTGCTATATATGAATATTTCGGTTATCATGACTCTCATGCACTTTTCTTATACCCATCTCCTTCTTCAATTAATAAGGGGGTGATATGCTGCATGTACATATACATGTATCTGTTTGGTTGCATTACATGCATATCATTATGTGTCCTCATTTGTTTGCATCTTGCTTCATATATTTCACTTGAAAACTAAAAATATGAAAATCTGAAAATCAAAGAAACTCATTTGTATGTGTTGAGAGTCATGTCTCTTTTCAAAAGATTTTTTTTAAAAAAATTGAAAACTAATGAAATTTAAAAAAAATGAATGGACTTCAAATGCTTTATACTTGCTCAATGGTTTTTAGGTATTGAATGTCATCAGATTTGTTAACACTTGCTGTATTAAAATCATATTGATTTGTTGGTATCAAGTCTACTCATCTTCCCATCTCGATAATCAACAATTGGTTTGTCAACATCTTGTCCATGATTTGCTAATGTTTCATCTGAATTTTTGAAGTGGGCTATTATTGCTTCTTCAATATGTCATGCAGGAATTTGAACTTAATTGCCTTCCTCACATTTTTGATAATGTCAAAGGGGAAGAAAGATTTATGATGGTTATCTGTGATTGATAGGGGGGAAAGATTTCTGATCTGTGCGTATGACTATTTTGAATCATAAAGTTTGTCATGTCATTCATAAAGTATTTATAAAGTTTATCATCATCAAAAAGGGGGAGATTGATGTGTGTGGGGTCATGAAGTGTGCCTTGCATATGGTTATATTTTTTATGATAACTAACCTTATAAATAACTTTCTGTCTACTTGCATATGCGGTTGATGTCAGTGTGCATTCATGAGCTTTGCTATGCTTGCATGCATTTCAATTGAGTCATTGTGCTCTTGAGCAAGTTTTCATAGTTGTGATTGATTTTTCCATATTGCTAGACATGCATATAAGCTCGTGGATGGTTATGAGTAGAAGCTCTATGCATATGCTTATGTGTCTAGTTAAGGAGCTTTTATCACTCATAATCCATGATTTTGATATCCATGTAGATCTCATGTTCTACATTATCTTTTACAGGAGAGAGATGATTGGAAGACACCTACAAATCACATGGATACATGGTAATATCTATTTATGTGAATCTTGGTGGATAGAGGTTGACATGTGGTGTAATATTGATTAAACCCCAAGGAATACTTAGTTTTTGTGTTTAAACATTCAATCTCTTCCCAGTCCCTTGTGCTCACTTGGTTCTTTCATGTATATTCTTCATAAGGTTCTTATGCTACATGCATAGTTTGAACTCCTCATGAAAGTGGTGGCTGAAATGAATTGATTGAAACTCTCACACTGAATGATATTCATTTTCTCATGTTGAACTAGCATAGGCTTTCATGCCCTTTCATAGTGTTGACCTATCAAAGGATGGTGTTGACCCCATGTTTCGTAAGCATCACTTAGATGTAAATGGTTTATGGTTCTGTGAAGAGAACTTGTGTTAAATTTAATCACATCATTCATGTGGATTTTGGTTTTACAATGCCACTCTTGTTGCACTTGATGCATAAAGTTCATTGCTATATGAACTTGTTTCCTTGATGAGGATAAGCATGTTTTTCCAAAGAGTTTTTATGCACCTTGAACATGGACCTTGTTCACATGCATAGAAATATCCTTCGATCTTTAGCTTAGAACATTTGTGGTTCAAAGTGTTTGTATGCACCTTGAACATGGGTTTCATGTATATACTTCGTGCATTTATCATTTGGATTATTGAGCTAAAGTTCTAATCATTTTTTTTCTTATGATTTTACAGGATTAAGATCCTGAATATAAATCCTCCAAGATCAAAGGAGTTTGATGCCACAGAGTTTGGAAGGGTTGCAATGGAGTTTGGGGCTGAAATCTGAAAGTCTAGAATTTACTGTAGCTTTAGGTCGACCGACCCTGTAACTTAGGTCGACTGAAATTGGCAGTGTTGCATGAAAATTCACCTGTAAAAGTTAGGTCGACCGACCACCTACCTCCGGTCGACCGAACCCCCCGAGGTAGCAATTGTTGACTTTATTTTCTTCAATGTCGGAAGCCCTTCTCCTTTGATTTTTTAATCCCAAAAGTCTCCAGACATCCCTGGAATTGTGGATCTGTGTCTTGGCTTGTCCTTGACCATCCTAGGTCTTATAAACCCACTTGTGCCTAACCTTTTACCCCTTTGCCCCTGGGTTCATGGTAGACCTATTGAGGGTCTTTTGGAAGGTTCTAGAAGGGTTATCATGGTCTTTTCATGTCTTCTATATATGCTCTCTTGTGAACTCTGAATTTGACAAGAAATCCTCAATTGAGCTAATGTTTTCTATCTTGTAGGTCAAGAAAGAGGAGAAGAAGAGGAAGGGGAAAAGAAGGGGAGATTTGATCTTCATCCAAGAGGTTTTGAAGATCGTGGAAGAAGGAAAAGTGCAGCGGATCGAGGAGAGGATCGAGAGGATGTTGAAATCGTCACCATCCGACTGGAGCTTCAAGCTACTATTTCTATTCGTCTTGAAAATCAAAGGGGGAACAATCTCTACATCCTTTAGTTGTTGTTTTGTGATGTTTGCCATGTGTTCTATTTCGATCTGAGCTTATATTATTATTTGTGTTTATTTTCCGAACCTGAAAATACATTTTGTGTCTGTGACCATCTGTGTATACGGTCGTGTTTGATCGCCTACGTGCGATCGTGTGTTCATTATGCTGCGTTTGTTGCATCGTGTGTGTGTGTGTGTGTGTGTGTGTGTATGTTGTGATCCGGTCGTTGGATCGTGTGGGAGACTCCATCTCCGTGTGTGTGTGTTGGGGCGTGTCCCCGTGTGTGTTTGGAGCGTTGTCTCCATGTTGGGGATTTATCCCCGAGTGAAGCCTCACCAGGTTTGGTGAGGGGTGGACGTAGGGAGCCCGTTGTTGTCCCGAACCACCTTAAAAATCGCTGTGCACTTTGGTTTGATTTGTGTGATTGCGTGGTTTACTTGTTATATCCGTTTGTGTGATCGTGTGGGAACAGAGAGATTGAGAGAATTAGTTACCTTGTTTAGTTAATTTCCTCAATCTTGTTAAAAGGTGTTAATTCCGCTACGTAGCTTTTTAATTTGCCATCTAGTGTGGAGGACAATTCAACCCCCCCTTCTTGTCTGCTCGTCTACCACGGGACCAACAAAGCTGTCTTAGGTCAAAGGATAGATAAGAAGCCCGTGGTGATCTATTACGCGAACCGCACCCTTGCCGATGCACAATTGAACTACACCACCACGGAGAAGGAATTACTGGCTGTCATTTTTGCCCTTGAAAATTTTTGCTCATATCTGATAGGGTCTAAGGTTATTGTTTATTCTGATCACTCTGCTTTGAGATATTTACTTTCCAAGAAGGATGCTAAACCCCATCTCATTTGATGGATTTTATTGTTGCAAGAATTTGATTTAGAAATTAGAGACAAAAAGGGGTCAGAGAATGTGGTAGCTGATCATCTATCTAAGATAGTGATACCTGAAAGTGCTCCTATGTCAGATTTTTTTCCTGATGAACAAATTCTTTCTATCTCTCATACAACTCCTTGGTATGCTCACATTGTCAATTACCTGGCGGTAGGACAAATTTCGGGAGGGTGGACTAAACAGGAGAAGGATCAATTCTTTTCCAAGGTTAAACATTATTTTTGGGAGGACCCAGAGCTATTTCACATGGGTCCAGATCAAATTATCAGAAGATGTGTCCCCGAAGAGGAACAACATTCTATTTTGAACTTCTGTCAAAATCTTGCTTGTGGGGGACTTTTTTCTGGAACGAAAACTGCAGCTAAAGTGCTACAAAGTGGATTCTATTGGCCCACATTATTTAAAGATGCATATGAATTTTCAAAAACTTGTTTGAGATGTCAAGCAGTGGGTAATAATTCTAAAAAGGATATGATGCCGCTTAATCCCATTTTGATAGTTGATATTTTTAATGTTTGGGGAATGAAGTCCCGCGATCAATGACACCCAAGAGGGGGGTGAATTGGGTGTATACAAACTTTTAACAAATTTATGCCCAATACAAACAGGAGAGAATAATAGCCGTAATGAATTTCAAGACTATATGAAAACTATGAGATCTAATAGAATCTATTGCATTCAACCGATCTTCGGTACGATGGCGGTGGTGAGAATCCGGAGATTCAACTCACGCAAGATGTTATCTTCTTGACAAGGTTTACCTTGCCGATCCGAACCCACCTTTTAATATACCCAAAATGTAGTATGGAAATGATAAATTATACTAGATCTAACACAAACAATGCAAACAAAAAAAAAATTACGCGTGTGCTGCACAGAATGGGGATAGAGGAAAAGGAACAAACCACACAATGGACATAGATTTTTAGGTGGTTTGGATGCAACAACGGCAGCCTACGTCCACCCCTCACGATCTGTGAGGATTCCCACACTATCTTGTAAAGGGTTACAAGATCAAAACATACACACACACACACGTGAGGAGTTCAGAACTCCCACAAAGGTGTACAAACACCGAATCACAAAGAGATGTGAAGAAAAAGACACCCACACACACACGGATCTTCGTAGATCCACACACACACACAAATATTCAGATATTACAAGAACACACACTTGAATCTGAAATAGAAATCGAATGGAAGACACAAAGTAAAAACATCAGATTCAAGCTCCCCCTTAGTTGATGAAGAAGATTTTGGATGCAGCTTGATCTCCACTTGGCTTGGGGTTGATCTACTTCATATGTGGTTTGGATCACTTGAAGAAGGATGAAGAACTTCCTTCCCGGAGCACTGTTCACGGCTACAGTAGCAGCACTCTTCTCTCCCCTTGATAGCCTCCTTGAGCCTTCTTGGATGATTAGAGTTTCTTGCCCCAAAAAGATGTTTTTATAACTCTTGAATGGTCAAGAGACAAGTCAGGAACCAGATTCACAAACCATGGTAAGTTTGGTGACTTTTGGATTAAACAAACCCAATGAAGAGGGCTTCCCACGTTGTAGAAAACAAAGTCAAAAATGGCTGCCACGAAGTTGGCGGTCGACCGGTAGGAGGGAACGGTCGCCCGAATTTTACAGGAATGGGGCTTTTCATTGTTGGGAAAATCGGTCGACCGGCCCCTCACCGGCGGTCGACCGTTGGCTGGAAAAACCTGCATTTTGAAAGAGTTAGACATTAAATCATAATTTGTGAGCTAATTAGTTTATGACACATCCTGTTTCAATTAAAATGAGTGAGTTAAGCTTAGCCTGGGCAGTTTTGGTACCAAGATGGATTTATGTATTTGGAAGGGTATGAACACCTAAACATATTGCATGATGAAATTATGCCTTGAATGCGTATGAAAGTCGAACTTGATTGCTAATACCTGGCACGTGATAGAACGCACGTCCTGGATTTTGGTATCATCAAAATCACCTGAATATACTCAACAATCTCCCCCTTTTTGATGATGACAAAACCGAAAGGGTATTTAAATACATCGGCATGCCTTTAAGCAATGTTTGAAAATTGAATTCAAAATCAAGGCATTTTACTCACATCCCATCAAGCCAGCAAACGCAAACAATTCAACACTTTATTTGCCAATTAGAAAAGAAATGAGACACAAGAGCCAACCATTTGAGATCAAACACCAGTTGCATTCAATTCATCATGTCATTACAAGGTACATTAATGCGAGAGTGAATGCACGACTCTAGACACAAGTGACGAAACAAATGCACAAGTGCAGAACAGACACAATGATCCTCACATGATCATACATGCAAACACACAAACACACACCGACATACATAAATATATAGAACCCTACCCTACTACTTCTCCTCCTTTGGCATCATCAAAAGGGGACAGGATAGACGAAGGGGGACCCAAGTGACACAAGACCAAAGTACAGCATCCCAGAGGTAGGAAGCAAGAGAAAAATCCTCATGGTGCGTCTGCAGGAGGCTGATCCTCTGGAGGAGGAGGCTGGTAACCAAGGCGATGGTGGATGTCTTCAAGAGAATGATCTTGAAGCTGAAGACTATCCCGAATACGGCCAATGGAGAGGTCACGAGCCGCATCACGGTGCGACATGTCAAAAGTGTCATGTTCATGATGTGGAAGGCCTGGCTGGAATCAACAACGTTGTCGGTGAGGCTAGTCATATGAGTGGAGAGTGTGGCCATTTGAGTGGAGAGGGTATCCAAAATAGTGGAGAAAGAATCTATGCGACCTGACATGGTGTCAATCACATTGCCCATATTGTCGATGCGATCCCCGAGGGTAGAAAGTCGATCCCCAAAAGTGTCCACACGAGTCTCTAGCCCAGTAAACCGCCTGTCAAAAGTATCATAATCTACCCAAGAGTGTTGTGTGGCCTCCTGAGTGGAGGACTCTCCATGATAGAACTGTGGTAGAGGAGGTATCTCCGGATCCATATGATGAGGTGAAGGTGAAGGAGGCTGCTCCTCAGCCTGAACTGGAGGGGGGACATTCCCTTGATCCTGTTGCTGCTCTTGTTCATGCTCTTCTTCACTATCAACTTCTTCTCCATAAATAGGCACATCCCGACGTAACTCTCCATCGGGACCATAGTAATATCCAATATATGTAAAGATCTTGTGCTTATTATATATATCATACTGTCGAACATAAATGAAATGTTCATTTGCCAAATTGATCCCAGCATGAATGAATACCCCAGTCAACTGTGAAGCATACGGCAATGATCGTTGCAAATTTATTCGGCAAGCTCCAATGAGAGTTGTCATGAGACGACCCATGTTGACTTGAATCCCATTCATAACATTGTAGAACAGGAACTTGTGAACCTCGGTCACTTCATTTCTGTTGCCACTCTTTGGATAAATGAGAGAGGTAAACATATGGTGCAATATACGCCGTAGTGGTGGAAAATGATTCGCATTCAATTCAATTAAATTGCTGACACCACGCACGTACTCACAACTGGTCATAGCAAGAAATGTTGCCTCAACCTCCCCATGACCAAAAACCAAGTCGGCTCCTCTAGCCGCAACTCCTAAGCATCTCTCAAACAGATCGGGAGTAATGTGAATCTCAACCCCTTGTACAACAGAAAATAATTCCTTATTCCTTGCAATCAGATTCCCATAAAACTGCTGCACTAGACTAGGGTAATAACGGGTATATCTAGTGACGAAATCAGTCCATCTTGGCTGAATCTCAAAGATAGCACATAAATCGGGCAAAAGCTCATTCACCTCGTTGAAGTTGACCAGTCGAGGGGGACGAGGAGGCAAACGAGGTGCTCGACGAGGCACTGGTGCCTACTGTGGTGGATGTGCTGGGGCCGCTTGTGGACAACCACTGGGCTTCCCTTGGGCAGAACGTCGAGAACTTCGTCTATGCGACATCCCGAACTAGAAGACCCGGAAGAAAACCCTTGAAGAGATGACCCTCGTCCCGGGGGATGAAGATAGATCAACGGACACTCCAGGGGCATGCAAAAGCCTTCTCCACAAACTGGAACCTAGGAGGGAACTCCACGAAGACACGAACGACCGAATGGAGTTTGTCCCGAAATCGTGACGAACACGCCAGATCTTGTGCGGGTGGAGAAATGATGAGGTTTAGGGGCTTGGGAGGTGGAGTTTTGAGGTTCTAGGGTTAGGAGATGGGGTATGAGAGAGAGTGGAGGTGATAGAATGAGAGAATGGGGTGTTGGACCCCCTTATAAGATGGCTCGGTTGAGACCCGGTCAGGCCGATTCGCCGCCACCGGTCGACTGGTGCGAGAGCGGCGGTCGATTCACACCGATCGACCGCTAGCTCCCAAAACCCCAAATTTTATATTTTTTGCTTCTTTTTTTTATTTTTTTCATTCATTTTTTTATCATTTTTTTATATGGGGGGGACTAACATTCGACCTTTTGATTTGAGCCAACGTCATGAAGTTGAGGGAATGAAAGAGATGGAGATTTGAAGAAAGTTTCTAACTCCCCCTCAGAAGTTTCCTTAGGTCCGACATCACTGAGTCCACAATTATTTAACCAAGGAATATCTGGCCTTACAAATATTTTTCAAAGAGGGCTATATATATAAATACATTCAAGCATGCAAGAGTGTATGTGAACACACAAGGTATTAAAAGTAAATATAGACAATATGCATGTTTTCCTACCCTTGATGCATATGAGTTTCTACAAATGTAACTCTTATCCTAAGTGCAAACCTATGCATGTATGCTCTACCCTTGCACATCCCAAGTTCTCTTCTTATCTTACTGAATTGATCCTGGTTTAGGGGTTTTGTGAAAATATCGGCTAGCTGATTGTGTGTGTCAATGAAATTTAATTCAAAGACCCCCTTTCCTACATGATCTCTCAAAAAGTGATGACGAATATCAATATGTTTGGTCCTAGAATGTTGAACAGGGTTTTTTGACAAACTGATTGCACTGGTATTATCACACAAGATTGACACACATTTCATTTCAATATCTAAATCAAGCAATTAGTTTTTGATCCAAAGTACTTGGGCTCCATAACTTTCGACGGCTACATATTCAGCCTCGGCCGTTGAGAGAGCTACTGAATGTTGTTTCTTGGAGGCCCATGAGACTAGACACCCACCAAGAAACTGACAGTACCCACTAGTACTTTTACGATCTACAATACATCCGGCATAATCCGCATCGGTGTAAGTAATCAAATCAAATGAACTACTGATGGGAAACCACAAGCCAAAATCTATTGTGCCAATTAAGTATCTAAAAATGCGTTTAATAGCCATTAGATGAGATTCTTTAGGGCATGACTGAAAACGGGCACAAAGACATACACTGAATTGAATGTCAGGGTGACATACTGTAAGATACAGTAGTGATCTGATCATACCTCGAAACAGTGTAGGATCTACTATTTTACCATTTTCATCTTTGTCTAACTTCGAGGTTGTGGCCATTGGAGTTGACAAAGGTTTTGCTTTAGCCATACCAAATTTCTTTAACAGCTCCAGTGTGTCCTTAGCTTGATTGATGAAAATCCCCTCAGGTGTTTGCTTGACCTGCAATCTAAGAAAGAAGTTCAGTTCACCCATTAAGCTCATCTCAAATTCTCCTTGCATGATTTCTGTAAATTCTTCACATAAGACATTGTTAGTAGCTCCAAAAATAATGTCATCCACATATACTTGAACTACTAGTATGTCTTTACCTGATTTCCTTGTGAAGAGTGTTTGGTCAACCGTACCTCTTTTGAAACCATTTTCCACAAGGAATGAAGTGAGCCTTTCATACCATGCCCTTGGTGCTTGGTTTAACCCGTACAAGGCCTTCTGCAACTTGTACACATGCTTTGAATCTTTAAAATATGGAGGTTGCTCTACAAAAACATCCTCCTTGATGTAACCATTAAGAAATACAGATTTAACATCCATTTGAAATAGTTTGAAGTTCAAAGAGCAAGCATAGGACAATAAAATCTGGACTGCTTCTAGTCTAGCAACCGGTGCAAAGGACTCATCAAAATCAATTCCCATCTCCTGGGTATACCCCTTGGCTACAAGCCGAGCCTTGTTCTAACAACCAATCTCGTATCATTTAATTTGTTTCTGAAAACCCAACGGGTTCCAATTGTGGGATGATTCGTAGGACGCGGCACGAGAGTTCACACTTTGTTCCTTTCGAACTGGTGTAGCTCTTCATGCATAGCCTGAATCCAGGATTCATTTTGAAGAGCTTCATGAATATCCTTAGGCTCTTCTTGTGAAATTAAGGCTATCAAATCCTCTTCCTCTACTTGCCTTAGTGATGATCTGGTTCTTACCCCATCTTGAGGATTACCGATTATGTTTTCAGCTGGATGATCCTTTAAGAATGTAGAGGTGCTGGGCAAGTCGGGGTGCTGCACTTGCTGCTCTTGCAGTGTTTCAATTGAAGGATCTTCATCTTCTTCACTCTTGCTGAGTATTCCTTCCTTTGGTTCATCCTTGACTTTAGATGTTCCAGCATTAGTTGAATTTTCGGGGGCTTCTCCTGCATCCACAATTTGAATAGACTGGTTTGTCAGTTTTAGTTCAGATTCATCAAAAATCACATGAGGACTTTATTCAACAGCCAAAGTCCTTTTATTAAACACTCGATAAGCTCTAGAGTTAAGTGCATAGCCTCGGAAAGTTCCTTTGTCACTTTTCTCATCAAACTTACCTAGGTTGGACTTACCATTGTTCAGGATGAAACATGAACATCCAAAGGGTTTAAGATGGGAAATATTCAGTTTCTTACTCTTTTAGAGTTCATAGGGAGTTTTCTTCAAAATGGGCCTTACCATTGCCCTGTTGTTGATGTAACACGCTGTACTTACCGCCTCAGCCCAAAAATATTTTGGTAGAGAATTTTCACTTAACATGGTCCGTGCCATGTCTATCAATGTTCTATTTTTCCTCTCCACCACTCCATTTTGTTGGGGCATCCTTGGTGATGAAAAATTGTGCGTGTACCCCTGCTCTTCACAAAAAATGCTGAACTCATGATTTTCAAATTCACCACCATGATCACTTTGAATGGTAGTGATAAGGTAGTCTCTTTCATTTTGGATTTTCTTGCAAAACACTTCAAACTCCGTCAAGGCATCACTTTTATTGGCTAAAAATAATACCCATGTAAATCTGGGTAATGATTTTACCTATGTTGCCAATCGTAATGATTTTACCTTTGTCTTTGCCTCCAAAGGTAACTGATCCTCCATCTTTATCTTGCAGTGTAGAGAACACCTTCTTGTCCCCTGTCATATGCCTTGAACAGCCGCTATCCTAGTACAATTTGCTCTCCCTAGCTTCAAGACATATCTGCAAGAAACAACATTCTTATACAATTGATTTTGGTACCCAAACTAGTTTGGGTCCGTAAAAGTTAGTCTAATTCTGTGTATATCTTTTCTCGGTCCAAAAAGCATGATTTCTTAGTGAGTTTTGTTTGAACCAGCAATTGGCAACAACATGACCAAATCTACCACACTGATAGCAATTAACAGGTGTAAACTTTCTTTGGAATTGTCGTGGTTTGGGTTGGATATGTTTTGGCTTAGAGTTGGAACATGAAGCACGTTTATTTTCTTTTTCATGAACATAGGATGTAGCAATCTTATGCTCAAAGGATTTTTTATTTTGGGGAGTATATCCTAATCCTTCCTTTTGGAAATTGACTCTTACTCCCAACAAGTTGTCTAGATTTTGTTTGCCCTTGACAAACTTTGACAAGGTGGACTGAAGTTCAGCCACTTCTTTATCCAAACTCACAGTTTTCTCTTCAAGTTCTGAATTTGTGGATTTCAAATTTTTTCTTCAGTTTTCATTTTTTCACAAACTTTCTCAATTTCAGACATTTTGCAATATAGCTCCTCTTTGGCTTTTTCACAATTTGAAATTGTTTGTAGCAGACTTTCTTTTTCTTCTGTTAGTTCGAACCATTCTTGTTCCAGTTTCTCAAATTTAACAAAGATATCTTCATGTGACAAATCATCAATTTTCTTTTTGAGAGTTTTATTTTTAGATCTGATTTTCTTGTATTTTGTATACAATTTTTCACATTCCGACTCCCATTGATCATTTGAAATAAAGTCAGGTTTAGAATTTACCTCAGTTGAATCATCTTCGTGTGTCATGAGGCACAAGCTCTCCACTAGCTCTTGGATCTCTTCGTCGGATGGTTCGTCCTCTTCGTCGCTCCATGTGGCGACCATTGCTTGGGGTTTCTTGAGTTTGTCCTTCTTGAACTTCCTCTTTAGATCCGAACATTCTCCTCTTATGTGCCCGGGCTTCTTGCATTCATAACAGATGACATTATTGGGCTTGCTAGATTCGCCCTTGGTCTGACAGGGCTTCCTTTGCCCCTTTCTGAAATTACCTTGGAAATTTCTCTTCTTACTCAATAATCTCTTTACTTGGCGAGTTATCATGGTCAAGTCTTCTTCTTCATTGCTTCCCTCGCTGGATTCTTCTTCTTGGACATCATCATCAGATTGGTGAGCTTTCAATCCAATCACTTTCTTCTTCTTTGTATCTTCCTCGGCTGTTCTCTTCATGTTTATCTCATAGGTCATAAGTGACCCTATGAGCTCGTCCAAAGTGAGTGTGGACAGATTTTTCGAATCCTCAATTACTGTGGCTTTTGTGTGCCACGCCGACGGAAGTGATCTCAGAACTTTCCTCACCAGATCGGAGTTTGTGTACTCCTTTCCGAGGCTTTTGAGACCATTTGTATTTTCCGTTAATCTTGCAAACATTTCCGAGATGGTTTCTTCAGATTTCATTTTGAATAGCTCATAGTCTCTTATAAGAAGATTACCCTTGGTCTTCTTGACCTCGGAGGTTCCTTCATAAGTGAGCCATAATTTGTCCCACATCTCCTTTGCTGAACTGCACATGGATACACGAGAAAACTCATTAGGATGTATAGCACATTGCATGATGTTCATAGCATTAAAATTCACAGTGCATTTCTTAATTTCCTTGGGTGTCCATTTTTTTTCATCATCCGAGAGTTTATACGGACCCTTGTCCACAACCCTCCAGATCTCATACTCTTGGGCTCTCAGAAAAATATGCATTCTATTTTTCCAATAGGAGTAATTTGAGCCATCGAAGTATGGAGGACGATGGATGGAATGACCCTCAGGCATCATACCCTTGTTTGCCATTGATCTGGATCTTACTCTAGATCGTTAGATCTGAAAGAATTAGAGCCTTAGCTCTGATACCAATTGAAGTCCCGCGATCAATGACACCCAAGAGGGGGGTGAATTGGGTGTATACAAACTTTTGACAAATTTATGCCCAATACAAACAGAAGAGAATAATAGCCCTAATGAATTTCAAGACTATATGAAACTATGAGATCTAATAGAATCTATCGCATTCAACTGATCTTCGGTACGATGGCAGAGATGAGAATCCGGAGATTCAACTTACGCAAGATGTTATCTTCTTGACAAGGTTTGCCTTGCCGATCCGAACCCACCTTTTAATATACCCAAAATCTAGTATGGAAACGATAAATTATACTAGATCTAACACACACAATGCAACTAAAGAAAAAAACTACGCGTGTGCTGCACAGAATGGGGATAGAAGAAAAGGAACAAACCACACAATGGACAAAGATTTTTAGGTGGTTCGGATGCAACAACGGCAACCTACGTCCACCCCTCACGATCTGTGAGGATTCCCACACTATCTTGTAAAGGGTTACAAGATCAAAATACACACACACACGTGAGGAGTTTGGAACTCCCACAAAGGTGTACAAACACCGAATCACAAAGAGATGTGAAGAAATAGACACACACACACACACGAATCTTCGTAGATTCACACACACACAAATATTCAGATATTACAAGAACACACACTTGAATCTGAAATAGAAATCGAATGGAAGACACAAAGTAAAAACTTCAGATTCAAGCACCCCCTTAGTTGATGATGAAGATTTTGGATGCAGCTTGATCTCACTTGGCTTGGGGTTGATCTGCTTCAGATGTGGCTTGGATCACTTGAAGAAGGATGAAGAACTTCCTTCCCGGTGCACTGTTCATGGCTACAGTAGCAGCACTCTTCTCTCCCCTTGATAGTCTCCTTTAGCCTTCTTAGATGATTAGAGTTTCTTACCCCAAAGTGATGTTTTTATAACTCTTGAATGGTCAAGAGACAAGTTAGGAACCAGATCCACAAATCATGGTAAGTTTGGTGACTTTTAGATTAAACAAACCCAATGAAGAGGGCTTCCCACGTTGTAGAAAATAAAGTCAAAAATGGCTGCCTCGAAGTTGGCGGTCAACCGGTAGGAGGGGGCGGTCGACCGAAATTTTACAAGAATGGGGCTTTTCGTTGCTGGGAAAACCGATCGACCGGCCCCTGATCGGCGGTCGACCGCTAGCTGGAAAAACCTACATTTTGAAAGAGTTAGACATTAAATCATAATTTGTGAGCTAATCAGTTTATGGCACATCCTGTTTCAATTAAAATGAGTGAGTTAAGCTTAGCCTGGGCAGTTTTGGCACCAAGATGGATTTATGCATTTGGAAGGGTATGAACACCTAAACATAGTGCATGATGAAATTAGGCCTTGAATGCGTATAAAAGTCGAACTTGATTGCTAATACATGGCACGTGATAGAACGCACGTCCTGGGTTTTGGTATCATCAAAATCACCTGAATATACTCAATAGGGAAAAGATTTTATGGGACCATTTCCACCTTCATTTTGCAATGAATATATCTTGGTGGCGGTGGACTATGTTTCAAAATGGATTGAAGCTGTGGCTACTGGGTGTTGGCCCGGATTAGATGGCGGACAAGAAGGGGGGTTGAATTGTCCCCCAGTCGAGATGGTAGATTTTAAAAACAAACTCAACTAAACATAGCGGAGTTAAAATTAACTACGTTAATTAATCTAAACAGGTGTGAGATAAATATGTTCTCTCAATCTTTCCGATCTCACCCGGATAATCTATGCAACAAATGATGAACGATTACTACTAACAGATAGCAGAGCTAGCGAAGTGCGATGGTGCAGTGAATAAAAATCTATAAGATAGCTTGTGAACGGGGATAGGAGAAATGGACAATCGCACAGACACACCACAAACAACACAGAGTTTTATAGGTGGTTTGGGACCACGACGGGTTCCCTACGTCCACCCCTCACCGAACCCGGTGAGGCTTTACTACCACGTTACGAATCGTAGCAAAATGGGGACGAGCCCCAGCACCACACACCCTGCTTCCGCAGCAAGTCACACACACGGGGCCTGGCCCCAAGACGTTGCCACCGCAGCACACACTCACACACAATCGGGAAACAGACTCGGCACTAAGAACTCACACTGAGACGCAGCTCTGTACACACACACAAATATTCTGATGTTCAAAGTAAAGGATAAGTCCTTAATGACATGCAAACTAAGAATAGAACGTGGAGAGCATCTCAAATAACCAAGAGATAGATATATACATTTTCCCTTATGTAAACTCCTTAAATCTCCAAGTCGACGTCGATGGTTGCTCACGATATTGACATCTTCAGATTCCTCGCTTCATTCCGCTTGCTATCTTCTTCATCAACGAGCTTCAGATCTCAATGGATATAGATCAAATCTGGCGTTGAAATCCTCTTGAGCTCCTCTCTTTCTCTCCTGCACAAGATAGAAATGTTAGCCCCTTCAGGATTAATTCCTTCGAATGGAAATCGCAGTCACTATATACCAAAGAAAACAAGACCTAAAAAGACATGAAAGTCCAAGGGTAAACCCTTCAAAACAACACCCAAACCATAGGAGAAATCCTACGGATATAATGGTAAAACCCCAAGCCAAACAGATCTTAAAATGGGGATTTTGAAATCAATCCAGAAAACACAATCCGTACGAACCAGACAAAGTGTCAACTCTTAGAGTCGACACTTCTGTCATGGTGTTCTGCCAGCCGACAAAACCCAGCACACAAGGGAAAGTGTCGACTCTTGGAGTCAACACTTTTTCCCAGCCGTTCTGTCTACAGCAAATCCACGCTGCAGGACAGTAAGTGTCGACTCACAGAGTCGACACTTGCTACCTGATGCGTTGAGGCAGCAAGCATGCCCATCAAGTGTCGACTCTGAGAGTCGACACTTTCAGTGCAGATACTGAAAAACTGCTTAAAGCAGTCCAAAGCAAGTAAAACCTTTCAAACCCATTGAAAGCATGATATGCCAATGAAAATGACATGCATTTGAGAGTTTTAAAAACACCATTCAAACACTGACAAGTGTCATGCATCAAACACTGACAAATGTCATGCATTAATCAGGCTCTGATACCAGTTTACAAGATCATGCCCCAACCGTTGCGCTAAAAGCTCGAGCTGGTAGTGAAGGCGGACCGTATTTCCTTATGGCATTGCAGAACCCCACACTATCGTGCTGTGGGCGGACATGAGGGGCTTCGCACATGGACCCCATAATCTATGCGGTGGGATGGGCTGCCAATGCACCGATGCCCCACATGGACCCCATAATCCACGTGGAACAACAAATCCCTAAGGGAGACGCTGGAAAATCCAACAATCTCCCCCCCAGCGGCACCTGGGGGATTTGAACCCGCGACCTCGCTCTGATACCAGTTTACAGGATCATGCCCCAACCGTTCCGCTAAAAGCTCGAGCTGGTAGCGAAGGCGGACCGTATTTCCTTATGGTATTGCAGAACCCCACACTATCATGTTGTGGGCGGACATGAGGGGCTTCACACATGGACCCCATAATCCATGCGGCAGGATGGGCTGCCAACGCACCGATGCCCCACGTGGACCCCATAATCCACGCGGAACAGCAAATCCCTAAGGGAGACGCTGGAAAATCCAACACTAGGACCAATGATCATAAGGTGGTGATGAAATTTGTCAAGAAAAATATCTTTTCTAGATTTGGTTGTCCTAGAGCTATCATTAGTGATGGGGGTTCTCACTTCACGAATTCTTAATTCTGAGCTTTGCTTCACAAATTTGGCATCACTCACAAGCTCGCTACCCCCTATCATCCCCAAACTAGTGGCAAGGTTGAAGTATCCAATAGGAAAATTAAAAATATTTTGCATAAGACAGTTAGGCTGGATAGGAAAGACTGGTCCGAGAGACTAGATGATGCATATAGGCCTACAGAACTGCATATAAAACTCCCATTGGCATGTCACCTTACCGCCTCATTTTTGGAAAAGCCTGCCACTTGCCCGTAGAACTTGAGCATAGAGCATATTGGGCCATTAAACAAGTCAACTTCGATCTTATTCAAGCTGGTGCCCAAAGAGCTCTACAACTCAATGAACTGGAGGAACTAAGAAATGAAGCCTACGAAAATTCAAAGATTTACAATGCTAAAACCAAGGTTTTTCATGATAAGCATATTCACTGGAAAACCTTTTCTGTTAATCAAAAGGTTTAACTTTTCAATTCTAGACTGCGCTTGTTTTCCGGTAAGCTCAAATCCAGATGGGATGGACCGTTTGTTATTGTTAAATTTTTTGACCATGGTGCTGTTAAAATTTTGAATCCTAAAAATGGTCACATTTTCACTGTCAACGGTCAAAGATTAAAAACTTACTTGGAAAGTGATCAGCTGTTAAAATAATCCATTGCTTTGAGTGATCTAGAATGAAATCTTTGCGAGCTTTCACGCGTCTGGCTGAAGACGAAAAACTTAGCGCTTCTGGGAGGCAACCCAAGATTTTTTGTTGTTTGATGTTTTTTATTTAAGTGTGTTTCAGTAGACAGGTCAAGGAGAAGAAGCTATCACCGTCCATTAAATGCACCCCACTTGCCAGGTTGTATCCTTCCATCTCAACTATATTCTTTGTTACATTGTTCTATTGCTTTCAGCTCTATATGCCATTGAGGACAATGTCATTCAAGTTGGGGGGGGGGAGAGAAAAATTTCATGATGCATATAAAGCAACCTGACATGAATATACATAAAAAGATAAAATCCCCAAAAGGAGTTTTATTAATTCATGCTTGAATTGAAAGTAATTCTGGATTAGAAAAGGCTGGAGAGAAGGATGAAGGAAAATTTATTCGATCTAGCCATGAAAAACTAATTTAAGAATCTCTTTAAAGTTCATGTGCACTTTAGAAAAGAAATCACTTTGCACGCTAATGAAATAAGCGAGACAAGCATTATGCTATTTTGGGTATTGTGTCTGATAGTCTGTACTTCTCAAGAAAGAGATCTTCTTTAAACTTTCTACCAAGTTATCTGTTAAATAAGTGCAAAAGCATAATGAAAAAAAAGAGAAAAGAGAAAAAGAGAAAAACACCATGAAAAATGCTCATAGTCTTAGTAACCGTGTCTACTTCACCTAAGACGTGTTGAGGTTCACATCAAACGGAAAAGGAAATCTTGACCTGTGTAACTGGGCCTGCTTCTCTTAAGGTAAGAGTCGAGGTTCATGTTAAACAGTGAAGGGTAGTGCAGCATCATGTGTGGTATAAAAGATCCCAATGGGACAAATGAATAAGTTAGATAAAAAGCTAGTATATTTAATATATACTATAATCTAAGAGGTGCAGGGTTGAAAGGCACTTGCTCGGAATAGCAAATGGGGGATACAATTGTCTATGCTGTGGATTTGGTAGTTACACATGCACAAGTGCTATTGAGCTTTGATTTGAATTCTTGATCATGTACTTTAATTTCCTACATAAGGCTAGTGTGCATTAATGATTCTAGATTCCTAATTTTTGGTTGATTCTATGAAGGGAAAGCTAGATATGAAAGTGTAGATTTTGTAAATTCTTGTTAGTCTTAAATTTTAATTTATTTACATTACTAAGGGACTAACAATGAGTAAGTTGGGGGGTGTGATAAGTGCTATATTTTACATCATAAGTTGCATCACATTCTTGGGGATGGTAACAATACCAATTTTTGGCTTGATAAATGGCTGGGCAACCATTGTTTGACTGATTATGTTTCTGTTAATCTCATTCCAAACCCCAAGGCTTCTGTCAGAGATGTTCTACTGCACCCAACAAATGAAGAAACTAATCTGCAGCAAAACATGCTCCCTACTGGTATAAAGCAAGCCATCAGAAATATGAAATTGAATCAGGAAATGGACATGGGAATATGGAGTCTATCTTCATCTGGGTTGTGTTCAGTGACCTCCACCTACAAAGTTTTCTATGAAAATAATCAAATCCACACTGCTATTTCTTGGCCTCGGCTGTGGTCAAATTGGCTCCCACTTAAAATCTTAGTCCATCTATGGAAGATTATGAACAACTATCTACCTATTGATGCTAATATCCAGCGAGTGGGTGTTGTTCTCTGCTCGAAATGCTCATGTTGTAAGGTGCCTCATGTGGAAGAGATAAATCATTTATTCCTATACAGTGAGTATGGGGATTATGTATGGTCTACTTTCAAAGCTACTGGTATGCAACTTGAAGGCCGCTCTGTTAGAGAGTTTATTCTGAACTCTACTTGTCATATCCAGCCAGGTTCTGCTTATGCTCGTTTCTATCTTTCTGCCATTGGGTTTGGAATGTGGGAACTTTGGAGAGCTAGAAACTCTGCCAAATATGATGATAAATATATTTCAAAGCATAGCCTTATTCACTAAATTACCTCCCAAGTGAAGAAGGTTTGTATGATTGCTGATCTTAAGGAACCCAATTACAGTAAAAGGAGAATCTTGGAATTTTTTGGAATCAAAACACAGTCCCCTAGTCGACAGCAGCTGAAGATTGTTAAGAGGCTTTGTCCTCCTTGGCCTTCCCTAAAACTCAACACTGATGGTGCTTTTAAGCAATCTGGAGACTTTGGAGGAGGTGGCATTATTAGGGATTCCAGAGGCAAGGTCCTCCTTGCTTTTTCTCATCTTTATGGACAATCTAACAGCTTAATTGCTGAAGCCCGTGCTCTTCTTGATGGCATAAAATATTTGCACACTGTGGATACAAAGCCAGCCCATATTGAATGTGATTCACTCACACTTGTCTGGATTATCAAAAAGGAAATTCATTGTCCTTGGTCCATTCTCAGCTATGTCAGGGATATCTGGAGCATTCTTTCTCAACATGATTCTATCTCCCATATCTACAGAGAAGGTAATACTGTAGCGGGCTTACTTGCTTCTTTAGCTTGCATCTCAAAATGTAATTCTTTTTATTCTTACAATGAGCTCCCTTCAATTATAAAAGGTGCTGCTCGGCTTGATACACTAGGCATGCCTAGCATCAGATTGATGTAACTGTTATTCTTTTTCAATAGTAATAAAATTTACCCCCTAGCGGCTCGATGGTGGAGTGGCTATTCCCCTTACCTCTGGTAAGGGGTGCACTCTCCCATTGACCCCTAGGCAGGGCATTTCCAAAAAAAAAAAAGTTGCATCACATTCATCATCTTTGAGCATTAAATGAATAAAGTTGTGCTACATGAGTAGTTAATTTCATTCTCACCATTATTAGAGTCTGCATGCATTTTATCATCTTTTTGAGCCAAAATGGCCATGTGAGAAATATTCAAAAATTTGTACAATTATTTGAAAACCATTTTTGGATGAAAAATGTTGATATTTTGAATTTTCTAAATTTTCAAGAAATTGTAACCTGATGGGCAGACGCCAATTTGGAAAATATTTTTGGAAAAAAAGAAATAGCGATTGATTGATAGGGCGCCAATTTATTTTTCTAGAAAAAGGAAAAAAAGAAATAAAGAATTTGTGACTGAGTGAAGAGGCGAAGTTTCATTTATGAAAATAGAAAAAAAAAGGAAAAAGCTGGAAAATATAAAAGAATGTGCGACCATTCACAAATGCACCATTTCTTGGGGAAAAGAATGGGCGACAGGTCATATGGGCACTATTTCCTCTATATGAAAAATCAGAGAGAAAATCAGAGAAAAATGGAAAAGAATAAGCGACTGTTTGAACAGTCGCTATTTCTCGGATTTATGGAAAATAGAAATGAAAAAAAAAGAATTAGCGACTTCTTAGAAAGTCACCATTTCCTGATTTATGAAAAAAGGAAAAAATGGCAAAAAAAGGAAATAAAGAATGAGTGACCGCGTGAGCAGTCGCTATTTTAATTTACGCCCGATGTCCAAGTCGCCATTTTCAGAAGAGTTTGAAGCAAAATCGGCAGGTCCCATTCGAAGTTATCTCCTATTATTTGAGTTTATCTCTGCTTATTTGAGGAAAGAAGGACTCTGATCTTGGCAAGCTACCTTCTTTGATCAACCTCTGCTGCTGGAAAGTCAGATTTTGTGTTGATCTCAAAGGCCACGATCGTGGGTTTTTGCTGAACACTATATAATGCTGCAGAGAGGGCCGATGGGAGGGTTAGATAGTTAGGCACCTGGATTTTTAGCCTAGTTTTTCATGCAGTTCTGTTCATTCTTTCAATTTTTAAATTCTCTGCAAATCTCTCTTCTTCACCTTCTTCCAATTCTCCTCCGTTTTCAACTTATTCTCAATTTTCAAAGGTACAGTTCTGTACTTTTATTGTTCATCTTCTATTTTTCACAGTTCTTCTCTCTTAGTTTTCTCCCCCTTCTGATCCTCTTTTCTTCTTTCTATCTTCACAAAAGTTGTTCGTTTTTAGTTTTTCTTCAAGTTCTTCTTCTACCTCTTCTTCCAAATCCTTCTCGTTTTTAAGTTATTCCTCCATTTCAAAAGTTCATTTTTTAGGCTTTTTCAATGTTCATCCACGGACCACCTCCTGTTCTTCCTAGTTTTTCACCATCTTCCTCTCATTTTCTGCTTCTATGTTCTTCATCAATCTTCTTTGTCTTTTCGTCCTCTACAACTTTCGCTTCTTCCACCTTCTCTAATTCCTTCTAGTTTTAAAGATATCTCTATTCTAATCTCCCTCTATTTTTAAAACTATTTTTACTGTGTTTTTATTTATCTCTCACCGTAGCCTCTCTTCCTCTTGCTATCTCTCTCATCTCCTCTTTCAAACACACGCACACACCTTGTTTAATTTATATTTCTTCTTTAATTTATATTTCTTCTTCCATCTATCTATCTTCATCTTCCCATATTTCTTCACACATCCCCATGGCGGATCTTCTTCCTTTAGTCCTCTCGGCGGCGTCTACTTCCACGGCGGGATGAAATTCCAAGGCTCGGCACGGTAAGGAGACGACGGCTATTCATCATCATCTTGGCTCCTATTTCTTCCTTCTTCTCTTTTATTTCCAAGTTATATTTTTAATTTTCATAGAATTGTACTTGTCACCTTTCATAGTAATAAAGTTCAGATTTTGTGTAAATTGTGTTCTTCTTAGTTTTTCCCCCTCTCTTTCCAATTTCTATTCTTAACCCTCTCATATTCTTTACTTAGTTTATTTTCATGTAATTTTTTTTCATTAGTTTAATCTCGCTCAAACTTCGGATTTTACAAATATAAGAATTCTCCTCCATACTATTTTGAAAATATTTCTTCTCCGTTGGATCGACCCGTATTCACCACTTTGCTTGAATTTCAATATTTTTAAGTGAGTGAGTTCGGTTTAATTTTAAATTGTGGCACAGCTTTTCAACGACGAGTTTGTGATTATCAGTGGGCTGAGTCGACTCCATGCCAAGATGGAGTCGACTCTAGCTACACAGGACCCCCCCTTTTTTTTGCTTACATCAATGGGTTTCCTTATCTTTCTTGAGGCTAGGAGAAGTATGAATTCAGTTTTTTTTTGGGGGGAAGGGGGTTTGACACATTTTTTTAATCAGTTTTTATCGGTTTCTATTCCCTGCATATTTTATTATTTAGGTTGCTAAGGGTGACAAAAGTTCCGACGAAATAATTTACAGTCAGAAATACGTCAGAATTTCCTGACGTATTTCCGACAAACAAACAATCCGTCAGAAATAATTTGACAAATAGCTTTCAAAGGTGACAAATAGGTCGCTAAGGGTGACAAATAGGTCGCTAAGGGTGACAAATAGGTTGGTAAAGGTGATAAATAGATTTTCGACGGAAATCCTTCCGTCGGACATACGTTGGAAAGTTCGACGTATTTCCGACCAACTTACATTTCATTGGAAAGAATTTGACACATAGCGACAAATAGGATGGTAACGTTGACAAATATATTTCTGACGGAAATATTTTCAGTCGGAATTACGTCAAAATTTTTTAACTTATTTTCGATGACCCTATTATCCGTCGAAAATAATTTGACACAAAGCGACAAATAGGTGACAAATAGCTTGCTAAGGGTGACAAATAGGTCGCTAAGGGTGATAAATAGGTCAATAAGGGTGACAAATAGATTTTTGACAGAAAATCTTCCCGTCGAAAATACGTCGGAAAGTTCAGACGTATAGCTTTCAAAGGTGACAAATAACTTGCTAAGGGTGACAAATAGGTCGCTAAGGGTGACAAATAGGTCGATAAGGGTAACAAATAGATTTCCGACGGAAAAGCATTCCGTCAGAAATATGTCGGAAAGTTCCGACGTATAGCTTTCAAAGGTGACAAATAGGTCGCTAAGGGTGACAAATAGGTCGGTAAGGGTGACAAATAGATTTCCGACGGAAAATCTTTCCGTCGAAAATACGTCGGAAAGTTCAGACGTATAGCTTTCAAAGGTGACAAATAACTTGCTAAGGGTGACAAATAGGTCGCTAAGGGTGACAAATAGATTTTCAACGAAAAATTATTCCGGTGGAAATACGTCAGAACATTCTATCGGAAAGAATTTGACACATAGCGACAAATAGGATGGTAATGGTGACAACTATATTTCTGACAGAAATATTTTCAGTCGGAATTACGTCAAAAATTTCTGACGTATTTTCGACGACCCTATTTTTCGTCAGAAATAATTGACACATAGTGACAAATAGGTGACAAATAGATTGCTAAGGTGACAAATAGGTCGATAAGGGTGACAAATAGGTCGGTAAGGGTGACAAATAGATTTCGGATGAAAAATCTTTCCATCGAAAATACGTCGAAAAGTTCAGATGTATAGTTTTCAAAGGTGACAAATAGCTTGCTAAGGGTGACAAATAGGTCGCTAAGGGTGACAAATAGATTTCCAACGAAAAATTATTCTGGCGAAAATACGTTGAAAACTTCAGACGTATGGCTTTCAAAGGTGACAAATAGCTTGCTAAGGGTGACAAATAGGTCGCTAAGGGTGACAAATAGATTTCCGACGAAAAATTATTCTGCCAGAAATACGTCGAAAAGTTTCGACGCATTTCTGACCAACGGTGTTTCCGTCGGAAAGAATTTGACACATAGCGACAAATAGGATGGTAATGGTGACACATATATTTCTGATGGAAATATTTTCAGTCGGAATTACGTCAGAAATTGCCGACGTATTTCGACGACCCTATTTTCCGTCTGAAATAATTTGACACATAGCGACAAATAGGTGACAAATAGCTTGCTAAGGGTGACAAATAGGTCGCTAAGAGTGACAAATAGGTTAGTAAGGGGGGCAAATAGATTTCGGATGGAAAATCATTCAGTCAGAAATACGTCAGAAATTTCTGACATATTTTTGACCAACGTACAATCCGTCGGAAATAATTTGACACATTTATATCAAAGGTGACAAACAACACTAAGGGTGTAATTTGTGGTGCCAAATGTTCCGACGGAAACTTTTTCGTCCGAATATCCGTCGGCAATTCCGACAGATTTTCTGACATATACTTATCTGTCAGAAATACCGATGCAAGTTCCGACGAAATTTAATTCGTCCAAAATTACGACGGCGATTCCGACGGAAATAAATCCGTCAAAAAATTTCGTCACTAATATCGCTTTTTCTTGTAGTGGTAGGAGTCGGGCGAAGATGCTTCTCAAATATGACGTTAATTGATGCACCCGTGTCCACAAGAGCTGCATCAATAGCCACTTTTTTTAGTGTGATTGAGATACATAGTGGCATCTGCCTAGCTTCGAGAGGCGCAAATTTAGCCTTGAAAAATGTAATTGTAGACACGCCATTCGTGACGTCTCCTGAGAAAGTCTCATATTACTATACGACGCCCCGCGACGGCTTACGCATTTCGAATCACTTGAGTACTTCCTTTTCTTGGGTCTTCTTCTGCCTTTTTCGGCATCCAGAATCGTCTCGTCACGGCATTCGGACGGCATCAACACCAGTCAGACGCATCAAGAGGTTCCGGAACCAAGAAGGTGTCTGCCGGGCGGCCGCCGATTGAGGACCCGGGTGGGTCTTGATGGGGGCGTCCAGGACCCTGGACGCCCCCATCTTTTTAATTTATTTTATTATTTTCTCAGGGCCCAAAACCAAATAAAAAATATATATAATAATGGAGGCGTCCAGGCCCCTGGACGCCTCCATAAAAAAATAAAAATAAAAAATGTGTGTAAAATGCCAGTTGGCATAAAAAACAAAAAATAAAAATATATATATTAATGGAGGCGTCCAGGCCCCTGGACGCCTCCATAAAAACAAATATAAAAAAATTAAAATGCCAGCCTTGGCATAAAAGACAAAAGAAAAAGAAAAAATAATATATTTTTGGAGGCGTCCAGGCCCCTGGACGCCTCCATCAACTCTCTCACGGGCGCCGGCCACCGAACGACGGTTTGTCGTGTGTGAAAAAATCTAAATTTTTAAGACGTCCAGCCACCTGGACGCGCCCATTTCTGAATCACGAGGCGCCGCTCACAAAACCACGCGTTGTGCCAAACCGCGTGCGGCCGTCGTCGGTATTCGGTGGACCTGTTTGAGGCGTCCGGGTCCCTGGACGCCTCCACAAAAGTATTCCAAAAAAATATATAAAAATAGAATAAAATATTAATTCGGCCCTGATGGAGGTGTCCAGGGTCCTGGACGCCTCCACCCTCCGTAGCTCTATAAATAGAGGCCCACCCCCTCAGTTCTGAGGGAGCTTGGAAGTGATCCGATAGGCTGCCGGAGCCCAGAGGCTACGGAGTCATTTTCTAACCCGTGGGTTCTTTTGTAGGTGGAGGTTCTGCCGGCTTCTCGGGTGCTCACGCTCACGAGAGGAAGGTCGTCTTCATCCACCGCGCTTCCACGTCGTCCCCACGCTGCCGGAGCTCCGCCGGATTTCACCATCGGCACATCCAATAAGCCAATTCTTTCCTTTTCTTCGTAGTTCTTTTGCATTCATCATCTTGCATCCCCTACCCCCCTTTATAAGGGCGCCTTTTCTTATACACTTCTTACATCCATCATCTCATTTTCCTCCTACTCGAGTCCGAGAGGGGTTTAAAAGATAACACCAACCAGGTGTGTGTCTTGCCATCATTTCATTATTTTTATCGCAAGGATTTGAATACTACACCTCCATCTTTCTAATCCACTTGTCATTTGTTTGTCGTTGTTTTGCAAGGGTAGCCGAGGAAAGCCCTCTCCGTCGGCCGACCGGAGGGAGAGGAAGAAGCAACCCGCCATCTCCCGCTCTTGAGGTAGGCGCGATCACTTTCTTATTTTGGGGTCTTTCGGCCCCTGGCGATCACATCTTGTTTTCGAGGCCGCGGCGAGTCACTTCCCCAATGGCCGTTTAAATTTCCGTTCTTATATACTCTGTTATATTCTGCTCATATTCTCGAGGCCGCGGCGAGTCACTTCCCCAATGGCCGTTTAAATTCACGTTCTTATACGTTATATTCTTATCTGTTTATGTTCTCGAGGCCGCGGCGAGTCACTTCCCCAATGGCCGTTTAAATTCCCGCTCTTTGTATTCTCTTTATATTCTGTCATCTTATTATCTGCTCATATTCTCGAGGCCGCGGCGAGTCACTTCCCCAATGGCCGTTTCAATTCTTATTATTTAATTTCTGCACCATTCCCGTCCCCCCGAGGCCGCGGCGAGTCACTTCCCGCTATGGCCGTTTAACCCCCATATCTTGCTATATCACACTTGTCCCGCTCGCCCCGCCGGAGCAATCTCCCGTGGTGGCCCCTTCTCTCTCTTCTCTTATTTCTGTGTTGCAGCAAACAAACACCAAAAAGAGGAGCCCGCGCGCTCCGCGTCCTCTCCGCTCTTCCCCGAACCGCGTGACGTCGCTCACAGATTGGCGATCACGGTGGGACGTCTACTGCTTCCTTTCGGCTACCCTTGCAAGTTCGGCACCACCCGTGCCTCTCCACCTTCGCGCCCGCGCGCGCCCCCGTTGTGCTCACGGCAGCACCGTCAGTTTTGATTGGTTCTTTGTTTATTATATGTCTGTTATTTCTGTTGTTTTCCCACTCCATATCTCTGTCAGCATTTCATTGCATGCATCCATCCCTCTTTTCTATCCTTTTTTCATTTTTTTGAGGATCACCCTTTCCCGGTGAAGGAAGGACTCTCCGTTTGGGAATTCCTCTCAACGGACTAGAATCTCCTACACTGGGACCTCCGTAAGTCCCCGACATCGAAGAATCTCCTCTTCGTTCACTGGGCTGGTTGTACCATTGAAGTTCCCCGGAGTTAGTCATTTCATTCGTGGTGAGACGAGAGACCCTAGCTGACACGGCGGTGAAACAAAAACAAACTAGGGTCCCCATTTTGTGTGAACTTCGGATCTCACTAAAAAATATAAAAAAATCATCAAAATCAAAACACAAAGAAAAGGGCGTAAAGGCATCCACTTGTTTGATAATCTCTGCTACCTACTTGCTAGTGTATGTTTTTATGTTCTGGGAAAACTGTGAGCATGTCTCACGAGTCTTTTGAGGAGAACCACCCTAGCCGTGGTTTGTCAGCCGACCCGCGAGTCTATGCTATGGACTCGGGTCCTTCTCATGACCCCTCGCATGAGGTGCAGGTTATTGCCGGGGACACGTCCCCACCACAGGATATCTCTTCTTTACTGGGCGTCCTCGCCAACACGGAGCTTACCTCTGAACAGCTCCGGGCCTTCCAGGCCATTCTAAAAGGGAAATCTATTTCCCCCACGCCCCAGGAATCAACTCCGGTCATCGCACCTCTCCAAGAGTCCGTGCAGGCCATTCCATCTCCCTCATTGGCGCAAGCCATCCAGTCTCCCTCGCTTCAAGGACAAGCGAGCCAACAACCACCCTCATTCCAGTTCCCGTCACAATCTCAAACTCCCGTTGTTCCCCACACACCGCTTCAGCCAGGGCCAACTGTCGGCGGTCCGACAGCTCCCTCTCATTCGGGGTTTCCCCCTCAAGTCTCCGGGAGACAGTTTCTCCCCCAGTGGCAAGTGCCACCTTCACCTCCAGAGGAGCTCGCCCAATCGCTCCTCAATAGGTTCAATCGCATGGACGAGCAGTTTCAAAATCTAAGAAGAATGGTGGACGTGAAAGCCACCCCGGAGGTTGCTTTGCCAATCCTTCCCGTCATTCATCTTCCTCCCTCCGAAATGCCCACGTACCGTAGATACAATGGTACCGACAACCCCTTTATTCACCTCAAGGATTTCATGTATGAATCCTCCTATTGGCAAAACGATCAGAGGTCCCTGGCATACCTCTTTCGAAGATCATTGGATGGTCCTGCGCTTGAGTGGTTCTATTCTCTGGAGCCCCGCGAGGCCGAGAATTTTGAAATAGTCCAGAGAAGGTTCTTGCAGAAATATAGGGATAGGGTCGGTCCCTCACTCTCCATTACCGACCTAGTGGCCGAAAAGATGAAACCCGACGAGGATTTTATCTGATATGCTGATAGATGGAGGTCTCTGGCGGAAAGAATAAGGGATACCCTCTCCGAGCCCGAACAAGTGAAGATGATTGTGTCTAATGCAACCCCACAGTTCAGACATGTCCTGGCCATAAATAAACTTACTACAATGGAGGAACTCTATGAAAGGGCCCGGTACATCCAAACCCAGCTAAAAGACTCCCCCATCATGAACATGTTTGAGTCGCCGAAGCCCAAAGTGGTCAGAAAGACAGGCGCTGGTGTCCCGGGCGGAGCAATAGAAGGGGTCGTGACAAATGAGCAAGTCAGTGCGGTCAACAATGCCAACTATGCGGTCAACCCAAGGCCTCCACAAATGCCCCGACTTCCCCTTCAACCAGGTCCTTTCCCTCTTCGTCCTCCACCCCAAAATAATCCACCCCAGGATAATATGCCTCCATTACGCCAACCCCAGCAACAACAACCACAACCTCAGCAACAACAACCACCACTTCAGTACAACCAAGTTCCACCCCCGGGGAACTATGGTCCCCAACAGCAACAAAGGAGGCCGCTCGGTCCCAAGAGAGCCTACTATCCACCATTGCCGGAAACCTTAGCAGACATTTTTAATTCCCTCATGGCATCAAACCAACTCGCCCTACCCAGAGAAAGGCCCGCGTGGCCCCCCAATGTTGATACCTCCAAATACTGCGTCTACCACAGGCAGCCGGGACACACAGTAGATTACTGCTTCCATTTCAAAGATTGCATCCATGATATGAATGATGAATATCAAATAGATTGGGATGAGATGAGACGATACGTCGCGGCTCTCAAGGCTAGGAGACCCCCTCATAGGCCACAGCAGCAGTTACAACAGCAACAGCAACAGCAACCACAACAACAACAGCAGGCTCAGCAGGCCCCACAACAACAGCCCGACATGGGCATAATCCAGAATCCATTACCGGAGCACCAACAGCCCAATCATCAAGTTAACCCCATCTCCTCCTTCCCGGAAGTCGGGAGAGAGCAGGTGTGGCACTAGGAAAGTACCTCCATTCTTTCTACCTCCAACCCTATCGTCATGCAACCCCCTCACCTTGCCCGGGTAGCACCTCTCTCTCATCAACCCGCGTCAATATCACCATCACCATTTCCACTACCATTACGCCCTCTCATCCGCACCCCGACCTCCTATCAACCGACACTCTCCACTACGCCTTCACACCCTCTCATCTTCTCTCACTCCCCCACTTTACCATCCACCTCTACCACATTTACCCCTACGCCTTCTAAACCCCTTATCATCCGTCAACCATACATAACCACGTCTTTCTCCACCGTATCACCACTAATGCCTTCAAAACCACTCATTAACCATCACCCACCTCAAAATCATTGCCCACTTCAAGCCCTACCCACTCCTACTTCGTCTCCACCACCACCTTCTATACCCCTTATCCTTCATAATCCGCGCAATATCCCCTCTACCTCCACCATGCCGCCACCTAACAAACCCCTCATCAGAATCCCTGCTCCCGTCATCACCCCTGCTTCATCAACCATTCCTCCACTACTACCCCTCAAACCCCTGTTAAAACCCACTGCTACCCCCATAGAGGTACAAAAACCGCAGGCAATGGTGCTCCGGAGTGGAAGGATTTTCCACAGGGTTTTCCCCCACAACAGTCAGAATCCTGAGCAATCTCAGCCAGAGAAGGATGATGCAGAACAACCAGAAAGAGCTATCCCTGGAACACAGTATGATCTATTGAAACACTTGGACAAGACACCTGCCCGGATCTCCATCCTAGAGCTACTTCAAAGATCCACATCCCACCAGGCGGCCTTGATGGAATATCTTCAAAAGGTCATGGTTAATGAAGACCTCCCCGTGGAGAAGATTTCGACCGTCCTGACCCCAACAGACACACAACCAGCCATCATGTTTCACAACTACGAGCTCGCTCCCAAGGAAGCTCGGAAATATGCATTGTGCATTTCAATAAAAATTAATGGGGTATCCATAAACCCGTGTCTTGTGGACACGGGTGCATCCATAAATGTGATCTCCATGAGCACTCTTCAGTTGTGTGGGGTCAACGAGGAACAAATAAGACCTTCCTCGATCACGGTCACGGCTTATGACAATAGCAAAAGGCCGCCGCAGGGGATGATTATTCTGAAGGCAGAACTAGGCCCCATGTCAATTCCCACGGAATTCCATGTCCTCGACATGGACCCCACATTCAAGGCTATACTGGGTCGCCCTTACATCGAAGCCATGGACGCTGTGCCTTCCACCAACCATCAGTGCCTGAAGTTTCCTTACAATGGGAGAATTATTAAAGTGGTCAGTACACCTATCCTTCACACAGTGGATGCTATCAACACCTCTCTACCTTCTGTTTGGCCGTCTCATCGGCCCATATTGTCACTGCTGGACGTACGTGATCCATCTCATGTTCCACTAGCACCAAAGGAGCCGGTCAGGGCAACCACAACATCATGTCTCCCTTTTCACTCCAAAGGTTGGGAGATTATGAGGAACATCGGCTATCAACAAGGAAAAGGTCTGGGCGCACAGTTACAGGGTATGCTCAAACCGCCAAAGGAAATTAGGCCGAACCGCAGGTTTGGCCTAGGCTTCAAAGGACCGTTCAAGACAGATTGGAAGCCCCTCACGTGGACTCTATCAAACCACTTCAACAGAGGGCCCGTTGTTCAGATGGGAGATCACCCACGAGAAGCATATGGGGGATCACATGCTGTATATTTGGCTGAAAAATGTCCGAGGATCACCAAAAGAGGCAAGATCAAAGATCCGGAATGCGAGTGGGATAAATGGTTCGACATACGGGACATTTCCGTTGCACTGGAAAGGATGTTCTCGTCTCCGTAGCTTGAAGGACCACCATTGATCTCCGAAATATTAGAGAATATTACCACTCTTGCCAAGGTTCCAAACTATCCTCGTCCTCGCCTGAAGGACCCTGTCATCAACGGATCTTCATCCGTCCTCAACATTGCCGTCGACGGCTCATTAGCCACCATCTTCTCCATCCACTCGTCTCAGCCTTTGCTGATATCTTCTTCCTGGGCCAGATAATTATCTGATGATCTTCCCAGGTCCCCTTCTTTGCTTACATACCTGCGCGGGCTTTTCAACCCGCGCCAGGTCTTCAACCATGATCTGCTCTATGAGCCTCACAATCCTCTAGCCATAACCCCTTTTCTCTCTCCTCCAATCTCTTTTCACTGCTTTGTCATTAAAAATGAAAACGAAAAAAAAACGTCAATTTTCAAACTCCCCAACAACACATCTTCGTTGAGGAAACCTCCTACATCTCCCACGGGTGCGTACCGCCTTGCGGACCACCCGTCCAAGGTCCGATGAGCGACCTTTTCTACCCCTCCTCTGAGGGGTCTTCTCCTGTACATTCTACACCATCCTCTTCGTCTTCCTCTTCTTCTGTAAATATTGTCAGTCAATCTAGGAATGATAGGCCAAGGGTAGTACCTAGAAAGAAATCCAAGGGTAGGCAGATCCCTCGTCGATTCCTTCTGGATTTGGCCGCCAGGTGTCAGGCCCTTCTTGCCATCCCCCAGTTGTTAGAAAATCCCATCCAGCTACCCGAAATAGAATGCGAGGGCGACTGTGCATTTGATGAAGGGTATGGAGTCTACGAGATCACGGATGAAGAATGCCCCACTGAAGAGGAGGGTGAAGAATATGAGGATGCGGCGAGCGCATACGCTAGTGGAATGAGGAGATTCGACGAGCCGTCAACCGCCGTAGAAGAATCCACCAAAGAAGTCAACTTGGGAACTGAGGAAGACCCTAGGATCATCCTTATAAGTGACAACCTACCACCCTCTGAAGAAGAGGCATTAATTGAGGTTCTCAAGGAATATAAGGACACGTTTGCATGGAGCTACGAGGATATGCCGGGTCTGGATTCAACCTTGGTCGAACACCGTTTAACCCTAAAACCAGGGTCCATCTCGGTAAAACAAAGGTTAAGGCGTTTCCACCCTCATATGGCTTTGAAAATGAAGGAAGAGGTCGATAAGCTCCACAAAGCCAGGTTCATTAGAGTCGTTCTTTATCCTCAATGGGTGGCGAACATTGTCCCGGTCATGAAAAAAGATGGGAAAGTCAGGATTTGCATCGACTTCCGGGACCTTAACCGCGCGTGTCCAAAGGATGATTTTCCCTTACCTCACATTGATGTGCTGATTGATAACACGGCAGGCTACGAAACCCTCTCTTTCATGGATGGATTTTCAGGATACAATCAAATTCGTTTGGCAGAAGAGGATCAGGAAAAGACGTCATTCACTACCCCTTGGGGAACATATTGTTACGTGGTCATGCCGTTCGGATTAAAGAATGCTGGAGCTACTTACCAAAGAGCGATGATGGCCATATTTCATGACATGATGCACATATATCTGGAAGTGTATGTGGATGACTTATTGGTGAAATCAAGGACCAGGATGGAACATCCAGAAGTTTTGGCTAAGGTCTTGCAAAGGTCAAGAGAGTTCCAATTGAAAATGAACCCGAAGAAGTGTGTGTTTGGTGTGTCGTCAGGTAAATTGCTGGGGTTCATCGTGAGTAAAAGAGGGATCGAGATAGATCCCGACAAAGCCAAGGCCATCAGGGATATGCCGCCTCCCAAGAATTTGAGGGAAGTCCGAGGTTTAATCGGGAGGTTGCAGTTTATTCGTCGGTTTGTGTCTCAACATTCACAAAGGTGTAGACCTCTCTACGAGTTGACCAAGCCAGGAGTAGAATTCCACTGGAATTCTAAATGTCAGAAAGCTTTTGAAGGGTTAAAGGAATATCTGGCTAGTCCACCCGTTCTCATTCCACCCAAACCGAAAAAACCTCTGATCCTTTACGTCTCAGTCTTGGATGACTCCGTGGGAGCCGTCCTCGCACAAGCTGATGAAGAAGGCAAGGAACGGGCAACCTATTACTTGTCCAAACTTCTCAATCCCTGTGAGCAGAAGTACACCGGCATGGAGAAAACATGTGCTGCCCTCGTTTGGGTAGTGCAGAAATTGAAGCACTACTTCTTGGCTCACGAGGTCCACTTGATTGCTCGAATGAATCCTATCAAATTCCTTCTGGAGAAAGCCGTCCTTACGGATAGGCTAGCACGCTGGCAAAGTTTTCTCTCTCAGTTCGACATCACCTACATCCAGCAAAAGGCGATTAAAGGCTATGCCATAGCCGAGCATCTCGCTCACCATCCTCTTCCCAAGTTCGATCCCGTCCAATCAGAGTTTCCAGATGAGGAACTAATGTCCATCAACCAATCAGATGAGCCAATGTGGACGCTATATTTTGATGGAGCTCTGAATTCTCAAGGGAGAGGAATCGGCATCGCCCTCCTGTCGCCTGAAGGCCTCACATTCCCATTGGCATACCAGCTCAAATTTCAGTCACCAACAATATAGCCGAATATGAAGCTCTTCTAGCTGGCCTAGAACTCGCTCATTCTTTTCGTATCACTGAGTTGCGAGTCGTAGGTGATAGTCAACTCATCCTTCGCCAGGTGCTCACTAAATATCGCACTCGCGATCCCAAACTCAAGCCATACCAAGAACTCACTGCTGCCTTTGCCAAACTGTTCGCCAAACTGATCTTTGTTCATGTCCCTCGTCATCAGAATATTCTCGCCGATGCCCTCGCCTCGTTGGCATCATCCATAAGGTTCCCTCTAGGAAGATGGTTTAAGTCCATTTCCATCTACAAACTTCACGCCCCTGCAATCGATGATGCTTCCTACGTAAATATCAAAGACAGGATAGCAAGAAGATCCTGCAGGAAGATATCCTTGAGAAGAGGGAAATCATGTTGGCAGAGGCCGAAGAAGAACTGGCTGATGAAGAGAAACCATGGTTCTATGAAATTGTCAAATACTGCCAAGATCAGTCTTATCCTGAAGGGGCCACCACAGAGGACAAGAAAGCCATAAGAAGGGTGGCTCAGAAATATACTTTGGTTGGAGGTCTACTCTATAGGAGGAGCCTTACTGGTATTCTGTTAAGATGTCTTGGTGACGATGAGGTTTGGAAATGTGTAGAAGAGACGCACTCGGGTGTGTGCGGTGGCCACGTGAATAGTCAGATGCTCGCCAAAAGATCATTCGCAAGGCTTTTACTGGCCCACTATGGAAGAGATTGTGCTGTCTATGTCCGTAGGTGTGTCAAGTGTCAACTTCACGCCGATAAAATCCATTCACCATCTTCCTCACTTCATCCAATATCCTCCCCGTGGCCTTTCTCCATGTGGGCATTCGACATCATTGGTCCCCTAGGTGATCCCAATTCCCTCACCAAGCAGAAATCTTTCATCCTTACTGCGACGGAATACTTCACCAAATGGGCCGAAGCTGAAGCTTACGCGGAAATCAAGGCGTCAACAGTCTGCAAGTTCATCATGAAGAACATCCTCGCCAGATTCGGCGTCCCAAGCACAATCGTCACCGACAATGGGCCACAATTCATTTCTCAGGACCTACAGGACCTCTGCAAAAGGTACGCAATTGCATTGCATCATTCATCGCCTTATTACCCACAAGGTAACGGCCAAGCGGAGGCCACCAATAAAACATTGCTCAAAATCATCAAAAAAACCTGCGAGTCTAGTAAGTTTTCAGACTGGCCAGAAAAGCTTATCGAAGCTCTATGGGCCTATCGCACTTCAATCCGTACCCCCACCGGGCAGACTCCATTTGCCCTTACTTATGGTATGGAAGCGGTAGTCCCGTACGAGACTCTGATCCCTTCTCTCAGGGTACAATTGGACGAGGAATTTCCCCTCGACGATCGTCGTAATTCACTCCTCGCCCAGTTGGAACTCTTGGATGAGAAGCGACTGGCCGCTGCCGAACACGCGCGTGTGTATCAAAATAGACTCGCTCGCTTTTACCAAAAGAAAGTCGTTGAGAGAAAATTCAAAGTCGGTGAGATGGTCGTAAAAAGAATTTTTGTCAAACCTGGAGGTCCGCGTTCTAAGCTCCAACCCAATTGGGAAGGACCATTTGTAATTCAAGCCGTGTACCCTGGCAACGCCTACAAGCTAGTCAACGCCGAAGGGACCGAGTTATCCCACCCTTGGAATGGGCTTTATCTTAAGAAATACTACCCTTAGCACAAAACAAAAAAATGATGAAAAGATAAAAAATATCAAAAACAAAGAAATACGAAAACCACTAAAAATATGGAAAATTCAAAATGCCGATGCCTGGCAGTCACCATGTAGTTAAGTCTCTGCATCTAACCTTCATGTTAGGATAGGGCCCATTAAGGCTTGGTAGGCACCGGGTCTTGGTTTGCCAGAACCGTGGAGATCCCTGTCCGGCCACGTCGGCCTATGCTCGCTCGAAGGAAGCTAACATGTGCTCACTTATGTATTTTATTCAAAAAAGTCGGTAGCATCACCTACGGTGGGGCCCACCCAGAAGATCTCCGGAAGCTGTAATCTTTATTCTTTTCTCTTCGACCAAATGAGACAGTCGGCGCCCTTAAAACGCTGAGCATGAGAAACCGAAACTCAAACCCCAAAGGCAAGAGTAGGATCCATTTCCTCGAGCATCGATCAGAGCACGAGAAGAGGGCAGTGTCCCCGCAGGCATACAAAAAGGGAGCCCACAAACGTCAAACGACTATATCTCCCTCACAAAAAGAAATACAAAATCAAAATCAAGAGAAAAGCCTGGTCGTGACCGTGCCTGTTACGATAAACGGAACCCCTCAAAGCAAAAGTCTGAATCCACAAAGGGGCCGTGGAATGTAAATGCTCGAGATTTGGTCCGAAGTTGTCCGAAAGGAAAGAGTTAGTGGGCCCTTATTCGCTCGCCGGGTTAACGGCTTTGCCGATCCTCTCAGGAGGTTTATCCCCTACGCTCTTCCTTCTTCCTCTAAAGATGAAGGTTCGATGGAGTTTCTGAAGGTGAAAACTGCCCAGGGTCTGCGACCTTATTTTAATATACACATTTGGTTGCCTACTTTGAAAAGCAAAAGCTATCGCTGCGAAGGAGTCTCCGTGTTTCTGGCTGGTCAAGACCCCTGTTTACCACCTTGATGTCTTCTTGTTTAACCTCGGGCTTAGGCCAATGCAAGCGCGTCACCTATGGGTGCGACGGCGTCTGATTCCGGGTCAGCGTCGCGCGGTTGGTCGTTAGGGTTCCAGGGTGTTCCATCATATACCATCTAGAGTTGTGAGGAAATAGACCCGGGTCGGGCAAATCTTTTACCTCAAACACCTTTTGGGTGAATCCCTGTGGTCGGAAGCGACTGGGAGCCTAAGCATGGCATGACGGTATTGTCATCAGGGTAAGTCTTAGCCGGCGGGATCATCATTCGAGGGGTCTAGAGGCCCAAATCAACCTAGATGTGCACTTAGGATACCTGGGAGGTTAGTAAGAAACCCCTGTTCTCACGAAGGTTAGGTGCCATTTGGGTGCTTGCCGGGCGTTAGCAATAAAAAAATTGAGATGATAAAACAACAAAAAATGGAAAAGAGAAAATGTACATATTTGCAAGCAAAAAAAATCTTTTTTATAAAATAAAAAAATGCCAAATATAAAAAAAAAATAAATCAATTTTGCATGATTATATTTGCGTGCAGCATCTCACTTTAATACCACTTGCATTCGTGTGCTTGCCTGTCGCATTTATCATCACCACTTCTTTCCCTTGCCTTCGTTAAATAAAGGCTTGGCCCCTTGACCAGTTATCAAAGATAGTCACAGTGACCATTTGCTTATTGAGCAAGGGGCCAAGTCAGAACAGAAATTCTGATTTGTTTGTTTCAGTGATGTGTGCAGGGATTCAGGCAACAGAAGCAAAGGTGAAAACCAAACAAACCAAACCTTGTGTTTTATTCCAAAAACCAAAAAAATTACATCAAGTTCCGCCCTCTCTCTCTGCATTACTCGTCCCACTACTCTCCGGGCAAAACACTCTCAAAGGTGCTACCCAACTACGAAAAGCGGTACTCCTACCGCTCTGTACTCCTCTTCCTATCCCCGCATCCCGGCGTTGATCTACGGAAGCAGCAGAGAAGCTACCAACACGAAAGCCACGCTCTCGTGCTCTTCGGTAGCGCTCCTCACCATCTCTCAGCCACTGTTCAGCAAGACCAAGGCTGATTCGGAGTTCGAATAGTTGGGCCTCCATGGCCCTTCGTTCCTCCCTTTCAGTCAATCTGTTGGCTCTTTCTCTCTCTGCGTCTCTTTCTTTCTCTGCACGTTCTCTCTCGCGGTCTTCCCTCTCCAACTGGAGAGTGATCCTCAGTTCCACAGCATCCCTAGAGGAGTCGTCATCAGGATGACGCCGCAGTTCCCTCTCCAGTTCTGCTATCCTAGCCTCCTTTTGCGCAGCTTGGCCAAGCGCTTCTTCCGTCTCCTTTTCCTGCCAAGTGTACCATCTCAGATACACGATAAGGCATAAACAAGGAGAACTCAACACTGAGACTCTTACCTGTATAGAGAGCATCCCTTCTGCCTCCGCAGCACGCTGCGTGGCGTGAGCAAGTTGCTCATGAAGCGAGTCAAGTTCTGAGGTGGGAATCCACAAGCTGGAAGAGGCACCACCCACTCCCATCGCTGGGGAAGCCGCGCCAATCTGGGCATGCTACGACCGCGTGAATTAGCAGCCAACATCTGGAATCTGGGGTTTTAATTAGGAACGTACTGTACACCTACCAAGGCGCTCGTAGCTCCGCGGGCATCGCCCAACTGTTGTTCCATCTCTGCCAAGCGAGTTCGTAAATTCGCTATCATGGCATCCCGGACATCCTGCAGCCTTACAAGTCAGCATTTTCACCAGAAAACCAAGAAAAGGAGAAAGAAGAGAAGAGAAAAGGGGAAACCTACCTCCACAAGTCCCCGGGGTTGGAACCGTTCTGCGTACTTTGTCCTATATAGACGCAAGTAGTCCTCGCTATCCCGCGCCTGTGATTCTACAATCGTGCCACCCCGTTGCCAGTCCTCATACTGTTCGGGGAATCGCACGCGCCAGTCAATGCAGGTCGCCGGTCCCCGCGTCTTTCTCCCGACACGAGGTGGCGCAGCTGAATCCACCCATTCTTGAGCCAGTCCTAAAGTCCTCATAACTAATCGTAGCCGAAGCGGCTCGATTTCATTCAGGCAGTGCATCCACAGTTCCCGTCCGAACCGGGCACGACTTGCTAGAACCCACGGCTGGTCGGCATCGACCATGTCTGAGTAGGGCCTCCAGTTTACCATCGCTGCAGGGAACTCCTGTAGCTCCCGCCTTAGCACCATCAGTTGGTAGGTTAGGGGTGCCGCACTCATGATGGGTTCCCACCGCCTGGCTAACGGCACCACCACGGGTCGCCAATGCCGAGCTCTCCCCATAGGGAGGTAATAATAGCTCCATAGCTGCTCGGCACAGGTCATCAGTACTTTGCAAAAACACAAAAAAATACAAAACAAGCAAAACCAAAAAAATACCTGGATGAATGGTGTGAAACCACTCACAGTCATCTCACGATCCGTTTCTTGGAATAGGCCTGCAAACAAGTGTGCCAGCATGGCGGCTCCCCAGGCATAATACCCTACTCTTTCAAGGTCTGACAGCAGCTCCAGGAAGCAACATTGGATACCGTCCCCTTTCGAGCTCAGTACCAATCTCCCCAAAAGGAAGAGGAGAAATCTCCTCAAATCTATGTTGCATCTTTCCCAGTCGCCGAAATCTGTGCAGTACACGGCACGGCATCCTATTTCCATCCTTTCCATGAACTCTTCTGAGGATTCATCGTCCCGCCGACGAGTGTCGGTGAGTCCTAATGCATCCATGAGGGACGCCCTAGCTACCGACCTATTTTTCCGACCATCTAGGTCCAAACCCAGTAACTTCTGGGCACCTTCTCTGTAGTCCGCGTAAGTGACTCCGGTCACTGCCTCGCCCTCTACCTTCAGGCTTGTGATCCGGACCACATCCTCCAAGCTGGGCACCATGTGCCCCCACGGCATCAGGAATGCCCGACTCACTGGGTCCCATCTCTCACACAAGGCTTGGATCAGGACCAGGTCGAGCTGGATCGGCTCGATCCGAAGGAAGGTACCAAATCCCATCACGTCTAGCCTCGCCTTCTGAAAATCTGGGAGGCCCCTGTACGCTGCTACTACCAACTCCCATAAGATTTGTGATTTCATCACAACCTACACATACAAGGAATGGGGGTGAGGTTTGGTCAGAAGAAAGGAAGAAAGAATGAAAAAAGGGCAAGAAAACTTGGCTTACGAGTTGTGATTGGGCCCTTTCGCTGAAGTGCCCTTCAAGGTCTGAAAGCCTCCTGGAACTACTACCACTGGACCTGCTTCTCTTCGAGGAATGGGAAGATTCGCCCTCCATCCAACTCTCAGAATTTTGAACTCCTCCTCTCCCGTGAGAACTTGTGCTCCTCGAGTTAGTCCTCGATATACCTGGGAAGATAAAAGGGACAAGAATTTATAGAAATGGAAGGAGTGCGGGCCAAGATTGCCTCCATCACCTGTCAATGATAGCCCTCGCAATGAGGCACCTGCCAAGCGGTCCCATGTGTCGCTTCACCGCTCGCACAGGGTGATTGACTGGACGAAGAATAGGACGAATAGCCCCTATGTTGTCTAGGGATACCCTATCATGATTTGGAGGACGTCCGCAAAATTTGACACAACGTTCGGGAAAGGGGCTAGGGCCGTCATTATTTACTTCGACGGTAGATTCCCGTGGAAAATGGTCACAAGACGCGATTCTCCGCTTGAGGCGGAGTCTCGGCAGACCCATCACATGGGAACAGTGCAAAGGAGAAGAAGTGTAGGGAAGAAGGAACGCACAAAAGAACAAATAAACAGCAGAAAATCAAATCACTCCATTCATAATTCTACATAAGCTGTCACAAACACTACAATCATAGAGAGGTGGCGGGTCCACTAGCTCGCCAATCCTCACCATCACTCATCTCTCTGGGCACTCTCCTCCTCTCCCCCGAGGTGAGGGTCCCTCAGAAGCCTCCGGGATCCCCGTGCAGTAGCACCTGCCTCGCCTCTGGGCGCCTGCTCCGCAGCAGTGACTCGCTGCTCCTCCCCTGGCGTGGCGAAGAAGCCACTGGCGGCAAAGCGACCGGACTGGCGGAGTCGCTCCCCGAACTCTCGCGCTCTCTCGTAGCGCGTCTCCATCCCTCCTAGCCTCTGCACGACGGCCTGAAGGCCCAGCTGGAGCTCCCTCACTTGGGCCTCCAAGGCCCTCCTCTCGGTCAGATCCCGCTGTCGCTCGGACCTTCTCTCGGCTTTCTCTCTCTCTGCCTCTCTCCTCATCATCTGCAGAAGAACCCTTAACTCCAGGATGTCTGGAGAAGGTCTCTCCTCACCACGATGCCGCAGCTCCGCTACAGTCGCCACCCAGGCGTCACGCTCCTCTTCCGCCCGGGTCGCGCGGGCCACCGCACCGGCAAGTTGCTCCCGGAGGGAGGCAATCTCGAGAAAAGGGGCCGAGGAGCTGGAAGATCCGCCAGCCACTCCCACCGTCGCTGTCTGCTGGGCACGCTGGAACAAAATAAACAACGGCCGTCAGTGAAACTCCAAAATCTGAAGTTAAAAGTGCGGCACGTAACTTACCAGGAGCGACAGCTCATGTTGAGCGACGGCCAGCTGCCGCCTAGCCTCTGACAGTTGGGCGTGCGAGCCGCCGATGCCACGCGTGTCCCCAGCTTGGGAAGCCCCGCGTAACTCTCTCTCTGCCGCCGCAGGAAGTCGGCACTGTCCTGCACCAGTACACCCCCTTGCTGTCCAGGGAGACGTACGGGCCAGTCCTCGAGCCTCGCCTTGCCGCGACTCTCCCTCCTGACGCGGCTCGGCTCGTCCGCACTCGCCCACTCATCGGCCAGGCCCAGGGTCCTCGCCATGCCCTGCACCAAGAAAGGGGTCCCACATCAGTCAAAATAACGCGTCCCCTGTCTAGGACGCGTCCATCATTTAAGTGCGACACTAGCCGAACCCTTTCCCCCTTCGCACGGCTTGCTTCAAAACTCAAAATGGATCAAAGAGGGGAAAACCAAGCACTCACCGAGCCGTGTTCACCTCCTCCCGCGCCATCGGGCCCCTCGGGTCCCTCGGGGGCCCGAAGCGGCCCTTCCTCCTCCATGGACGCCGTTCCGTGCTCTGGCGCGTCCCTCCTCGGGCGAGGAGTTCCTCGTCCCTCTCCACCTTCACCATGATCGGGCCCACCGAACTCCATCAATCAAAAGAGGAGGAAGACGAAAAAGGGGCAAGCGAGTTTCGGCGGAAGGCGGGCTCGTTTGCGGGTAAGGCACGGGAGAAGAAAGGCCACCCGACGCTTTAAATTTGAATTCAAGGACTAAGACGCGTCCTCGCGCCTGGACGCGCCCAAAAGGAGGAGAAAGGAAACAGAATCCCCCCGTGCAAAGCGTAGTTCCCCGCTGTTCAGGGCAAGGTCTCGTGGAGCGTGCCTCGAAGGACAACTCAGTGCAAAGAAGAAAGTGTGGGAGAGAGAAAAGTACACACAACACAAGAAGCCATTTTCATTTCATATAATAGCCGAAAGTACATCATACAGTGAGAAGGGTGACGTGTACAAGCAACTCTCTAACTCTCACCATCACCCTCCTGGTCATCTCTCTCCTCCCTCCTCTGCCGGGGATCCCTAGGGGGCCTCTGCGAACCCTGAGAAGCCGTGCTCGCCTCGCCCTGCGGTGGCACTCCAGCCTCGAAGGCGCGACGACGCTCCTCGGCCGAAGAAACCAGATAGCTGCCCATGGAAAAAGAACCAGACTGACGAAGTCGCGCCCCGCGTTCCTTCGCCCTCTGGTACCGCTCCTCGCTCTCCCGAAGCCTCCCCTCCGCCGTGCCGAGACTCAATCGGAGCTCCAGCAGCTGGGCCTCCAGAGCCCTCCTCTCGGTCTGATCCCGCTGTCGCTCCTCCCTCTCTCTCTCCCTCTCCTCTCTCTCTCTCATCGCCTCCCTCCTCGACAGCTCGAGGGCGATCCGCAGATCCAGCACGTCACGAGGGAGCTCCTCAGCCTCCCGTCGACGCTCCTCCTCCAGCTCCACAATCCGGGCGTCACGCTCCGCAATCCGGGCGTCACGCTCCGCCACCCGAGCGTCGCGCTCCTGCTCGGCACGAACAGCACGCGCCAGGGCCTCTCGGATCTCGGCCACCTGTCAAAGCACGCATGCACCGTAAGAGAACAGTGATAGAAGGAGGCAGCCAGAAGAGAGTCGAGGTCAGGCAAAGCCTCACTCGAGCCTCGCGGTCACGCTCGGCCTCCTCAGCCCGAGCCACCGCATACGCCAGCTGCTCCTGGAGGGCAGAAACCTCCGGAGGAGGGCCCCGCGAACTGGAACCCGCTCCACCAGCCGTCCCGGCTGCCGCTGTCTGGTGGGCCCGCTGAAACACGGGGCAAACGTCAGTCAAAGGCTAAGCATCAAAAATCCAGGTCACAAAAAAATGCATCACATAAACTCACCAGGATCTCCAACTCCTGTCGGATGGCCACCAACTGTCGCCTGGCGTCCGCCAACTGGGCCCGCAGGTCGGCGATCATGGTATCACGAGCATCCTGCATTGCACGTAAGTTAGTACCACATGCATATACATATAAAAGAGTGAAGCATTCTCATTTCACTTACCCCTGCCATACCACCAAGGAAGAGGCGGTCCCCATACGTAGCCCGGTACCGTCTCAGGTAATCAGTACTGTCCTGTACATGGGACACCACTGGGACCCCGCCCTGCTGCCAGTCCTGGTACTGTGCTGGGAAGCGCGTACGCCAGTCCACAACCTTCGCCTTCCCCTTGGTCTTCCGCCCAATGCGGGCCGGCTCTTCTACATCAACCCACTCCTGGGCTAGCCCCAACGTCCTCATAACCAGCCTCAGCCGAAGCGGCTCGATCTCGTTCAGGCAATGGACCCACACGTCCCGCCTGAAACGAGGAAGACCCGCTACAACCCAAGGCTGGCCAGCGTCGCCCATGCCCAGGTAGGGTCTCCACACCACCTGCATCACCATACATACATCATGTTAGTTACCATTCAGTCACATGCATAAACACAAAAAAATCATACGCATCATACCATGGCCTCGGGATACTCGCTCAGCTCCCGACGAAGCGACGCCAGCTGGTAGCCGTGGGGTGCTGCAACCACGACCGGCCTCCACCGCCGCGCCAGAGGCACGGCCCTCCTGTTCCCATGCCTAGCCCTCCCCATCGGGAAATAGTAATAGCTCCACACCTGCATCCATCATACATCATTAGTACAATAATTGCATATTTAACTGTGGGAATGCATAAATAAAATGTTTACCTGGAGAAAAGGTGCGAAGCCGCTGACTGTCGTCTCCTTCTCCAAAGTCTGGGAGAGATCAGCAATCAAATGGGCAAGCAGAGCCGCTCCCCACGCATAGTGTCCCACTCTGTCCAGATCTGCCAAGATCCCGAGGAAACGGCAGTGGATGCCATCCCCCTTCGTCCCCAGCAGAAGGCGGCCCAGGAAGAAGAAAAGAAACCTCCGAAGGTCTAGATCCACCAGCTCCCTCTCGCTCGGATCCTGGGTGAAAGCTGCACGGGCATCTCCCTCCAATCGTGCCAGAAACTCCACTCCAGTCTCGCTAACCCGCTGGCGCGGGTCAACGAATCCGAGCGCCTCCATGATCTCCACTCGGCCAACTACCCTGCTGTCCCTGTCAGTCACACTCGTCTCTAACCACAGCAGGTCCAGGGCACTCTCTCAGTAGTCGGGGTAGGTGACCCCGCTCACCGCCTCTCCGTCAACCCGTAGCCTGGTGATCCGAGCCACGTCCTCGAGTGTCGGCACCATATGCCCCCAGGGCATCAGAAACGCTCGGCTCGGCGCGTGCCACCGCTCCCTCAATGCCTGGATAAGAGGAAGGTCGAGCCGGAAGGGCTCGATCCTAAGGAAAGCTCCAAAGCCCATGGCGTCCACACACGCCCTCTGGAAGTCCGGCAGCCCACGGTATGCTGCCACCACTAGGGACCAGCTGATCCGTCCTTTCATCACACCCTACACACCACAAAACCAATAAAAAATACATCAGCATCATGAATAATATTAAACAATAACACTGCATATACTACTTATTCATTTTATTTTATTTTCCTTTTTTAAATATTTATTTTTTGTGGAGGCGTCCATGCCCCTGGACGCCTCCTTTCCATTTCCTTTATTTTCTTTTATTTTTAGAAAAAAACCAAAAACAAAAACAAAAATAAATAATATATATATATATATTATTATGGAGGCGTCCCATTCCCTGGACGCCTCCTTTTTTTTAATTCTTTTTATTATTTACGAAAATAAATAAATTAAAAAAGAATAAAAAAGAAATTATGGAGGCGTCCAGGCCCCTGGACGCCTCCTTCCCTCACACCCGGCGTTCTCCACACAGCCTCTCGTCCGCCCTTTTAACCCAGTGAACCAATAGAATGGAGGTCTATGGGGCTTACCGGATCGTGCTCGTCCTCTGCCGTGTCGCCAGCATCCACTGCAGCCTCCAAGGCCAAAGGAAGAGCCTCCTCACCCGCGGCAATCTCCTCCGCCGCAGCAGCCCCCTCGGCATCATCCCTCAGCCTCCTTGGACGACGAGCCCATCGTTTCCGCTTCTCTGGACCCTGGCTCGATCCTCCTCGCTCCATTGGAACTAAGAATGGGTCGTCTAGGGTGACTGGGTCATCAGAATAAACAGTAAATGAGCAAAAGGGGGGGGGGTAGCACTTATATATAGAAGACACCTCATTTGGGGCGTCCAGGCGCCTGGACGCCCCCACATTTTTTATTTTTATTTTTTTTTTCAAAATTCAAAAAAATTGGGGCGTCCAAGCGCCTGGACGCCCCCAAAACAAAAAAAACCAAAAAAAATAATAAATAAAACGTTGGGGCGTCCAGGACCCTGGACGCCCCCAAAATAAAAAAAACTAAAAAAATAAAAAATAAAACATGGGGGCGTCCAAGACCCTGGACGCCCCCAAAACAAAAAAAAACCAAAAAATATTAAATAAGAAGTTGGGGCGTCCAGGACCCTGGACGCCCCCAAATCAACAAAATTTTAAAAAAATTAAAAATAAAAAAAATAGGGGCGTCCAGGCCCTTGGACGACCCCAAGACAAAAAAAAACCTAAAAAATCAAAAAATATAAAATTAGGGGCGTCCAGCCCCTGGACGCCCCCATAATAAAAATTTTCAAAAAAAAAGTATATATATATATAATAAAAGTAAAAAAGATAAGAGTATGTATATAATCCAAACAAAAGAAAAAACACAAAGAAAAAGAAAAATCACAAAAAAAGATAATAATAATTAAGTGGACAGGGGTCCCAAAACATCAATGCCAGATTTTATTCCATCAGAAAGCATAGTGAACTACATCAGGGGCTTAGGCGCCTTAGGCCTTAACTTCCCCAGTTCGGTTACATAAGCCCTCCACGGCTCGCATTCTTCCACCACGTGCGCTAAGGCCTTTCCCGCAACACTTGTCTTCCAGGGAGCTTTAATGGCCTTCGCTTCCTTCGTGTCCGCTTCAATGTCCAACTCCCTTTTCTTCAAAGGAACGATGCCAGTCGGTGGCGGGAACGAATGGCGTGGGATGCCAATCTGGAGGCAGCACCGATGCGCATTATAAAGGACGAACTCGGTCGCGTCGATCAGTTGAAGATCAACTTCGGGAGAAGGCCTCATGAGGAGATCTAGCGAAAGCAAACATGCCGGTGCGCAAGTAAAGAAGCCTTGTGTCACGGTGCGGAAGTGAGACCGCCAGTCTTCACGTTTCTTCAGCCACGGAACGCGGTTCACTATAGTACCACCGAACCCTAACACGTCGGCTATGTGATGAAGAGGGCTTTGTTGGAAGAGCTTCAAAGCAGTTGGCATTCCCTCACGGTGATCAAACTTGAAATGCAAATCCAGCCAGCAACTCAGGACAAGTGCGCAACCAAAAGGAGGCTTACCCATGCTCGAGGCAGTAAGGCCACTATACAGGTAGGCGAGGACAGCGGGTCCCACCCTCTTTCCATGCCAGATCCCGCAGATAGCACTCAGTTGGTCTTCCTCCACCATGTTGTCGGTATAAGGAAACAAGAGAGCACCCGCCAGACAAATGGTGAACCCCTTCATGATTCCCTCCAAATAGTCATCGTCTGGTGACCCTCTCAGGGCGTCGATGACCCACTCCGCAAGCTTTTGGAGATCGATCCCCTTTTGAGTACGGACCTTTCTGGCTGCGTCGGGCGGCATGAAGCTCCCAAGAACGCTTTCGGAAGTCACCCGTGTCAGCATCCGCATAGCCTTCACCTTCCCGTCACTCTTGAATTTCTTCAATCCGAGCAGAAGTTTCACCTCCTCGAGGAGGATAGTCACCTCGAAGGTCGAGAAGATAAAAGTGTGGGTCTGGGGATGCCAGATCTCCACTAGTGCGCCCATAGCCGCCCAGTCCATACGAATCTTCTTGTAATGTTTGGCATGAATAAGGAGCCCCTGCAGATGCCACTTCGAGAGTATGGCCCTCATGCCGATGGAGATGTTGGAAGTTAGCTTTGAAAGCCATGGCAGTTTGGAAAACTTCCTCGGGCCTGGGAAGAGTGGATTTGGCTGGAAGAGAAAAGAAAGAAGAAGAAATGAAGGAAGTAAGAAGAAGGCTCACGTGGAAAAAATTTGAAAAGAATCAGCTTACCATATGCGATGATCATCCCACTCAGATGACCCTCGAGGTCGGAGAGTCGCCTGATCTCGCTGCTAGGCCTGCTCCTCTTCATAACGCGGGAAGACTCTCCTTCCATCCTGAAATCTCTAGATTCTCCTCTCTTGAGCTTCCAAAACCCACCTTGGTGCATTTGAATGAACTAGCCTAAGGGGAGTTCTTATAGGAAGGGAAGATCGTTACAGGACGGAACATGTCACATCAGTGGTCATTGTCAAGATTTTGTATGGATCTCCTTTGTACTGTGGTGCGATTCTGCTGTAATTCTGCTACTTTCTGATGTTGCTAACCTTTGCTAGTCTGTGCAGCTTTTACTAACGGACGTCTTTGTCCTGTCTCCTGTCCCACCTTTCAATGGTTGGTCCCACCATGTCATGCATCATAGTATACGATACCTACGCTACTAGAATATGTCAAGGACCTTGCGGCCCGAGCGAATCCAGGATTTGAGTTCCCCTTCAACAAAAACGGTGATGATCCCGGAAGAATTTGGGTTGTACGGATAGGCCGTTAACGTGTGGTAGCATGGGGACGACGGTTCCATTCAGTGACTTGGTGCGCGGATAAACGGGCCCCAGCTCAGTGTCAGCTCACCGGATCGGTATCCTGACCCGTTCTTAACAAGTTGACAATATTATCCTTGGCTATTTTCTATTTAAGTTTGTTTTAAATTTTTTATTTTTACCCAGCATGCATTCATATAGGACTTTGATTTATTGCGGAAGATCATTCAAGTGATTCGATTGTGAAAGCCGTTGTGTTTCAATTCCCACAAATATGAGATATTCCACTCCGAATGAAATACTGAGTTTCCTTGAAACGGCCCTACATTGCTCTTCCAAAGGAGACCCTTGTTTGGATAGACCCTCAGATATTCCTTTGCTTTTGACATTGTTTGACCCACCTTGGCCGCAGCACATCCACATTGGCTGGTAACCGCTCCCCAAAGGTGAAACCTCCGGTTTATGACCCAGGTACTTCCACACCGAGAAGTTGGTCTCCTTTTCGTCCCTGAGCGCACATCTCACCCTCCCTTATTTGATCTCCGTCCAAACAATCGTCAATATTTGAAAGACCTTCTTCAAGGTCGCCTCATTGAAACTTCAAGAAAGATTCTAAACAGTAACGTCAAAAGCGTGTCTCATCACATCTTGGCATCAACTTATCAGTCCGCTCCCACTTCATTTCACTCCACTTCGATACCATTCCACTACGTGTCGCTCCCTTGCAAAGCAGACGCCAAGGCGGGGTAGCTGTAGACACGCCATTCTTGACGTCTCCTGAGAAAGTCTCATATTACTATACGACGCCCCGCGACGGCTTACGCATTTTGAATCACTCGAGTGCTTCCTTTTCTTGGGTCTTCTTCTGCCTTTTTCGGCATTCGGAATCGTCCTGTCACGGCATTCGGACGGCATCAACACCAGTCGAACGCATCAGGAGGTTCCAGAACTAAGAAGGATGTCTGCCGGGCGGCCGCTGACTAGGACCCTGGTGGGTCTTAATGGGGGCGTCCAGGACCCTGGACGCCCCCATGTTTTTAAATTTTTTTTTTCTCAGGGCCCAAAACAAAATAATAAGCATATATATTAATGGAGGCGTCCAGGCCACTGGACGCCTCCATAAAAACAAAAATAAAAAAATGTGTATAAAATGCCAGTTGGCATAAAAAACACAAAAATAAATAAAAATATAAATATATTAATGGAGGCGTCCAGGCCCTGGACGCCTCCATAAAAACAAATATAAAAAAATCATGCCAGCCCTAGCATAAAAGACAAAAGAAAAATAAAAAAATAATATATATTTTGGAGGCGTCCAGGCCCCTGGACGCCTCCATCAACTCTCTCACGGGCACCGCTCACCGAACGACGGTTTGTCGTGTGTGAAAAAATCCAAATTATGGAGACGTCCAGGCCCATGGACGCGCCCATTTCTGAATCACGAGGCGCCGCTCACAAAACCACGCGTTGTGCCAAACCGCGTGCGGCCGTCGTCGGTTTTCGGTGGACCTGTTTGAGGCGTCCGGAGCCCTGGACGCCTCCACAAAAGTATTCCAAAAAAATAAATAAAAATACAATAAAATATTAGTTCGGCCCTGATGGAGGTGTCCAGGGTCCTGGACGCCTCCACCCTCCGTAGCTCTATAAATAGAGGCCCACCCCCTCAGTTCTGGAAGAGCTTCGAAGTGATCCGATAGGCTGCCGGAGCCCAGAGGCTACGGAGTCATTTTTTAACCCGTGGGTTCTTTTGTAGGTGGAGGTTCTGCCGGCTTCTCGGGTGCTCACGCTCGCGAGAGGAAGGTCGTCTTCATCCACCGCGCTTCCACGTCGTCCCCACGCTGCCGGAGCTCCGTCGGATTTCACCATCGGCACATCCAATAAGCCAATTCTTTCCTTTTCTTCGTAGTTCTTTTGCATTCATCATCTTGCATCCCCTATCTCCCTTCATAAGGGCGCCTTTTCTTATACACTTCTTACATCCATCATCTCATTTTCCTCCTACTCGAGTCCAAGAGGGGTTTAAAAGATAACACCAACTAGGTGAGTGTCTTGCCATAATTTCATTATTTTTATCGCAAGGATTTAAATACTACACCTCCATCTTTCTAATCCACTTGTCATTTGTTTGTCGTTGTTTTGCAAGGGTAGCCGAGGAAAGCCCTCTCCGTCGGCCGACCGGAGGGAGAGGAAGAAGCAATCCGCCATCTCCCGCTTTTGAGGTAGGCGCGATCACTCTCTTATTTTGGGGTCTTTCGGCCCCTGGCGATCACATCTTGTTTTCGAGGCCGCGGCGAGTCACTTCCCCAATGGCCGTTTAAATTTCCGTTCTTATATTCTCTTTATATTATGTTATATTCTGCTAATATTCTCGAGGCCGCGGCGAGTCACTTCCCCAATGGCCGTTTAAATTCATGTTTTTATACATTATATTCTTATCTGTTTATGTTCTCGAGGCCGCGGTGAGTCACTTCCCCAATGGCCGTTTAAATTCCCGCTCTTTGTATTCTTTTTATATTCTGTCATCTTATTATCTGCTCATATTCTCGAGGCCGCGGCGAGTCACTTCCCCAATGGCCGTTTCAATTCTTGTTATTTAATTTCTGCACCATTCCCGTCCCTCCGAGGCCGCGGCGAGTCACTTCCCGCTATGGCCGTTTAACCCCCATATCTTGCTATATCACACTTGTCCCACTCGCCCCGCCGGAGCAATCTCCCGTGGTGGCCCCTTCTCTCTCTTCTCTTATTTCTGTGTTGCAGCAAACAAACACCAAAACAAAAAGAAAGAGGAGCCCGCGCGCTCCGCGTCTTCTCCGCTCTTCCCCGAACCGCGTGACGTCGCTCACACCGCTGCATGTGAAAGGTTATTAGCCCGTTATATCAATTGTATCACCGCTGTGAGAGAGTGAGTGTAACCCGTCCCGTGACTCGACCGAGTTAACGTGGAAAAGCCGATACCCGAGACTCACGGCCGATTTCTCAACTACGCCCGGTCCCATGTCTTCCGTCACTTAGGGACGATCACGAGCTAGAGTCCCAGGTCGCGTGTCCGTCCCGCATCAGTTTGGTATCAGAGAGCCAGTTGAGTCTAGGGTGTCTAAAAAAAAAGTGTCGTTTAAGTCGAGTCTAAGTCTAAGTCGGTCTAAGGTTACATTTGCATACCATTAATCGGTATATCAAAAGGTGTTGTTCGAACGTTAGGCTATGCCTATCGGGAAGGCCGCACACTTGCACGAGTGATTTTCGGATCGATTAACTCTGTCACGTACCGAGTCTTGGTTTACGTCTAGGGTCCTTAGTGTGCATTAGTTAGTGCATTCCAACCTTGCATAGTCGGTCTAGTGTCTTGTCACCAACTGTTGGCATGTCCATTCACTAGCGTCCCCGTGTCCCATGGATGACCAAGGGGCCGCATCTTCTGCATGGTGGCGATACTATCTAAGATGGGAGAACCACCTGGATCACCCCCGTAGGCCCGTAGCCCGTGACTTCTATGGCTTCGAAAACCCAGGTGACTACCCAGAGTGGGAAGCCATTATGGACGACTACTTTGAGTGTTACCTTATGTCCGGTCCCGCGCAAGTCGACTTTGCCAAAAGGTGACTTTTCTATGAAGCCGCCGAAACATGGAGGGACATCAAGTACTTCCGGGAAGATAGGAGGCTAAGGCCCATCGAGTCATGGTGGGATATGAAGAGAGTGCTTAGGAGGGTCTACCTTCTCCGCCCACCTACCTCCAACCACGGGGAGTCATACCACTAGCCAACCCCACCAACTCACCCACAATCAAGTGGGCCACAATTCCAACCAACCCTGCCCCTTCACCTCCATCCAAGTCCACCAAAGCAACCCCAATCAAGTGGCCCTCCCTATCGCCTCCAACCAACCACCCCTTGGCACCTCCGTCCAATCCCACCCAATCACCTCCAACCAAGTGGAAGCCCCCGGTGCCCATTATGGTTAACCCATGGGACGTGCAAACCCAAGTGCAGTCGAGACGCTTGAGATCATCTCTCTGGTCCTTCCCTCTGTGCAGTAGCTGGCTGTTGTCGAGGGGGGGGGGCGTGCCGCCCCTCCCCTCTCTGGTCCTTCCCTCTCTGCAGCAGCTGGCTGCTCCGTCGCCCCCCTGCTCACCAGGCCCCCGCTTGGTACCGCGCGTACAGACCTCCTGTATCGCCTCCCACCTCCTCTCTCTAGTGGCACTCCGTCTGCGTCGTCCAGAAGCCTCTCCGGTGGCCTTCGCTCCTCCTCGGTGGTCCTCCCAGGTGACTCCCCCGCCGACCCTACCGTGCTCCCAGTCCTCACCCTCTCCGGGCCTCCTGTTGGTGTCTTAGCTCGTGCGGCTGCAGCGGTCAACGCCAGCGTTGGTCGTCTTCCTTCTCCGGCAACGGCCGGTGGCAATCCGTCTGCGTTGTCTGGGAGGCTCTCCGGTTCCCATCCCTCATCCTCGGAGTCCTCCCCTGTGACACTGCCGCCTCCGCTGCCGTGCTCCCTATCCTCGCCCTCGCTGGGGTTCCCGTTCGTGCAGACGGTCGTACGGCCTCTGGGGTCACCGACTGCATCGGTGGTTTTTCTTGTCCGGCGACGGTAGCCTGCCCTCCGACTTCTCCTGGGGCTCCCGCCGGCATCCCCAACGTTCCCATGGCCGTCTCTCTATCATCGGAAGGTTGACACGTCTTTGGCGACCAACTCACGCCATCTCCCGTCGAAGCGTCATCCTCTGCTCCCTGTCACATCATCCCCTCTGCCTCTCGTATCGAAGCCTTCTCACACTGGCCTTGCTGCCTCTCGTGTACTCCCCCCTTCCCTACTTTCCTCCGGTCACATCTCGTCGACCTCTTCCTTTACCGGACACCCCCTAGGTGTGCCTGCTACCCCTGCCCCTCATGGGACCGGTGCCCTTCATGGTTCCCAGTCTCTTCACCCTACTGTGGGTGGTGGAGTCGCCGGTGGCGCCCAGCCTCCGTTAGCCGGTCCCACCACTCCAACTGCCGTGGGGCGCAATCGCCTGCCTCCTTGGCCTGAGTGCGTGGAGCGCGTTGCTGCTGCATCCTTGGCGCATTCTATGCCACCCTCGGAGGGACTGTGTTATGCATGATCTCCTCCAGTGACTGTTCACAGTCCTTCTCGTGGGAACGCTGGTGCCTCTGTACAGGTAGTTGCTCCTCCCTCTGAGGTTCATGCTCCTGATCCTGTTGCTCCTCTGCCTGGGCTCTATCGTGGCAAGGGGCTTGCGTTGGCCGCTGATCTTGCTGCCCCTGTGCTTGTGTCTGAGGCGGGCGCGTCCCAACCACCGTCGATGCCCTTCTTAAAGCCCCATGCTATGGTTTTGGCCCTGGCTACTGACCCCGACGTCTCTGCAGACGGGGCTCTCCCTACAGCTACATGTGCCTTGCCGCCGGCCCCCACTGCCCCCGACCCTCGGCTTCCTGCCGACTCGGGACTCGCCTGCTCAGAGGGAAACCACCCTGTTATTCGTGAGGGCACTTGGCCTTGTTATGCTAGTCTTTATTCCTCCTCCTTCCAGCCCGATGGTTCGTTTGAGGCACTGGGCTCATCATTTCAAGTCCGTCCGCTCGAGGTATAGAAGGCATCGCCGGAGGCCCGAGTACTGTTTCTTTGGTCTAACTTTCTTGGGGTCTTCTGTCTTTGGGCCTTTCTGTTGGCTGTGGCCCTTTCGTCTCTTCTTCCTCGTGATTGTCGTTCGGCTGGTCTGAAGAGCGTTCGGTCGGCTGGCCTTGTCTGGCTTCTCGGTGATGTTACTCCGAAGCCGGCTGCTCCCTCAGCAAGCTCCAGGTCCCACATTGTTCTCCTTGGCGGCATCTTGCTGGTCTTGTTGGCATTTTGGGTTGTAATTTTTAGTTACCTGTCTTCTTCTGAGCTCTTTGGACCTTGGCTCTTGTGTGTATCTGCCTCTTGCCTCGCTTGTTTGACGCCTCCCCTCCCCAAGCTTGCTCTCCATTGTACCCCCCTCCTCCATGCTTTAATTTTTGCATGCTATATATAAAATCCGCTTGCCTGGTGGCCGAGGTGGCACGTCATGTCCCTTCCACAATGAAAGGATGAACGGACTCCCTCATTTCCCCCTTGCAAGTATTACCTTTCAGTTAAAAAAAAAAGTGGAAGCCCCGCTTATAGTCGAGTCTAGGTCCACATCCGGGCCAAGAGATGAGGAGCGAGTCCACCCCGAGGCCCCTACTCCAACCCGCACCTTAGATGAAATCAAGAAAATACTTTCGGATTGGTTGGAAAGGATAGAAAGGACACATGCTCCTTCACCACCCGTGAGTGCTCCATTGCCACTTTCTACTTCCGAACTTTATTCGGAACCATCTTATTTGGAGCCACCCAAGCCCGAGCCACCCGTGTTTCTAACGGGTACACTTTTCATCGCCGATCCGCTTCTTAGTTGGCTCAGGATGGCTTGGTCCCACCTCCTTACCCATCTATGGATCCCACCTTACCATTAGTGCCCGTCAACCTCTACCATACCACATTCTAGTCTAGTCACCATGTTGACACCATGGATGACCTTGTTATGGGATTAGACTCGCAATGACAGTTGACGCACTCCTTGGCCCGAAGCTTCGACCAACCCACTAGTCTTAGCTTCACCCATCCGGCCTTAGGGTCCATTACCTCTGTGTGCACCGTGGGTTGTGTCACCACGGAGATTCTTCTATTCCTCCCCATGTCGACCGAGCCCGACTTCATACCCTTTTGCCCGAGGGAGGAACCATACGTCCTACATATGATCACCGTTCCACCTACCACAATACATGAGGGTGACCATCCACACCTTCAAGATTTCTACACGTGGGGCCATGACTTGTGGAAACCCACCATAAGGGGTCATACCTTCTTTGATCCCTTTGACCCATTTCCTAGTGGACCCCTAGACCCACCATATATACTTCACTTCTTCTAGGGAGTCCACTACCACACCCCTACCCCACGGATCGGGTCGTCTATACCCACCAAGCCTGTTCTCGATACACCTATACCCGGTTCTCCTAGCCCTCTCAAGTCTCCCAAATCCAAAGGGCCATCCATGCATGACTGGGTAATACTTGGACGTCTAGGTTTTCCCCATGCCACCAACCACCGGTTGCATAACATTCATGCATGGCACATATTCGGGTGTCCTGGTCTGCCTTCCCACATGTACGGGTCGGACTAACATTAGGTTTGTTTAGGGTCTGTGTGAGTCTTTATTTCGTCCGGTTTGTTTGTCGAGTGCATTGTGTGTCTGTGCATACGTTGAGTCAAGTCGGTTTGTATGCTCGCGTTGTTAGCCCCTTTCGAGTACGAGACTTGTCGGACTTTGGGATCGGTTCTACTTCATATCGGATCTAGTCACATAAGCGACAAGCGGTGATTCCTAGTGAGTCTTCGAGCCGCCTTCCCTCCTTTGAGAGTGACCCCACCCTGGAGTGACCACCTCTAGCCTCATTCCCATGGCAGCGTGTGCATATCGAATCTATACAGGATGAGCAGGTGTCGATTACTTAGAGTGGAGCGTACTCCGCGCTTCCAGGTTCGGTGACGCATTCACCGGAGCTACTCAAGCAGCCGCACCCCTTACTCGACAGGGTCGAGTTCTTCCCACCCGTGGAGAATTGATGGGGACATCAGAGCAAGAGCATTGACATTTTTATTTACATTTGTGTCCTTTAGTTTGCTTTTACATCCTTGGGAAAGTATGTTGACAATTGCAAATGCTTTATAAGCCAATGTGTCATTCCCATGGATTGTTTGGGTTTTTGTGCAAAATGTCTGTAAGTCCAGCAAGGGGGCCCTCACCCTTTCCCCATTGGTCCACCTAAGCCATGTGGGTCTGGTCAACCATCCTAGGTGGCCTTCTAGATGCTTTGACATTCAACTAGACACATGGGAGACAAGTGGACCAAAAAGTCTAATTTGGATGCTAGATTGGTCAAGGGGGCGCCCCCCTCCTTAATATTAGTTTAATGTGGTCCCAAACCACACGGGATAAAAACTTTTGAACTCCCTCTTTTACCCCTCCTAATTTTAGATCTAGGGTCATTTTGAGTCTTTTTACATTTATTATAAATAGCTTGTATTTCACATTTATTAGAATTAATGAAGTGAAATTTCAGAAAAATTGCTTGGATCTCCCTTGGAGGGTATGCCCCTCTCCCCTCTCTCCCTGGTTCTTCTTCCTCCTCCAGCCCTCTAGGGTGTGAAGCCCATTCTCCTTAGCCCCTCTGAGTTCCATTTCTACCGCCGCCGCACCGCTGTCGCGCCGCCGCCACCATCGTCGGAGTTCTATCTCCATCCGGACAGAACCTCTTTCCCGAAATTTTATCTTTTGTTCTTGTTATCTGTTTGAGCCCTAATTTTGAGGGTTTGTTCTGTCCATCTCCCTTAACCTCCAGTTCAAATTTCGTGTCATTTGGGAGTCATTTGATATTTTTCTCATATTTTTGTTAGTACTCTCAATAATCTGCCCTTTTGCAGATCTACGGGATAGAGTCACCTTGTTGTATTTTTCCCACCCACTTATAAATTTCCAAAAAAATTACACAAATTCCTCAGTGTTCTTCACATATATGCCCTTCCACCATAATTTTCGTGGAGTCTAGTAAAATCATTTTCCCTTCAGTCAAAGGTCAGTCTCAGTAAAAACACAGTCTATCCTGCGTGTCTGTCAGTCCGAATCAGAAAAAAACTCAGTCTTGCATAGCCTCCCATTTCTCATCTCTTCGTTGGATCGAGTTACAAAATTTATATGTGGTAGATATGGGAGTCCTCTTTCCAACCCCACCAGTTTAACCTTGATCCGATTTCAGATCTGAGAGATTTAAGTCTTGCCGCCGAGGCGCGCAAACCTGTTCTCTGTGCAGATCAGAAAAATCAGTCTGGGATTAATTCGTGCAAATATATCAAAAGTCAACTTCTGGAACCGCCACTCCCAGGAGTCGATCAGGAACATCCCGCCATCGTCCCAGCCAAGCGGCGCCTTCAGAAGACCTCAGGAGGGCATCATTCCTTTGGAATCCGTGCCTTGCTGTCCCGCGAGTCAGAACCGAGTCGGCGCAGTACCGAGTCGGCGCACGATCGAGTCGGACCAGCAGGCCGAGTTCGTGCCGTACGTACCTCCAGATTGCTGCCTGTCAACCCAGGGTCGGTCCTCCCGGGCCCCACTTGTAGCCCTTTACCTCCCTGTGTGGAGTGGGTAATAAAATTCACTGATGTAATTAACTTTTACCGTTGTTACCGTACTTGGCCAGGAGTCTTCCCCACGCCCGGAGCGTGGAGGTACACTCGCCACCCTCCTCATAGGCTTTGCTTTATTCGTATTTATTCGTATATGCCGCTGCATGTGATAGGTTATGAGCCCGTTATATCAATTGTATCACCGCTGCGAGAGAAAGAGTGTAACCCGTCCCGTGACTCGACCGAGTTAACACGGAAAAGCCGATACCCAAGGCTCACGGCCGGTTTCTCAACCGCGCCCGGTCCCACGTCTTCCCTCGCTTAGGGACGATCGCAAGCTAGAGTCCCAGGTCGCGTGTCCGTCCCACATTAGGTATATACCGATGCTTCTGGTATTGACCTCAGATGTGTATTGATGCAAAATGGGAGCGTCATCGCATACTATTTCCAGCAACTGAAGAAGCACGAAGAGAACTACCCAGTGCATGACCTAGAGCTGGCCGCGGTGGTATTTGCTTTGCATATCTGGAGACACTATCTCTACGGAGAATGATTCACTGTATACTCCGATCACATGATCCTCAAGTATTTATTAAGAAGGAACTAAACATGAGGCAAAGGCGTTGGCTCAAGTATCTCAAGGATTTCGACTTCACTATACAGTATCATCCCGGTAAGGGTAATTCTGTAGCCGATGCCCTCAGTCGAACGCCGAGAGTAATATTGGAATGTTGTATGATTCAAGAATGGAAGTTGCCGGATAAATTCTCTGAGCTTAATATCAGTAAAGATGAGAAGAATGGGTGTATTATTCTATCCCATATGAGTCTACATCCAGATTTGCTATCCGAAATTAAGAAGCTGCAAGAAGAAGATCCCGCACTGGTGGAAATAAAAGGCAAGCTGGACAAGAGACTTGATTTCAAGCTGGCTCCCGATGGTAGATTGCTATTTCATGAACGGACATGTGTACTTGACTGTCCGGAGTTGAAAAAGAAGGTCCTGGAAGAAGCTCATCGATCAAGGTACACGATCCACCCTGGAGCTACCAAGATGTACCAAGACTTGAAAAGGACCTTCTGGTGGCCTAATATGAAAAGGGAGGTAGCGGACTTCGTATCTCGCTGCCTGACATGTCAACAAGTGAAGGCGGAACATCAGAAAACCGTCGGAAATCTACATCCACTAGATATTCCCAAGTGGAAGTGGTAAGACATTGGCATGGATTTTATTATGGGCTTGCCGAAGACTAGAGGTGGACATGATGGAATTTGGGTAATTATCGACCGCCTAACTAAATCGGCTCATTTCTTGCCTATCAAAAGCCGATGGTCGGTTGATGTCCTTACTGCCTTGTACATTAAGGAGATAGTTAGATTGCATGAAGTTCCAGTGTCGATCGTATCCGACCGAGACCCACGCTTCACCTCTCATTTCTGAAAGAGTCTACAACACTCTCTGGGGACGAAACTCAACTTCAGTACTACTTTCCATCCCCAGACAGATGGATAGACAGAAATGACAAATCAAGTTGTTGAAGACATGTTAAGGGCCTACACTATAGATTTCGGCGATAGTTGGCATGACCACTTACCCCTAGCCGAGTTTGCATATAACAACAGCTATCAAGCCAGTATCTAGATGGCACCTTTCGAGGCACTCTATGGCAGAAGTTGTCGATCTCCAATATGCTGGGATGAAGTTGGTGAAAAACAAATCCTAGGCCCAGATATGGTGAGAGACTCAACTGAAAAGATACACCTCATTCGGGAAAGGCTAAAGATAGCACAGTCCAGGCAGAAGTAATATGCTGACAATAGAAGAAGAGATCTGGAATTTCAAGTTGGAGACCATGTATTTCTCAAGGTATGTCTTGGTCCAGGTATTAGAAGATTCGGTGTTAAGGGAAAACTTACACCGAGGTTCATTGGTCCATTCGAGATATTGGAAAGAGTGGACGAGGTAGCTTACCGCATTGCCTTGCCTCCACAACTATCAGAGGTGCACTGTATTTCATATTTCCATGCTGAAGAAGTATGTGCACGATCCTCTCCACGTCATCGACCATGCTGACATGGTGATACAGAAGGACCTTACTTATGAGCAGAAGCCAATAAAGATCCTCGACCGAGAAGTCCGAGTTCTAAGGAACAAGATGATCCCTATGGTGAAGATCTAATGGAATCGATGCCTAGAACAAGAAGCTAAATGGGAAACCGAGGAGTCTATGAGAAGGAGATTTTCAGAACCATTCTAGTCTGTAAGTACCTCCTCCATGCCTCCGTATATGCAATTGAATTTGGGGACCATATTCTTTTAAGTGGGGAGGGTGTAGCACCCCGTATAAAAATGATAGAAAAAAATAATAATAATATAAAAAAATTTGGACTTTTTCTCCAAGTAAATAAAAACTTTAGATAACTCTATGAGGAGACAACACTATAAGATGGTTAAATAAAAGTTAGAATGCCCAATGAAGGCCACTATATAAATACACCACCATTGAAGTCATCATACGAAATGGAGCTTCCTAAAAGACGATTCACCTGAAATAGTGACTCTATACAAGGTCGTCATTTTCCTTAGCCACAAGGCCACTGTATACATATAGATATACTTAGATATATCTCTCTTAAGACCCCACCAACCAACCAATGATACTAACTAATTGACTATATAAACATATATCCTGTTGGGGTTGACCAACACATGGTGGATACACGTTGTTAAGGGGCCCACATGTTTGCCAGCCAAAATGAAATAGCGCCCCTGACCTGGGCGCTATATCAATAGGGTGCCCCAGCCATGGGCGCCATTTCCCTCCTGTATATATATATATATATATATATATATATATAATATAAGCGGATGATGTAATGCCCACACGTTTTGGCGCTATTTTCTTAAACAAAGACTGCCTGTAAGGCGCCATTTCCCTGAGGGGAGAGGCTTCCGACATCTTCTAGAAAAGCTGAAACACTAACAGGTTATGTTCGCTGGCAATGTACCCTTTTCTGGCCATGGACAGCAAGGTTTTTAGATCTGGTTCCCCATGGACTCTTAACGGTTTATTTCCTATAAACAACTCCCTCCATCCAACGTAGAAACCTTACTGTCCACCTGTCATTCCTCTGCCATTCCTGAAGAGAAGGTTATTTGTGCCTTTTCTTTTCTCCACCTGTAGAAGAGAGATGTTAATCCTTTCTCTTCATGTGCAGGCTACGTACCCCATCCTGCGACAGGAAGCTTGACTGCAGAGAACGTGGAAGGCTAAGATTCTTATTCTATTCTACGATTGTATCTCGTTAACTACACCAACAGGTAGGTGTTCTCAAGATCTAACTTAACTAGTAGTTAATATAGGTTAACATGCATGCTAGTTAAACCTTTCATAACCACAATCTGGCCACCTTAGTCAGGGATATATCAAAAGACTTAGTGGGAAGGTTAGGCTACGCCTATCTGAAACACTAACTCTTACGTGAATAGATCTATGATCTTACCTTCGTCAAGTACCCCATGTAAGTACTGATTATATAGTTGTCATTACTCATAACCTGCCCCAATTTCTTGTAAATTGATCCATGTTTAAAAGTTAATATCTATGAAATTAAAATCAAAAATTGTTACATGAGCATGACCTTACAATCCTGCTATTTTTCCATGACTATCTATGTCTCTACTTCCTGATTCTGTGAACATATTATGAATCATGAATAGTAAAGTTACGTTATTAGTAGCCACCATGTTCAAAGATTTATATCTATTGAGCCAAATCATGAAACTCCTGCATGAGCGTAACTTTGAAATCCCCAGATTTTTCTCTATTTTACCATGTCTTCATTTTCGGATTTCATGAAATTTTGCATGATGAACAGTGTTATGAGTCTAGTGGAGCACCCTGGTGAAGGGCGCCCCTGACCAGGGCGCCCCTGGCCATGGTGCCATTTCACCTTGGGGCGCCCCTGGCCAGGGCAACATTCTCCAGTGTGGATTAAAACCCCCCGATCCCGTGATTAGCCTGTTAAACCCTATCGATTAGCCTGTTAAACTTGTTACCTGTTCAACCTGTTATCTGTTAAACCCTGATAATTAGCTTGTTAAACCCGTTAAACCAGTTGAACTTGTTACCTGTTAAACCATGGTGATTAGCCAGTTAAACCTGTTACCTGTTACAGCACGTGTAAACATGTTATACTGTTAAAAACCTGTGATTGTTAACCTTCTGAAATAGAGACTCTCCGGGAAGACTCTATTTTTTGAAATAGAGACTCTCTGGGGAGACTCTATTTTAACCTTATGAAATAGAGAACCTCCGGGAAGTCTTTATTTCTGAATCTCGTTAAACCTATCACATGTTAAACCAGTTACATATTAAACCTGATCCTATTAAACCTGACACCTGTTAACCTAGTAATTACATACCTTGTTAAGCCTGTTAGCTATTAAACTTGTTAATTACAGAGCCTGGTAATTACATATCCTGTCAAACCTTGTTAATTACATAGCCGTCGTTAAGCCTTGTTAATCCTATAGCATGTTAATCACATAGCCTACTAAACCTGGTTACATAACATGTAAACCTGTTATCATGTAAAATACATAGTTATTGTTAACACTTTGAAATAAAGACTCTCCGAGAAGTCTCAATTCTCTGAAATAGAGACCCTCTGGAAAGACTCTATTTCAGCATTGAAATAGAGTCTGGGAAGACTCCATTTACCGAAATAGAGACCCTCCGGAAAGACTCTATTTCAGCATTGAAATAGACTCTCTGGGGAGACTCTATTTATTGAAATAGAGACCCTCTGCAAGGACGCCATTTCCCTGCAACTTGGAATTCTTGGGCTTCTGTCCAACCCTTACCCAATGATCCTTGGCCATCTCCTTAACCTTGAATTGCCTATGTGTTATGCATTTTAAGTAGATGGTCATAATTCATCATTTACACCTGTTATTGTCCTTCAATTCTATTCCCGAAAATCTACCTTATGTTCCTACAATGTGTAAACTTCTTGAAATTCTATATTGGCTATATAAATGAGAGTGAATGTCAAAAAGTGTACATAAAATGATGTGCATGATATAGGGCCCGGTCTGGTCCTGGGAGGAGCACCCGAAGGTACTTGTGCCCATGGGAGTTTATTGACCATGGTGTTTGGCATTGCACCGAAGTACTTGCTTGTTTGACTTGACTTGAGACATTCCCACTCACTCTCTCGTGACATGCTTGACTTGCTTGAAATGAATTGCTTGGCCCGAAAAAGGGCAATTACTTGCTTGAATGAAATGAATGAAATAGCCAATTCCATTACACTACTTGATATTACATGAGCATAAGATCACTTGCTTGAATATTGATTATTATCTTCTTGGAAAGACTTGCTGGAATAATTACTTTCTTGGAAAGACTTGCTTGAATATTGAATTCTTGGAAAGACTTGTGCAATTACTTGGCAATCACTTGCTAGTTCCTTATGGATACATCTTATTGATGTTCATGTGATACTATTTTGATACACTTCATGATATTCTTGCTCGATCCAACATGCATCATTGTACCGCATGAACTTGTAATTCACTTAAAGATTGTTAGAGCTTGAGATATAAATCCTACTGAGCGATTCGCTCATCCAGTTGCTTCCTAACATTTTTCAAGTAATTTGGATAGCGACATCCACATGAATGGGAATGATACCGAGTGATGAGTGCTAGATTTGATGTATCGTCAGTTAGTCGTGCCTTTCGTATTTGTAGGACCTATTGTGTATTTCCAGTTATTGCTAAAGGCTTGTATAATTTATTTGAGTCAGCTATGATTTAGTTAGATGGAACTTAGTAAACTTGTAGCCTTATGAATGATTCTGGGATATTGTCAATTGGTTAAGTAGATAATTGTCATCTTGGACTATGGTATTATGTTCAAATTTAAGTTAGCAAAAAAAAAATTTACCGAGTACTCTGCGCACTCTGACTCTACGTGAATGACACGATCGATATAGACACGTCGCGCACCCGGGTATCTTCCGCTCTCGGGGCATGACAACAATGGTGACAAATGCGCAATGGCGACGGCTCCCAGGAGAGAGGTGGGCGACATCTCCTAGGGGTGAAAAATAGATGGCTTCAGGTGACAAACGTCCGCTAAGGGTGAAAAATGGATCCTAGGGGTGAAAAACACACGCTAAGGGTGACAAATGGTAGACTAGGGGTGACAAATAGGTTCTAAGGGTAACAAAGGGGACCCTAAGGGTGAAAAATAAATTCTAAGGGTAACAAATGGGTTATTAGGGGGGAGAAATGGGTTGCTGAAGGTGAACCTGTGAAGGGGGGAGTCAACATAGGGCTAGGATGGCATCGACTCCGCCATCAGTAGAACAATTTTTTTCCATTGTTGTTTTGTTTGTTATTATTATTATAACATTGTTCTCCTTTTTTTGATAACTTGGTAATGAGCACATGTATAAGGGTGGAAAATGAATGGGAAAGGTGAAGAAGAGGTGGCTAAGGGTGAAAAATGGGTTGCTGGCGGTGACAAATGACTTGTTTAGGTGACAAATTGCTTATTAGAGATGACAAATAGATGAGGTGGGCTAAAGGTGCTGAACTGGCGCGGTTGAAAGGTATGGAGTCGACGTAGGCAGCCTTTGGCATCGACGCAAGGGGGTTCACGATGTGGTGGAGGTGTGGAGTCGACGCAGGCGGCCTTCGGCGTCGATGCAAGGGGGTTCACGACGTGGGGGGAGGTATGGAGTCGACACAGGCGGCCTTGGCATCGACGCAAGGGGGTGGAAATAGGGCCAGACAGAACAAGCACAGGGGGGAGTCGACCCTTGGGGTCGACTCCTCGTCGCACAGAACCTCAGGCCCACTCTTCGACAGACCTTTTTATGCTGGATCTCCAAGAAAGATTTTTTTTGGCCAAAGCTCAAAGGCATACAAAGGGGTTTAATGCTCTGTTTATGATGAACGTTTTAATACGGCATGGGCAGCAGAAGGTGCACATGGAATTTAAAATGCGGAGCTTTGTTCTAGATCCATGAGGGCTCACTAGTAATATTCTAGCAGAGATTCAAGGGTCTTTCTATTCGTTCCATTTTTGTCCTTATGGTTAGCATCATTTGATTGTTCACCCCTTCTCTCTTTTTTTTTATTCGCGTTCCTAGCGAAAATTCGATAGCACCTCCCTCGAACCCGGGGTTTGCGGGGTATAAAAGTAGAGAACCACCTACAGAGTGTTCCGATACGGCCTCCCAAATTCTCCGGTGAGCTACGAATAGCCGGCCGGTGACCCAAGGTGGGTGTGCAAGCCCGAGGACTAGCCTTCAAGGAGTTCTAGTGGCCCACGGATTGCGGTTTCTAAGCTTATGGATCGTAAACCGACCATGTTGCCGAGCACAAGGCCATCGCTGTTCACCCTCAGGATGAGTCCCCCGGACGCCATACTACGAAGAAGTAGGCTTCTCAGGGGCCCAGAGTGATCAAAAGATAAAAAAGAAAAGGATGCTAGTAAGGTAGAATGCAACACATTCTAGATCACTAGGTGGGAGACGCAATGCTCAGGGCGGAGAAAGAAGAACAAGATGAAGGCCCTTTCGTTTCTTCTAAAAAAAACTTATTTCATTCTCTGTAGAAAATGTAGAGTACAAAAAGGGAGTACACAACTTCTTATAGAGGCGAACGAGACACAGAGGTAAAAAAAGCACAGAGGCAATGGGAAGGGAGAGTAGACGCACGCCCCTCTTACACCAAACCTCACCTCTCTTCTCCAACTTTCCCTCCCCTTCCTTCACTCTACAGACGCAGGTAGCTTTTCTTTTTTTGGGGGGTAGCCTTCACCATCCCTCCAACCTCCTTCTCTGTTGTCCAACCGGTGCTTATATAGAGCATCGGGTCTTCAAGGGAGAGTTCTGCCACTCTCTTCCTCATTTGAGAGATAGACAGATGCGTTGTCGCCTGTTGGTTTGTGCAGGACCGAGGTATGGACACATCCGAGGTTAGACGTATCTGCAAAAGATCCCAGGGGAGTCCTATGCCGTTGTCAGATGGGCCACCTCAGCGTCGATGGTGGGTTGCCGTCGCGCTGTCGGTCTTGGATAGGAGCGAGACGTACGGGCCCTGAATGTCCCTGCACCGTTCGCCGTTTGAGGTGATGAGGAAGGATCTCCGACTGGTTCGCCTGGCCAGGTCCGGGCTCTTACCCAACAGACAAACTGCCCACACGATCGTCCCTTGATAGTACATTGCACGGGCATTAAATGGCTTCTCGGAGGTCACCGGAGTAGCTTCTCTTCCATGCTTCCTTGCTCCCCAGTGTCGTTGCAGCGGAAATAGAGTTCCGTGTCCACGATGGGACACTTCTTACGTTGCTTTGAGCCACGCCATTTCAAGAAGTCACGCTATTTCTGGTAGCAATAGGGGTGGAGGCCACGTCGATTTAAAGAAGTTAAAGAAGAGGGGCGCGCTGGTTTAATGGAACCAAGGCCGCGCCGTTTCAAGTGGCCAAAAGGGGCCATGGTTGCGCCGTTTCAGAGGGCCAAGGGGAGCGCGCCGATTTAAGGAAGGTCGTGCCGTTTCAAAACCACGTTGGTTCAAGTGTGGTGGCACCGGTTTAATGGCTTCGTCGACTCCGAACTGGCTCAGATGAGCGCTTGACATGCAGCGGTACCTCAGTTCTAATGCGCCGCTACCGGAGTGTTTATTTCGGAGCTCCCAGGCTCCGGTCTGTAATTTCGAGTGGTTTTCTGACACGTGCCAAACCTGTGTCAGATTGCTCGGGTTTATTCTTGATTCGGCCTTCGGCACTGTGTATCGTGCCCTTAAGCCCACTCCATTTATGTGGGTAGCGTCTTCATCGAGTGGGAACCCACTCAAAGTATTTTTGGCCTCACTGGGCAGCTCTTCGGCCTCCTGCGGACCTTTCCGGGATACCGTGTGCCATGATTGGGTCACTTGGGTTTTGTGCTGATTGGGCCTTCGGCACTCTGTTTCAAGGGGCCAGGCATATTTCTTCAACCCGGGAGGCTTCCTTATCAGGTGGCGGACTACCATGTGTGTTTTCGTCCCAATCGGATGAGCTGTGGGGCTTGTTCGGCTTCTCCGCCCTTGATTAGCTGCTCTTGGTTGCTAGGGCGTACTTGCCATGCAGTAATTTTTGGACGTCAACAAATGCCCCCCACCCGCGTGCGGCGCAAGTGAGGGACGAGTGCATGGGGCCCGTGGGTGTGGAGCTCTTGAACATATTATTTCATTCTCCGATCCTATAGATCGTCGGTCCGGTGTGAATTCATGGGAAAGCGCTCACCCCCTCAGTGAAGGGATGAGGAGTTTGCTTCACTGCAGAGAGCACACGGGCCGAGAAATTTGGCTCTAGAGGAGCTTAGTCTTCGGCATGGGGTTAATGCCGAAGCAACGAGACCAGATTTTATACGTCGACCTAGACGAAAGGCCTAAGCCGACTGGGTGAGGCCAATCCTGAGGGAGGACTAGTGACTCATGCTGGGTTAAAGAAAGTTGTTTCTTCATCGACTCGGACGGGAGGTCAAAGCCGAAGACTTTGTAAGGGGCCCGATGGAATGGGAGGAGTTTGTGTGCTAGTTGGTGTATTCGGGTGGGAAGTTTGAGACAAAGGTTTATTCGCAAGTGCCGACAGGGTGCCAGGAGCTGACGTGGTTTATTCATCGACATGGGGTGAGTGCCAAAGCAAAAGAGATCTTTTTATTCATTGACTTGGACGGAAGGTCCGAATCAAGCAAGGGGTCTTCTTGTTCATCGACTCGGATGGGAGATCCGAGCCAAAGCAAGGGGTCTTTTTATTCAATAATTTGGACGGAAGGTCCGAGCCAAAGTAAGGCGTCTTTTTGTTCATTGACTTGGACGGAAGGTCCGAGCCAAAGCAAGGGGTCTTTTTGTTCATCAATTTGGACTAAAGGTCTGAGCCAAAGGAAGGGGTCTTTTTGTTTATTGACTTGGATGGAAGGTCCGAGCCAAAGCAAGGGGTCTTTTTGTTCATCGACTTGGACGGAAGGTCCAAGCCAAAGGAAGGGGTCTTTTTGTTCATGGATTCAGACGGGAGGTCTGGGCTACAGGTTTATTCGTCGATGTCGACAGGGAGTCGGAGACCGACGTGGTTTATTCATTGACACAGGGTTAGTGCCAAAGGAAGGATCTTTTTATTCATGGCTTCAGATGGAAGGTCTGGGCCACAGGTTTATTCATCGATGCAGACAGGTAGTCGGAGACCGACGTGGTTTATTCATTGACACGGGGTTAGTGCCAAAGTAAAGATCTTTTTGTTCATGGCTTCAGACGGAAGGTCTGGGCCACATGTTTATTCATCGATGTCGATAGGGAGTCAGAGACCGACGTGGTTTATTCATTGACATGGGGTTAGTGTCAAAACAAAAGAGATCTTTTTATTCATTGACTTGGACGGAAGGTTCGAGCCAAGTAGGGGCCTTTTTGTTCATTGACCTGGACGGGAGATCTAAGCCGAAGGAAGGAGATCTTTTCATTCATTGACCCGGACGGAAGGTCTGAGTCAAAACAAGGGTCTTTGTTTACCGGCTTGGACGGAAGGTCCGAGCCAACTATTTTTGTGTTGGTGGGACAGGATGAAGTAGTATTGAGCTACGTATGAGGGTTCTTTTGCTACTGCATGGGATGCAGCTGTTTGGTTATTTGGCCAAGACGAAATGGTTTGATCTGGAGGAGAGAATTTTGAATCCCGGTGGGACTTGATGAATCGACACCCCCCGATGACTTTGATGAGTTTTTTTTCTTATCTCTTTTTTTTTCTCTCTTTTTTTTTTCTTCTCTACTTTTTTTTCTTTCTTTTTTCTTCTGAATGGATGTTGTATAGTCTCACGGAAGATCTAAGAAACATTCTTGCTCCGCGTGAGGCGCGGGGTTTGATTGTTCATCGAACTGGGGAAGTAATGCGTGATATAGTTTCAAGTGTTTTCCATTGAGGGGTGAGAATTGAGTCTCTCCCCTGTGGTTGACAACTACATATGCACCTCCTTCGTAGACTTTTCCGACAACATAGAGCCTGAGCCTGTTTTCATTCAGCTTGCCTTTAGGGTTGGTGGCCATGACCTCTCTTCTTTTGACCATCACGAGATCACCTTTCTTGAATTCACGCCCTTTGACCAGCTTGTTGAAGGCGCGTTATACGGGCCTGATAAACCTATATGATTTGCTGAGCTTAGAGTCGCTTCTCTTCTAGGTCGGAGTGCTCTTCCAATGTAAGACCCTGAGTCTTTCGGATCCTTATCGAAGAGTTTCAGATCACTTTTGTGGGTCCTGAGTTGTGTTTTACGATCCGCGTGGGTTTTTCTCTCGTATAAGTTACGGAACCCCGTGGTGAGTTTATTATTGAGTTCATTGACTCGAGGACGCTACAATTGCGTTACATTCTTTCTGAGGATCGGTTAGACTATTTTTCCGTATTTTTTTGAATTAGTGCATTTTCGGACCAAAAATTAGATTTTACGGAAATTGCAAATTTTTCTAATTTATTTTCTATTTCTTCTTTCTTTCTCCTTCCTCTCTCCTCACCGCCGCTCACTTACTCTCTCTCGTTCTCTCTCCTCTCTCCGTGGGGAGCACGACCGTGGCGAGGTGGATGAGGCAAGGACGTCGTGGAGTTGGTCTGGCGCGTGATGGGGTGACGAATGGAGCATGGTGTTGATGCGATCCCTTGGTGGATTCAAAGCCGACGTGACGGGCTCGTGAGATGGTTTTTGGCATGGTTTAGTCATTTTGGTGTGCTAGAACTTCGGTGGAGGTAGGGAGATGGACGCCATACTCTTGTTCTGCGTTTCCTCGCAATTTGGAGCCGAACCGTGCGAGAACGAGCAGGTTTTACCTCATTTTGGGCGAAAGCATGTTTGGGGGGGTGTGAGATGAGTTCGCCTTTCTAGGCGATAGTTTTCAACTTAGTTAGCTTCATTCGAACCCCTGGCATGTTGGGAATCCATTCCCCCCAGTTTCATTCCATTTGGTTGAGAATCAGAGTCGGTATGAGCCCGACTATCCCCGTGACTCATTTTGGGTCGATTCATGGGAATTGCCCGTTTCTTATGTTTTATGCGTTGTTTGGACCCCTTCCAGTCTGTGGAAGGCTTGTATGACGATTAGGGTTATTTCCCCTTCGTTTAGAAGTGATTGGGGCGTCGAACGGCCGAGATTGGTGAATCCTCTGTTTTACCCACCGTAACGATTTAGCGGTCTTACCAGAGACCATTTTTAGGCTTTTAGCGGTCCTTTGGTGACCGTTTATGCTTTTTGAACAGTAGGTCGGTTCAGGTCTTCGCGGTCGTGCGATAGACCGTTTCTTCTGGCTAGCGGTTCAGTGGATGCCCGCTACTCCCTGTCAGCGATTGTATGATAGACCGCTAAGGGGGAGGTGTATGTCGGTTCGGCTTCGCGGTCCTGCGATAGACTGCTAATCCAGCACTGGTGGTCTGAGAGACGACCGCTAACAATCGTTTATGGTTGTTTAATAATTTTAAGTCGGTTGGGCTAGCGGTCCTAGCCTTGACCAGTATTTGTCCTTAGCGATCCATTAGGAGTCCGCTAAGGGGTTTGATTGATTTATGTCGGTTCGGGGGTTGACCGGGTTTAGCGGTCATATGGACGACCGCTACCGTCTCCTTGCGGCCCTACGATAGATCGCATGCTCCCGTGTTTTCGTAGTGTGTTGGTGCGGCCTTTTCTTGACCGCCCAGTGTCTGTGTTCTCTATGTGAGAGTAGCAGTCTTTGGCTGACTGCCTAGTTCACCTAGCGGACAGGTAGGTGACCGTTTCCTTCCTGGAGTTCTGTTTTCCTATTGTTTGGCCTCCATTTGTCTTGGCTTGACCTTGTGGTTTGCCCATTGTCCCGTGGATGTCTTGGATGTCCATGAGGGTTGTGACCATGTTGTGGGGTGGCTAGGGAGTGCCATTATATCGAGCTATGTTCAGTACTAATTCAGAGTCATTATTGGTGTCTGGTCAACCCGGTGTGATCCAATGGTTGACATGTGACTTTGTAATTGCCTCGATCGTCCTGTATGGATGGAGAGATGATGTTAGACGCCTTGAGGTGCTGTCTTACCTCGGTTTGGTTGTCCATGTGTTTTGAGAGTCTTAGTGATTCCTCAGGTCCCCGTGGTTCGTGTCATGTGGAGGCATGGATCAGGTGATCCTATGTTGTTTCCTTTATCGGTGTTTTCTCGTGATTTGGCTTAGGATTAGACCGATTGGTGCTTATTACCGCTATGTGCGATGATCTTGACCCCGAGTCTTGTGACTCAAGGATCGTTGTGTTAGCAGGTCTAGTTGTCTGTCCTGAGTCTGGTGGGAGTCTGGTATGCTACCCTGTGTATGGTGCTAAGTAGTACGTGCAATAGTGCATGCTTAGCCTGTCTGTACTTCAGCACTAGTGTTTTAGAGTCGTTGTGTCTAGCGAGCCTCCACTAGTCATAGCCCGACGACACGTTCCAGTGTTGGCCCACCTAGGAGTGGTGGCGGGGCAGTTCCCGATAGACGGTTTGTAAGCTAGTTTCCATGGGCCCCCTTGCTTTGCAGTAGCGTCCTACTGGGGGGGAAAGCTAGCTAGAGGCCTGGCTCCAGGCATTGAGCTTAAGTGTGCACACGTGGTCAGGGGCAGTTGGACGAGCGCCGACGAGCGTGACCCTAACTAGCCACTCGTTACTGTTGTTCCTTGTACTCGGTTCTGTTACGTGTCTCGCTAGCCGCGATCCAGGCTTGTGCAGATACTTGTGACGCAGTGTAAGACGTTAGTGGACGCATCAAGCTGTTCTTCTAGTGAGGAGGTGCTCCTTTCACTTGATGCATAACTCTTGTGACTTGTGTTTCCGTGACCAATTTCCGAGTAGCCTGTACGTGACTTCACTCGAGGTCTAGTCTTATGTAGCGTACACGACGATCTTGTTGTGTATGTTCGTGTCTTTGCTTGTTTTGGTAGGCTTCAGCTATGGAGCTTGTGCTTTGTCGACGGATCGGTAACGCCCGACTTGGTGAGATCGGGGTTTGCCTTTCTGTTGCCGTTTGGAGTAGCTTAGGTGGCCGTGTTTCTGGTTAGTACGACTTCACACTTTCTTTAGCTGTTCTTCATTCTGCTTACTCCTACTTTTTACAGCTTTACTGTGTAGTTTAGTTACTACTGCTGCTCTTATTCTTCCTGCTTTTCTGTTTAGCGCTATTTAGCATGTTACTGCGTTGTTTCCAGTGGGGATCCGCGTGACCCCTACTGAGCCAGTGACACGAGACTCATCCCTGCTTTTCAGGTGTGGTCGTTCTCCTTCCTCGTGGTTCATGCGCGGTGCGTTAGTTCATTGTTGCCAGCATTGCCAGCGTTCTCTGCGTCGAGCTTCCCCCTACTTCAGTGTACGTTTTCCTTTCTGTTGGACTATACTTGTCTTTAATTGGACTGGACTCTGTTAATTTAAATTATTAATTGAAAAAGTAATTTTATTTCTGCTACTTTAGCAAACCTGATCATTGAAATATTAATTGCTTACTGCTTTATCTGAGACTTCAATGTACTCCACACACACTCCGTTTATCCCTTCGGAGCTTTACCGCTCTTGGGAGGCCTCGCAGGATCCAAGTGTTATCGGGTTTACCCGGTATCCAGAGCCTGGGTCATCACAGGTGGTATCAGAGCTCTGTTGTGTGTATGGTACATGGGAATTTGAAATATCACAGTATTTAGAGTCCTTAAGGTCCAGTACAGTCGGCAGCTGGCATCAGTTTTATGATTGTTTGTCGCTTTGTTTCCGTTTGTGGTCTTGTGCGTGCTGTGTTGGCACTGTGCGAGATGGTTTTGCTCTCATCAGGATGTGATGGAGTGCTTTTCTTTTGTCATGGTGTCTATCTCGGTTATGCTATACTTTGCAGAGTTTGCCGATAGGCGTGAATCTGTGGTGCAGTGTTCGAGATTTTCCTGTAATTTGTTTAGGTGGCTGGTGATTTTCTCATTGGCGTGATGGCCATGCACATTCCTATGTTGCTTTGGTCGTCCTATTCTGAGATTTGTTCAGCCCCTGAGGTGTTAAGCTTGTGTCGTGGTGCTCGATTGGATGCCTTGTTTGGAAGAATGCTCGGGCGAACCTAGGATTTTCCTTCCTGGTGAGCTACTGTTGATCGAGCTTGATTCTTCTCCTTCTGCTTGGTGGCATATTTTTGAGGTAAGCCTTGGAAGTGCTGTCTTGGTGAAGCCTTTGTCTTGTGTCTGCTTAAGTGTGGACAGTGTTAATTTTGAACCTGATTTGCCTTTGTTCGACAGTTGCTTGGCTTTTGGCCCAGATTTTGTGTTTGGGAGCCATTGTGCACCGTGTTTGATGTGCCGTGTTTGGCAACTATTGTGCTTTGAAGGTTTAGTAATCGTTCCAGGACGTGAGGATAGACTGAGATTAGCGTTCCTTTGTGCTTATGCTGAAGCTGGTGCTTTTCATAGTTTGCCCTTTGGCGACTTGTGATCGGTTGTTAGCAGGATCAGTACTCGAGGCTTGGTACATTGCAATTTTGTATATTGCGATGGCGCCGAGTGTGTACTGAGATGCTGATGCCGAGTTGTCCGTGATGCCTATGTGCGTGTGTTGAGCGTGCAGTGGAAGCATGTGGGCTGATAAACCACGGTTCAGGATCGTGAAGTTGGTAGATTCTGACCGGTTGAGAAGTCTGTTTCCTCGACATGTTTGTCGTCTTGGCTTTTGTATGCCTTGATGCTGTTGGCCACCGTGCTGTTGCTGGAGGTTTTATGGTTGTTGGCACTGGCATGTGTGAGAGGATTAGGGGAATTTGTCGGCATATTTGCTGTTTGAGTACCCTTCCCTTCCTCTATAACTTTTTCTTGGGCGTCGTGCTCTCGGGACGTGATCGTGGTCCTTGAGATGCATTTCCCAAGATTGTTTGTTGCTGTTGTTGTGGGTCCTTGATGGTGAGCTGTTCGTGGCATGGCTTGTATATGTAAGCCGTGTGTTCAGCTGTAATTGTGCCTTGATGTGACCCAACTTTTTGTTGTGTTCCGTGGTTCTATGTTCAGTACGGATCCGGGATTCTACAGGTGCTATTGTTGTCGTTCGTTGGTGGTTGTGCTCAGCTTGGGAAGAGTTTCCTGTGAGTCTGATTTGGCATTGTGTGGACCGAGGTCTTGTCAGTTGGTTTTACTGTACTCTTCTGCCATGGTAGAGTTGGCATGCGCCTCGAATCAGATGTAATGTCTGAGTGAGGACAGACTTGATTGTGCTCGTGGTCCAATGCTGTCGTTGGCGTTCTATGTGCCAGCTTTATTTTTCTTGGCGCGGAAGCTGATGTTGTCGAGCTGTCAGGTGAGGACTATGTTTCCTTGTTTAAGCTGATGCTTGTTGTGTTTTTCAAATGTTTTGTCGATAGCTATTTTCGTGGCATGAGTCCTGTCTCCTTTCCCTGTGAGATGGAAGTGATGTTGCCTTGTTTCGGAGGTGTCGAACTTATGTTCACTTGGGTGCCATGCTTGCTCTTTGGATCGATTTGTCTTGAGATCCAGAGTGTGTGCCTGTGATTGTGGTCTGGCAGTGTTCCTCTGAATTATGTTTTTGAGATTCGTGTTGCCGTGTTCTAGGTGTTGGTGTTGGCCGGAGCTTGGTGATCATTTCCAGCATTTGGGTTTGTTGTTCCCTACTTTTTTCTTGTTAGCTCCTTTAATTTTGAGGATGAAATTCCTATAAGGAGGGGAGGCTGTAAGACCCTGAGTCTTTCGGATCCTTATCGGAGAGTTTCGGATCACTTTTGGGGGTCCTGAGTTGTGTTTTATGATTCGCGTGGGTCTTTCTCCCGTATAAGTTACGGAACCCCATGGTGAGTTTATTATTGAGTTCATCGACTCGAGGATGCTACAGTTGCGTTGCATTCTTTCCGAGGATCGTTTAGAATATTTTTCCATATTTTTCTGAATTAGTGCATTTTCAGACCAAAAATCAGATTTTATGGAAATTGCAAAATTTCCTAATTTCTTTTCTATTTCTTCTTTCTTTCTCCTTCCTCTCTCCTCACCATCGCTCACTTCCTCTCTCTCGTTCTCTCTCCTCTCTCCGCGGGGCGGGCAACCGTGGTGAGGTGGACAAGGCAGGGACGTCGTGGAGTTGGTCTGGCGCGTGATGGGGTGACGAATGGAGCGTGGCGTAGGCGCGATCCCTCGGTGGATTCAAAGCCGACGTGACGGGCTCGTGAGATGGTTTTCGGAGTGGTTTAGTCATTTCGGTGCGCTACAACTTCGGTGGATGTAGGGAGATGGACGCCCTACTCTTGTTCTGCATTTCCTCGCATTTTGGAGCCGAACCGTGCGAGAACGAGCGGGTTTTACCTCGTTTTAGGCGAAAGCATGTTTGGGGGGTGTGAGACGAGTTTGCCTTTCCAAGCGACAATTTTTAGCTTAGTTAGCTTCATTCGAACCCCTGGCATGTCGGGAATCCGTTCCTGCCAGTTTCATTCCATTTGGTTGAGAATCAGAGTCGGTATGAGCCCGACTATCCCCGTGACTCATTTTGGGTCGATTCATGGGAATCGCCCGTTTCTTATGTTTTATGCGTTGTTTGGACCCCTTCCGATCTGTGGAAGGCTTGTATGGCGATTAGGGTTGTCTCCCCTTCGTTTAGAAGCAATTGGGGCATGGAACAGTCGAGATTGGCCAATCCTCTATTTTACCCGCCGTAACGATTTAGCAGTCTTACCAGACACAATTTTTGGGCTTTTAGCGGTCCTTTGGTGACCGTTTATGCTTTTTGAACAGTAGGTCAGTTCAGGTCTTCGCGGTTGTGCGATAGACCGTTTCTTCTGGCTAGCGGTTCAGTGGATGACCGCTACTCCCTGTCAGCGGTCGTACGATAGACCGCTAAGGGGGAGGTGTATGTCTGTTCGGATTCGCGATCGTGCAATAGACCGCTAATCCGACAGTGGCGGTCTCAGAGACGACCGCTAACAGTCGTTTATGTCAGTTTAGTAGTTTTAAGTCAGTTGGGCTAGCGATCCTAGCCTTGACCACTATTTGTCCTTAGCGATCTATTAGGAGACCGCTAAGGGGTTTGACTGATTTATGTCGGTTCGGGGGTTGACCGGGTTTAGCGATCATATGGATGACCGCTACCGTCTCCTTGAGGCCCTGCGATAGACCGCATGCTCCCGTGTTTTCATAGTGTGTTGGTGTGGCCTTTTCTTGACCGCGCAGTGTCTGTGTTCTCTGTGTGAGGGTAGCGATCTTTGGCTAACTGCCTTGTTCACCTGGCGGACAGGTAGGTGACCGTTTCCTTCCTGGAGTTCTTTTTTCCTATTGTTTAGCCTCCATTTATCTTGGCTTGGCCTTGTGGTTTGCTCGTTGTCCCGTGGATGTCTTGGATGTCCATGAGGGCTGTGACCATGTTGTGGGGTTGCCAGGGAGTGCCATTATATTGAGCTGTGTTCCGTACTATTTCAGAGTCATTATTGGTGTCTAGTCAACCCAGTGTGATCTAGTGGTTGACATGTGACTTTGTAATTGCCTCGATGCTCCTGTATGGATCGAGAGATGATGTTGGACGCCTTGAGGTGCTGTCTTACCTCGGTTTGGTTGTCCATATGTTTTGAGAGTCTTAGTGATTCCTCAGGTCCCCATGGTTCGTGTCATGCGGAGGCATGAATCAGGTGATCCTATGTCATTTCCTTTATCGGTGTTTTCTCGTGATTTGGCTTAGGATGAGACCGATTGGCGGCTTATTACCGCTATGTGCGACGATCTTCACCTCGAGTCTTGTGACTCAAGGATCATTATGTTAGTAGGTCTAGTTGTCTGTCTTGAGTCTGGTGGTAGTCTCGTATGCTACCATGTGTCTGGTGCTTCGTAGTATGTGTGATAGTGCATGCTTAGCCTGTCTGTACTTCAGCACTAGTGTTTTAGAGTCGTTGCGTCTAGTGAGCCTCTACTAGTCGTAGCCCGACGACACGTTCCAGTGTTGGCCCACCTAGGAGTGGTGGCGGGGTAGTTCCCGACAGACGGTTTGTAAGTTAGTTTCCGTGGGCCCCCTTGCCTTGCAGTAGCATCCTACTGGGGGGAAAGCTAGCTAGAGGCCTGGCTCAAGGCATTGAGCTTGTGTGTGCACACGTGGTCAGGGGCGGTTGGACGAGCACCGACGGGGGTGACCCTGACTAGCCACTCGTTACTGTTGTTCCTTGTACTCGGCTCTGTTACGTTTCTCGCTGGCCACGATGCAGGCTTGTTCAGATGCTTGTGGCGTAGTGTAAGACGTCAGTGGACGCATCTTGCTGTTCTTCTAGTGAGGAGGTGCTCCTGTCACTTGACGCATAACTCTTGTAACTTGTGTTTCTGTGATCGATTTTCGAGTAGCCTGTGCGTGGCTTCACTCGAGATCTAGTCTTATGTAGCGTACACGATGATCTAGTTGTGTATGTTCGTGTCTTTGCCTATTTTGGTAGGCTTCAGCTATGGAGCTTGTGCTTTGTCGACAGATAGATAACGCCCGACTTGGTGAGATCAGGGTTCGCCTTTCTGTTGTCATTTGGAGTAGCTTAGGCAGCCGTGTTTCTGGTTAGTACGGCTTCACTCTTTCTTTAGCTGTTCTTCCTCCTGCTTACTCCTATTTTTTACCACTTTACTGTGTAGTTCAGTTACTGTTGTTGCTCCTGTTCTTCCTGCTTTTCTATTTAGCACTGTTTAGCGTGTTACTGCGTTGTTTCTAGTGGTGATCCGTTTGACCCCCACTGAGCCAGTCACACGAGGCTCACCCCTACTTTTCAGGTGTGGTCGTTCTCCTTCCTCGTGGTTCGTGGCGCGGTGCGTCAGTTCGTTGTTGCCAACATTCTCTACGTTGGGCTTCCCCCAACTTCAGTGTACGTTTTTCTTTCTGTTGGACTGTACTTATCTTTAATTGACTGGACTCTGTTAATTTAAATTGTTAATTGAAAAGTTATTTTATTTCTACTACTTTAGCAGATCTGATCATTGAAATATTAATTGCTTACTGCTTTATCTGGGACTTCAATGTACTCCACACACACTCATTTTATCCCTCCGGAGCTTTACCACTCTTGGGAGGCCTCGCAGGATCCAAGTGTTATCGGGTTTACCCGGTATCTGGAGCCTGGGTCGTCACATCCAGTCTTCGTTCTGCGTTTGTTCGGTCATCTAGACCAATTCATGCTGGATTGCGACCCGAAGTGAGGGTACTTCTAGTTCAATGGGAACAATTGCTTCCGAGCTGTACACCAAGGAGAAGGGCGAACAACCCATTGGAATTTCATAAACGGTACGATACGCCCACAATGCCTCATACATCTGTCTTCCCAGTCCTTTTTGTTAGAACTGACAATCTTTGTCAGGAGAGTGCAGAGGGTTTTATTGAATGCTTTTACCAGCCCGTTTGCCTGCGGGTTGTATGGAGTGGATGTTCTCCAGTCAATCTTGTACTTTTTGACCAATCTGTACACATTTTGATTTAAAAATGGCTCTCGTTATCTGAGACGATCCAGTTGGGGATGCCGAATTGGAATATCACATTTCATCGGATAAATCGGGCCATAATTTCTCCTATCACTTCTCTTAGGGCTATAGCCTCTGCCCAGCGGGAGAAATAGTTTGTTATTGCCAGGATATACTTGCATCCCGAAGAGGATGGGGGCAATGGGCCTATGGCATCTGTTCCCCATTAGGTGAATGGCCAACTGGGTGCTGTTGGATGTAGCTTTATTGGAGGTCTCCTGGGGACCGTTGCATTCTCTTGGCACTTTTGACATGACTTAGCATATTTGCAGCAGTCATCAAACATTGTTGGCCAATAATAGCCCAACTTCTTGATTTTGATCTTCACCTTTGGCCCTGCTTGGTGTGCTCTAGCCAACCGGGCATGAATTTCTTTCATGACTCACCAGGCTTCCTCCATAGAGAGGCATCAGAGGAGTATTTTCTTCTTGGCGTTTGCCACAATTCAGAATAGAATTCCGTTTCTGACTTCGTAGGAGCCTTTCATTCGGATCAGCCTGATCTTCTCTTCCCTTTGCTTGGGTAGCTGTTGGTGTTTAAACCATTGCATGAGGGGATCACGCCAGTCAGGTGAGCCGACCAGTTCTGCAGTTGCTACTTCAAGTTCTTCTCCACCTGGTTCCTCTTCTATCATGTTGGGGACCTGCCGCCGGTTGATCACCCATATGTTGAGCGATTCATCAGGTGGGATTGCCAGTGAGCTTGCTAGCTTTGCTAATGCATCGGCCTGTGCATTTTGACATCGACCGACATGGTTTATTTCAATAAAGTAGACCTTTTCCATGAGTTTCTTCACCTTAGTGTGGTAGGGGAGTAATTCAGATTTTTGAACTTCATACTATCCCTGGATCTGTTTGACGATTAACATTGAATCCCCAAACACTTGCAGCATGCGGATCTCCATGTGGAGAGCGACTTGGAGATCGATAATTAGAGCTTCATAATCTGCTTCATTGTTTGTGCATGCTTTGTTGATTGATCAGGAGGTATGCAGGACCTATCCTTCAGGAGATTTGAGGATGACTCCTGCCCCCGTTCTTATTCTTGTTCACCCTTGCGGGGATGTTTCTGTTCTTGAAGCACCGTCAAAGTGTAGCAGCCAGGTGGTTTGCTGGACTTGTCCCACTTCTAGAGTCTCGTCTTCCGGGAGCTCCGTGATCAATAGAGAATCTTCAAGCACTGGGTGTGCTACAAAGAAGTATGTAATGGCCTGGCCTTTGATGGCCTTTTGCGGCACATAGGTGATGTCAAACTCCATGAGGATGACGGCCCATTTGCCCAGTCGCCCTTTCAGGACTGGCTGAGAGAGTATATATTTGACCGGGTTGACCCGGGATATCAGCTTGATTTCATGTGATAGCATGTACTGCCTCATTTTCTTGGCCGCGAAGACCAGCGCGAGGCAGACCTTTTCAATAGGTGTATATTTTGCTTCAACCCCAACCAATCATCGGCTGAGGTAGTAGAGGGCTTGTTCTTTTCCTTCTTTATCGCTTTGGGCTAGCATTGCCCCCAGAGAGTATTCGGTGGCAGCTATATACAGGATTAGCGGCAACCCTTTGACAGGTGCCCCCAGCACATGTGGGGTCTTCAAGTATTCTTTCAGCTGGTCAAGAGATTTTTGACATTCTTCACCCCATTAGAATCGGGTATCCTTCGTCATCAATTTATGGAACGGCTGGCACCTGCCCAGACAAGTTGGAGATGAACCTACGGATGTAGGCTAGCCGGCCTTGCAATGATCGTAATTCTATCAGGTTTCTAGGAGGAAGCAACTCCTGAATAGCTTTGATTTTTGTGGGGTCTATTTTAATTTCCCTATATCTGACGATGAAGCCCATGAATTTTCCACTAAAGACGCCAAAAGCACACTTCATCGGGTTCATCTTCAGCTCATGCAGCCGTAGCCTTTCAAATATAATTTTGAGGTCAGCCATGTGATCCTCCCTCTTCTTTGTTTTGACGACTAAGTCCTCAATATAGCATTCGACTTTGCTATAGAGCAGTTCGTCGAATATTTTTGTCATTACCCTCTGATAGGTGGCGCCAGCATTCTTAAGGCCGAAGGGCATCCGTTTGTAATGGAATATCCCTTTAAGCGACCGGAAAGCCATGTGGATTCAGTCATGCTTTGCTATCCAGATTTGATTGTAGTCAGATGATCCATCCATAAATGACAAGGCCTCATGGCCGGTAGTAGCGTCGATCATGACTTCGGTGATTGGCACCAGAAAATCATCCTTCGGACAAGCCTTATCAGGTCTTGGATATCCATGCAAATCTGGATCTGGCCATTTTTCTTCTTGACTGGCACAATGTTCGCCAACCATGTAGTGTATTGATTTTCAGCCATGAAGTCAACATCGATCAGCTTGTCGACCTGCTTGCAGACTTGGCTTATTAATTTTGGCCTCATTCATCGAGGTGATTGATTCACCGGCTCAGCTTGAGGGTCAATGGCTAGGATATGCTGGGCAACTGCGGGGCTGAGGCCTAGCATCTCTTTGTAATTCCAAGCAAAGTAGTCTCAAATTGTTGAAGCAGCTTCATGTATTCCCCCCTTTCTTCGAGTGACAAGAGGGCGCTGAGAAAGGTCGGCCTAGGATCATCCTTCGTGTCGAGATTTATTTCGACCAATTCATCAACAGTGGCTTGGCCACCATCTTCTATTTCCAGAGGAGCCGGTTGTAGGTCGACGAAGCCTTCATCATCTTCTTCAACTTCGAGGGCCTCGTAGACATGTTCTTGTCTCATTTCACCTATTGGCGGGGCTTCGACTTTGCCTTTTTCTGAGCCAGTTGGTTGTTTACTGTGCTGGAGAAGCAGCCCTGGTGTTGATGGCATAGGTTCTGTGCAGCTTGGATGCCGGCTTATGGGTGGAGCGCCCTCAAGGGAGGGACGACTTTCTTCAGCTTTTGACTCTTGTGAGTCATTGTTAGGGATTGTAGTTGCCTCCCTAGAGATGGACTCTCAGCACCGGCATGGAGTAGCAACTCCATGATCATTATGCGCCCGTGGCCGAGACGGGCCTGAGCCTCTCAATTCAGTGGATGGCTTAGTTAGTTCATAGTCCCCTACGTATTCATCATAAATTGCTCCCAGGGGGTCTTCGCCCATTACAGTGTAGGTTGAAATCATGTCTATTTCTTGGTAGTCTTCTATAGAGAAACCCAATCCTGGGTGTTGAGTAATTTGTAGCAATCTTCTGTCCATGTTTGGTGGATACCATAGTTCTTTGAACATCTTCTTTTGACTGGAAGGTTGGCAGAAGGAGATCTGCTGCTTTCGGGCCAGCTTGATCGCACGGCCAGTTATATATGGGAGTCCCATGATCGGGACGGGTGGATCATGCATCTCTTCGGGGAATCGGCAATCATCATCCCCTTTTGCAGGCTGCTCCTTGGCCACATATAACATGGTGGGTTGGCCATCAAGATTAGGGACCTCGAGGGTCTTCAATACTTCGACCGTTTGACAGTCCGCATCAGCTACGGGCTTGATGATCCCTGATGGGACCTTGATATCCCCGAGTAACTGTTCGAGTTTTAATGCTCCCAATTTAGGGTAATTGCTCTGAGCTCTCCTTCTTCCTCAAATATGAGTGACACCTCTGGGGGAGCCACGTAGTCAGGCGACGGTGGAGGGAATCAGTCATCGGATTCTAGCTTCTTCTTCCCCTTATCCTGGGCTGGAGGGGTAGGCTTCTTCGACTTCTCTAGATACAGGGAAGCATCTAACAAGTGACATTCGAACACCTCGAAAGGGTGTAAGTCGGCAAACACTCTCTCTTCTTTCCCATTCCATGGGTATTTTATGCATTGGTGGATGGTAGAAGCCACCACCTAATTTTGATGCAGCCACGGCCGGCCCAATAGCACCTTGTATGACGTATCAGAGTTTATCACATGGAATTGCACTTTGGTAGTGAAGTCGTCGAGTGAAAGTTCAAACTCCGCCATGCCCATGGGGACTTCAAATTTTTGGTTGCAACTGGCAAGTCTCATATCCCTGACCTCAATCAGGTGCACATCAGAAAAGTACTTCTGATATACCTGATAGGGGAGTATGTTTTCCGCCGCCCCCGGGTCAGTTAGAATTTTGCCTATTGGCTGGCCATTCAGTTGCCCCCTCATATAGAGCGGTCTATTGTGGTTGATGGAGGGCAGAAGCATGTCTTCCGCCATGAATGTCATAGCCACCCTTGACTGTGCCTTGGCAAAACAGCTCTCAAAGTATGCCGGGGTTTGTAGGGCCGTGATAACGGCTTGTCTTGTTTCTTCGTCGAGGGAGAGTATATCCCAGACAGAGAAACTTGCAGGAATTCTTTTTAGCTGCTTCACTATTCTGCTAGTAGTTCTGACGTTGGTCAAACTCAATTCTTTGGACCTTTTACGACTGCCCTCATGGTGTTCTTGAGGAGCTGGTTCGGGAGACAGTTCATCTTTTTCTTCAAGCGTCGCACGAACTTGTTGCGCCGGTTCGACCGGCTCCTTCCATGAAATAAATTTGGTGAAGCTTGGGATGCCTGGGTAGTCTTGATTTGCTAGAGGAGAGACTACTGAGGGTGAGGTGGGAGCACCCTTGACCCTCCACAGTGGCTGCGGGCATGGCCGCTTGCCCTCCCGAGAGGATAGAAATTCAGCAAAAGAGGGGACCTCCTGGCTGCTCGCACACTCCGGGTAAAGCCCCGAAGAGGAGGAATTTATGCACCTTTGACTTCAGGCTGGGGGACCTGGTATGGTTCCTCACCACGTAACATGATGTTGTGGTTAGCCTGAGAGAGATGTTGTTGGCACCCGAAATATGATCAATGGTAATCACGCCTGAACGACAAAAAGAATGCGGCCCGCCGAAGTGCAAAAGCTGAAGAAAACAAATACACAAGGGTCCTCTCGGACTGCTGAAGCCTCTGGTCATCTGACGAGAGTGTCAGGGACTCCACATCAGAACGGTCGGAAGAAATCTACAACAAATCGGCAGTGCCGTTCGGCCTGTCCAACGAACCGACATCGACATAGTCATGCCGAACAAACCCCATTCGTCGTCCGATTAGGATGAGAATGTATTTGGTGGTCCGCCACCTTACAAGAAACCCTCCTGAGGCAAAGAAATGTCCCTGACTCTTCAGAATAAGGTGTCGAAGGCCATATCAGCAGAAGACCTGGGTAACCTGGTGTGGGTATGTCTTCTTACCAGATAGGTCTGTTAGTGACCGAATAGCTGCCCAGTCAAGGCGAAAGCACCCCGGGTGGTAATCCACTCCCTGGGAATGTTACAAGTACAAATGAAGTCGGCCCCGTAGCACAGATCACAGTTCCGAAGGCCGTATCAGCAGGAAACCCGAGTGTCTGAACTAAGGGCACAGACGGCGTCAGAATTGGCCAGTCAACGGCCTGAAGATTCTCTCGATACTTCTCATGACAATCCCACAGGGCCACGATGAGACAAAAGTTCAAGTTGACTCTGGGAGCCAGTCTAAGATCCACAAGCCGAAACTCGGCTCGAACAAACGCGACAAGGGGATTACCCCGACGCGCCCCCAAACAGGGGCGCTCCTCCTAAACCGATGCGCTCCCCTAAACCGGCGCCCTTCACGCCCGACGCGCAAATGATCCCCCTTACCCGGCGCGCTCCTCTCCATTGGCGCCGTCCAAGTCTGGCGCGCAAAGAATCGGCCTTTGGCCGACGCGCTCTTCACCCTCCCACGCCGGATTAAGTCACGCCGCTTGAACCTATAAAAGAGAGAATTGGAGGGAAGAAGCGTAAGTGAGAAAAGAGAAGGGGGGTCAAAGAGGAGAAGCTTGGGGAGAAAGAAAGGGTGAGAGAGACTTTCCTGAGCCGCCGTCCATCGTTCTTCGACAGAGGAGAGAGGTCCAGTGCCAGGGGAGAGAGCGCCCATTCCGATACTCTATTTTCGCAGCAAAGAATAGAGGTGGGTTCTGTTGGAGCGATTGCAATCTCTTCTCTTCTGCTCTTCTTGCGAGCATCTCCTCCATGATATGTAACTAGACGAGCGATGATATGAGCCCATAAATCCTATTGAATCCCCTCTTCATTTTAGTATTTGCTTCATGTACTTCTCCTTTATTTTAACGCAAGGATGTAATTGATCGGCTTCTGCGCGACAACGCCAGGTCGTCTCTGCGTATGCCATGATTTATCTATCTCCTAAGCTATCTAATGACCTCCAGGTCTGAATGAGAATGTTATGTGTCTAAATCCTTCTTCCTTCTCTTCTGCATTCATTTTCATATCGCTTATTGTGGTTTGATTTCTTCCATCGATGCTGAATATGCCATGGGCTATCCCAGGGCTATATTAATGCCATCCCCCTCCCCGGGGTTCTCTCAGTGGGTTGATTATGTCGAATATACCATGTACTCATCATGGGTTCCATCCCCGGAGACACATGTGTATGTGCACCTCCGATCGTCTCTGGGACTGGCCTCCTCATGACTCCTCCATTAACGAATATGAACTGGCGGGAATGTGGCAATCCTTAAAACCTGGGCGCAGTGTCACCAATGGCACAGTTGTGTCCCTGCAGGCTGCCTGCTAACTGCTCAAGCCTTTGCTGCATACAATCACCTGTGTGTCACCCTTCTCTGTGAGCCATGTGGTTCACCTGCTTAGGGATAACAACCCCCCCCCAAATGCTAACCAACTAATCCTTATGCGCTTGACCCACCATCCATGGTTTAATGGTCGAATGATTGGCATTGCATTTCCTTTTGCCTTGAGAAGGATAGGGTGAGGGTCTGTTCGATGTGGCCCATCCCTCTTTCCTTCTACACCGGTGACGTTAGGATGCTACCACAGTCGCTTTGTTTTATCTTCTTAACGATGATAGTCCAGTGATCGGGGAGGGGGAACATTCCCCATCAAACATCCACGCCACCTTTTCTTTTTGAATCATCACAAGGCCATAAGATCACGTCCTCCTGTGACGTGGAGGCCTACAAGCCATTTAAGGTGAATAGAAATGGATCCTTTGATCTGATAACTAAATCCACATTCCTCTGGGGGAATGGTGGTGGCCGTGGGTCACGGAACCTCTTGTAGGCTAGCCCTCGAGGTCTCTTCCCATTTTGGCCGTCCCTTTGAACGATATCTTCGGCCCATGGAGCATTGGTGCCCCTCGTAGGCGAGTCCTTGGGATTTCCATCCATCTGGGTCTGCCGGTCGCCGCCTTGGTCTCCCGACTTTAAGGAGCCTACCCCAATTTCTGTGGGAATGCCTCCACTTTCCCCTCGCAACCCTCTGGGTATGGGGAGGTGCTGCCAAAATTTTGTCTGAGCACTTAAGCTAAACTCTGATGGAACCTAAGTTTTGAGCATTGCAAGCTTACTCCGAATTGAGAATGGACTGTGCTTGAGTATGAACCTCGCACAAGTCTTAATCTGTCATGTTTGCAGGGCAATTGGAACATGAATTCACCTAGTGATCAACCCTAATTAACATCTAAAAAAATGAACCAAATCACAATGTAATTCAAACAACTTGAAACTCAAAATTCTTCTCTAATCCGGCGTGCCCTAAATCTGGCGCGCCCTAATCCAACATCCACCCCCACCCCGCCGAATTAACACCACACTCAAAAGCCATTAGAAACCCAGCCGTCCTTACCCCGCGGCCTGATTTGGCACGCCCGTCACCATACCGCGCCATTTAAGCCCCTTAACATGGCCGCGCCGTTTCACCCCTTTTCCTACATTACCCCGCGTCGTTTTAGACCTATTCCTACGCTTCCTCGCACCGGATTAGAATATATCGAACCCCGCCCCATTTTAACCCTCCACTCATACTTCTATCGACCCATTCTACCCCCATCTTCCCATCATACTTAACTCATGGGTGCTCCATAATTAACTAATAAAAATCTCAGTTAGCTTTCATTCATTAACTGCTTTGAAGTTAATTCTATCATGCATTTATACATATGCGTATGCATGCCTGCTGCATATTTGTCACCATCTTAAACTTCGGTATATCAAATGGTGATTTGCTAAAGGTCAGACCAGATTTGACTAAAAGCTCTCACTACGCGTGATGGTGGTCTTTAGACCTATGTCCTCCGCCATGTACCGAGGGTTTCGGATGGTGAATGTGATTGAACTGCATGTTTGAACTTATATTCGGTTTCTACATTGCGAATTGTCATTCTTGTTGATCTATCTATGCTTACATATTTACACAGCCCCAGTGGCCCACTGTCTTGGCAATTAATCAAGGGTTTTCCTCCTTTTCGGAGGATGTAATTAACGTCATAGCCTTTATGATATGATGGACTGCCGGTCTCGACACGGACTTCACTTTCGTCTAACCAAGTCAGATCGAGCGCATAATAAACTCATCACTCAATGACTGGCACGCCCACGCAATAAATCAATAAATCAAATAAATCTAATGAAACCCAATAAATAAATAAATAAATAAAAGATTTAAATAAAATTCATTCCCACAAGCTGGCACGCCCGGTGGGACTGTGTCTCCCTTCATCTCTTTGCCAAGATAAATGGGCCCCGTGGGCCTCCCAAAGAATGTTGATCGCTTCTTTGTTTCTGTCCTCGCAGGAAGTAGCGATGGCTGCTGGATTTGATGCATTGACTTTCATCCCCGCGATTGTGGCCAACCATGCTGCCTCTGGGTACCTGGCAGTACCGACCATTTTTGGCACTTTTCCACTGGTGGTTGGCTTCCCCAATTTCTTGGGGGTAGCCTTTGCTGACGTGCTGAAGGTTGAAGCTCCGGAGATGGCCAAGGAAAGCATCAACAAGAAGCCTCAGGTTGTCGATACCCGAACCTGCAGAGGCCTACCAACAAGGCGAATCCAACTAGCAAGCTACATGGTGCACCATGTAGCTCATGGGGCTCGCCCCGCCTACCACAACAAGCCCGGAGGTCGCCACCAGGGGAAATCCAGAATAAAAGCCGCTTCTCCTATCACCGGACGGTTGTCGGTGTCTAGCAAATCCATTCTAATTGGCGGCGTCCGTGTCTTTCTAGACGGACGTGATGCCCAAGTGATCCCAGATGGGGTGGTCCCTGCTGTGCCAACCCGCAACTCCTTCCAGGCCCTATCCAGAAGAAGGGCCGAGAAAGAAGAAACCGGCCGACAAGGCCGAAGAAAGTTGGCCCTAGGGCCGAAAGTATTCAAACAAGTATGGGTCCCTAAGAAGACCCAACCTGTCCGCCAAAATGTGCCTGTTCGCCACTACCCCAAGTCTGCTGGGGTGGAGAGAAGGAATGAGAGGGGCTTGGCCCCAAGAAGAGAAGAGATAGTCGTGGACCCTCCATGCCGTTCTACCCCCAGGGCATGTGCCCGACAAGAGAATATCCCTCCAATGGGAAGAAGATTTGATCAACTTGCTGGGAGAGCCCGACTAGCTTACATCCCCCCAATAGGAGGTCGACCATTGTCCCCGGTCCTCCACCAAGGATGGGGTCAAGAAGAGATGACCAATATGGTCTGGAGCTACTTCAGGGGTCTAGGCAACCCCTCATTGGGCCAACAGTGACTGCTCCAAGTAGTCGCAGCCGAAGAAGAGGACTGCTTGCCAGTGGCAATCGAAGAAGAAGAAGAAAAAGGAATGACGTCGTCTGTTGATGACAATGGAAATGAAGATGGCCCGAATTACGAGGCCGATGAAGCCCCTCCCCAGCAGGAGGAGAGAAGAAGAATTTCTGTATTTGAAAGATTGACCTTCTCCGGCCATACAAGGAGGAGGGTCTACAAACAAAGAAGAGAAATGCGAGTCTTCATTTGCAATATGGCTGGGATGGCCAGCAGATATGGGTGTCTGCCTGAGGAGCCCCAAGAATTGGTCCGATTAGCCGAGAGGCCAGGGCCGAACACCAGGAGAACTGAAGCCGCAAGGGAAATGCTGAAGGCGGCAAAAGTAAATCAAATACTATCTAAAGAAGTCACTACCCTCACTACAAATGTGATAACAACTGAAGAGGAAGAGGTTTTGCTGAACACCTCGCCTGAAGGCACTTCAGGGGAAGCAGTGGAAGCCACCCCGAGCACAACAACTATGGACCCATCAGTGATGATGCAATTACAACAATACCGACAGGAGATAGAACTTTTGAAGAAACAGTTGCACGAGAGGACAGAGCAAACCTCGGCCTCCAAACAACCCGAGATGCAGGGTGAGTCGTCGCGAGGAGTTGTCAACCCGTGCGACTTTCCACCACTATATACTCTGCCCTAGCCGGTAGAGCACAGCCAAGTGGCCACCCAACAGCGCCCACTTCAACCGCTGATGCCACCAATACTGCCTCAGGTGCACCAACCACCTCCATTACTACATCCTCCACCGCAGGCAACCACCTTGGTCACCCCATACCTACAGCCAGCGCACTTCTACCCAGAGCCAGTCGATCCAACCGCTGTAAACAGGCTGATGGTAGAGAGGATGATTGAATTAAAGCTCTCCGAGCGAAATGAAGGTGACTATGTCACGTTTGATGCTTATCGGGTACCATACCTGCCTCATCATGCAGCTAAGCGGCTCCCCCCGGGGATCAGCAAGCCACCCAAATTCGACAAGTTCAACAGGAAGGGGTCCCCGAAAGAGCATATCGCATACTACATGATCGTCATGGGTGACCTAGCCACAGATGAGTCATATCTGCTGAAATTTTTTGGGTCCTCATTAACCGGGCTCGCATTTGAATGGTACTCCAGCCTTTCAGCCCGGTCAATCCGTGACTGGCCGGATATGTAGAAGAAATTCAAAGATAGATTTTATGTCACCGAGAGGGAGGTCACAGTGGCTAAACTTTACTCAACAAGGCAAAGGGTGGATGAAACGGCCCTTGAATATATTAAGAGGTAGAGGAACCTCGGAATGAGATGCAAGCGGCCCCCGCATCAGGAGGACGATGTACAAATTTATAAGCAGAACCTCAGGAGGGAGGTGCTGGAAAAGATGATTGGTATGGAAATCCGGTCGTTTGACCGACTGAATAATGTGGTGGCCAAAGTCAAATTTTCTTGCTATTTTTGAGGCTTTAGTCAGCCGTGATCTCAGCTGATCTTTGTTTATTCTATATCTGGTTCCTTGTTATCAGGGTCTCTGTGCCCTAGTGAGGGAGTTCTAGCCCTCGTCTCTCTTCCTTTTTCATCCAGTTTGGTGTCTGCTGCTCCTTATCGTCGAGGAATCATCAACCCCTTTGCTATCCTTTCCATTTTGGTCCTGTCAAGTAAGAAATAAAAAGCACCTGCTACTCAAAGCTCGATGATCAAGCTCTCGCTTCAGGACGCTGCTTTCAGGTCATGGATTTACAAGGTAACTTTTATTACATAAGAACATGCTATTATTTCAATCACTATTATTCCTGCACATGGTCATAATGTTGGTTCCTCAACACGGTTGAGTGGCTGTAGGAAGTTTGTTTAGTTCATATCCAGTTCACTTTTGCAGCACCTTAGGCTGGTGATAGCTCCACGTTGGGAGTCTAGTTTCTTTTTCCCGAATGTTAAGGGCCTCCTTTGAGCATGGGTTTTCACACACTACACGTCAAGCCACAGCCGATTTTCCTCTTGGGCAACATCGTCCCTACTTTGGCCATTCTTTAGGTATGCACAAAGGTCTTTTCTTTCTCTGTTCGGCCAAGTGCAGGGGCAAGACATTGACGGATAAGATGCCTAACCTAGGCACTCCCTAATACGAGAGAGGTCTCAAATAGGGGCAGTGTTGACCCTAGAAAAATGAGCTTTCATGAGAAATATGGCCAATAAGGGCTATAAATGTCAAAATCAAGTCAATATCAAAATTATGAAATAAAGGCATGGCAAGAGTGGTAGTACAGTTTCCCGCGGGACGTCATGAGCCCGATCGATGCGTGCCTAGTTAATGGGTCCAAAATCAAAGGCACAAAACCCCGACGCAACAGACTATCTCTTTGACGGGTAGTGCCTTGAAAAAATTCAAGTCCTGATATCTCCCATCATGTATAAAGCTTATTTCCAATTTTTCTTCTGCTTCTCCTTCTTAGGCTGGGTTGTATCCCGGGTATGGCCTTAGTAGGGGCACCGTTCTTTAGAGGTGGTTGGTTGTGGTGCGCCACCCTCAAATACACGCCCTGCTCAAGGGAAGTCCTTAGCGAGAGGGGAGGAATGACCACTCTTTGCCAGTAGTCTGTGGGTGCTGTAGATTGCTTTGTCAAAAACAAAAATTTAAAAAAATCATATATTTCAAAAATCCCAAAAAAATTGATATTTCTAAAAATTCAAAAATAAAAAATCCAAAAAAATAAAAAATATCAAAATCCAAAAAATATATGTCTTTTATTTTTTATCTCCTGGTTATTTCTTGAGAATATGTATGATATGTTTGTTAAGTGTGTAGATTGCTGGTGCTTAAGCTTCCTCGCTCCATCTTTCGCTTTGTCTCTTGTTCACATCTTTCTGATATGTTCATCTCTTCAATCTTATCTCTCGACCTATTCTGAAGCTCATATCCTTTTCAGCTTTGGCTTACTTTGCTTCGCTTAATCATATATTCATGAGAGGGCTTTGCCTTATGATTGAGAACCTGGCGATTCTGCTTCATCTGATCTTGGGTTTGATTGAAGGGCGTATTTGTCGTGTCTTTTGTCCCCCATGTTGTTGTCATCCCACATGCTATCTTTTGTCCCTCGTATTGTTGTCATCCCACGTGTTGTTTTGTCCCACGTATCGTCGTCCGGCACTATGTTGTCTGTTGTCCCTCGTGTCTTTTGTCCCCTGTGGTTGTCGTCCCATGTGGTGTTTTGTTCCGCCATGTTGTGTATTGTCCCACGTGTGTCTTGTCCCACCATTATCTTGTCCCACCGCGTGTGCTGTCCCACCAAGTTGTTGTCTTGTCCCACCATGTCCCACCGTCCCATTCTTGTTTGTTCTTGTGATGTTTTACCTATGTTGTTGTGTTATGTTATGTTTCGTTCCTCTTCATGGTGTTATGTTTCGTGCATCTCTATTGTTATCCTTTGTTCATTTTTGTGGTTATGTTTAGTTCATGATCGTGCTTGTTTATGTTGTGGTTGTCTTATGAAATCCCATAAAAATCTAAATATGTAAAATTCAAAAAATATCATTTTGCCTACGCAGGTAAGTCAAGTATGGCTCTCTATCCCTGCTCTTTGTTGCATTACTATATGGTATCTATGTTATTATAGCCTCTCAAGGACCGGCTGGTTCTCCGTGTGTTCTGGGATCTGATGTTCCCCTTTATCAAAAATGATGATGATCTAGGAGCATACGGTTAATCGTTGGATAGGCCATTAGGTTGAGTCGGGTGGGGGACAATGGCCTCTGTCTCGCACGCCGTGGTTGCAAGAAGACTCTTGACCCCGTCTTGCTCCGTCTAGTAATATTATCCTTGAGTACTTTCTATTTTCTCTTTTCTTTGCATTCGTTTTGATGATTTCTTTATTTTATCACAGCAAGCATCATGTCATCATTTTGAGCATTCACGTCTCGTGATTCTTTCAAGATTTCTCCTTCAGCAATGGTTAATTACACTTCAACTCTCTTGGATAAGAGATCCTCATTCCACTCTGAATTTGAACATTTTCTCTGATCTTTCTGCTCGGTCTGGTTGGCCATCGTGATTCCTGCGGGATTTTTATCTCAGTTTCCTTTCAGCTTTTCAGCTATTGCCTTTCCGATCCCCTCATTGGCTCTGGATTGTGTCCCCTAATGATATTGGTCGTGTTTCCTATTCCCTTAGTTAGTTCTCCAGACATGTCTCATCCGCGTCAGTCATTCCTTGTGGTTAGTTCAACATTTTCGAGGGAATTCCTGTCGCTTGTTGGTTATGCCGGGTGTCTTTTGCCCTAATGCCCGCTTTTCAGTTCTCTCCGCTTCATCTCTAGTTCATCTCCATTTCATCTCGTTCTCTCTTTCGCTCCAACTACTTTTTATTTCACCTCCGCGCCACTTTCGCTCGTTCCCCTACAAAGCGGACATCAAGGAGGGGCATCTGTTGACACCTGTTTTAAGCCTACAAGTCGAATTATTTCTCTTATTCATCTTTCATGATGTCCCGAATTATCCATTATTTTGAAGTTTTTCTTGGACGTATTTCGAGCCCATTCTTGGTCATTTTTCGAGCCCATTGAGCTTTGAAGGCTTTTTACCTTGATTTCCCAACTTTCAGGTCCATTTCGTGCTGTTTTGATGACCAAACGGATGTCTGACATAAAGTTTGATGGCCCCCTAGTCGCGATCTCCTATCAGACCGTGACCACGAGAACGTGGTCTATAAGGAAATTGCATTCACCATTTTATTTTTATTATTATTTATTTTATCAGCCCTGGTCGTGGTCGTATAGGAGACCGCGATGATCAGATCACGATCCCCTAGACGACCGCGTTCTGCCCTTTTTCCTAGATTTTTTGACCTGCCGAATAGCGGCCTGGGCAGGACCGCTACCATCAGGTAGTGGTCATCCCAAGACCGCGTCCTAGTTTTCTACACCATTTTGCGTGCATCAACCCCGTGCACCTCCGGCGTCAACTCCAGTTGACTCTTTATAGTCGCGGTCTTCCCTTGACCGCATTTTTGAAGTCACGGTCGCCCGACTGACCGCGTTATTGTTGTAGAGTCCTAACTATTCTAGGCTCCGTTTTCATTGGTCGAGGACTCTTCAGACTCCTCGTTGGTGCGTTTTCGACGAGGATAACTTGCCACCTCGATTTCCATCCATTTTGGGCTCCTATTCCCACTATTATCTAGAGATTAATCTATCAATATCCCTATTTTTGGGTAATTATCCTCTAAATCGACCTAGGGTTTCCTGCACTTCTATAAATAGCACCATGCTGCAACTGCGCAAAGGGGGGCAATTCTTAGGCTTGGGGAGAAGCCATGCTACACCGCCGTCTCGTCTCTTCGATCCCAAACCATCCAGGGAAGTATTAACCTCGTCCTCCCACGTTCATGGCTCTTTCTCTCGTCCTTTCTTATCTGTTCTCTACTCCTACTTTCTCTACTTTCACACAGATTCTTGCACTTTTATGCACGTTGCTGCACATTCTTGCATTTTGCATCATTGATTCCCGCAGCCCTACTACATGTTAATTCGTTCTTTTCATTCATACACATTCACAATACACACACCTACGTTTTGCACCCGTTTACAGGGGTTAAAAACCCTCACCCGATGCGTTCTCCCTCTTGTTTTCATGTTGATTTATGCATGCGGGATAGATGCTACATGTGCATGTTTTAATGGGTTTTTCCTCTTGTGTTGACTTTGATTCGCAGGAAAAGCAAGAGTACGTGAGGCCCTTACCTTCTAGCCGGCTGGAAGGTGAGGAGGGATGAACCACAACTTCCATATCCCATGTTGAGCACAATCATCTCTTCATTTTTCCAAGGTACGTAGCGCATGCAAACTCCACATCTTCGGCGTTGTTAACCCTTGGTGGCGATCACGGTATTCCTTCATTGCCCCTCCTTTGTGTTTTATTATCATGCTTATACATATATGCACATTCATTCACCTCATTTGGGGGCAACATTAATCCATCTACATATATGTAACTATAAACCCTAATTCAAAAGGTCCAATCCCTGCCATCTTGATGGGGTTTCTGACTCTATAAAATAGGTTTCAAATCACTTTCCATTTTACTGTAACTGAAGTTCTTAGTTTTTTCTGTGAAAATATTTTGGAGCTTGTTCTTACAAGTTACAACTTTTTATTTTTTTAAAAAATATTTACTTTATTTGATAGAAATTCTTTTATCTTATCTTTCTCTACTCTTGTTTGAATCCAATCTAATTTCTAAAAGGGGAGATGAATATGGTTCAAATCAAACCAAATCGAACCAAACTGAATTAATTCGGTTTGGTTTGGTTTCAAAGTAGTTTGGTTTGGTTTGGTTCGGGTTGAAGTCTTAATTCGGTTCTGTTTGGTTTGAGAAAAATCCTCTTCAAACCAAACCAAATCAAACCGTCCTCACCCCTAGTTTTGGGCGTATGGGCCTCGCCTTGGTGGGTTGAGCCACGTTGTATGGCAGGTTGATAGGGCAGCCTCGGGTGTTGAAAGTAGGCGACTCGTTGCCGCGTGTCTGAGGGTCGGGGTGGCCCCAACTTGATGTAGGGTTGCCGTAGGATACAGATGGTGTGCTCGAGCCGCGGGTTGGCCCCCGGCTTGCTGTCGAATGGCTGGGATATGCACGCCCATGAGGTGTTTGAAAAAATTTCCGATAAGCGTGCATGGGCCACATAAGCGTGTTATGGGCCTCCAAAGCCCGTGGTTGACTGAGATAAGTCTTCCCTTGACCTTAGAGGGCTAGAGGGAGGCGTCTTGAAGGTAGATCCCAGCCTTGTTGCTGGGTGCCACGTGTCGTGGCTTGTAGTCAGGGCGCCCCCGGGTTGGCCGGGTGGCTTGGTTGAGGGCGGGTATACCGGCAAACTGGGTGATCGGGGGTGGCCCCAATCAATTGTTGATGTCACCGTCGGTGATGGCTAGTTGGTTCGGACCCTTGGTTAGGCCTGGTGTGATGTAGGAAGGGCTGGGTAAACAACACCTTGAAGGTGTTTGGGGAAATTTCCAAGCCCTTATTTCTTGTTATTTTTTTGCTGGAAAAATGTCTGGGTACAACAAATGCCCCCCACGGGGCATGCGTCCGAGGCGGAGATGAGGGTGGATGGCCTGTGAGCTCCTTATTTCGTTTCATTGTAGTTGTGCTTGAAACTTCAAATGCACTTTGTGTGCGTGTGTTTTCTTCATGTGCTAGCTCTTCATATACATATTGCCAACACTGTATACTTATCCCCTCTCATGCTTTGTTATGCAGCTATGGCGAGGTTTGGCAGAGATGACCGGGCTTAGAGGTGTGCGGCCCGTGAGGAGGATCACTGGGTGAGGAGGACCGGGCGGCCCTTGCCCCCTTTGGGCCCGCCCGTCATTACCGCGGCCAGCATTGGCCAACTTGATTTGGGGCTTTCACTAGTGGCTGAGGGCCCCGTTAGGGAGGGGACGAGTGGGGCCGGAGCTGTGGAGCTGGCCAAGATCTCTGAGACTGGGGGCATTTACACCTATGACCACTCGGGAGGCTATCCGAGGGAGTTTCCCTTGGACCAACATTTGTTCGAATTTATGAGAGCTCCGTTCCTACTGGTATGGAAGATGGAGATCCTTCTATTGCTGGAGAGCGCCGCCAGCTGGAGCGGGCCATTCTGTTGGGCAGGGACAGCCTGCATGGGGTCGCAATGTACAACTTCACGAGCTTCTCTGCGGATATCTGGTGACAGTGACAGTTTCCCAGTGTAGATTGTCTGGGCTTCTTTAGTAGGGCGGACCAGTTCGTGGTCCATGTCGGAGCACTGGGTCTGGCATCTTGGGACCTACACGGCCATCACCAAGTTGAGATTGAGGGGGTGATAGGGTTGGTGCTAGAGCCATTAGGGATGTAGTTTGCCAGTGAGGGGTACGACGACCACAGCCTTCTAGATGGGATACTCCGGTAGATAGTTGTGAGCTGGTACGGCCGCTGGGCAGTGATCTCTTCGCACCGATACCACTAGGGTGCGACCGAGTGGTTGATGGGCATAGTGCACCAGTACAGGATGCTCCTGGACCGGGCAGGGATCCGGTATGCAGTGACTACGGTGCTATATGGGTACCCCTACTACACGGGGCTGATTCAGGCACTGGTGGAACGCTTCAACCACCAGTGGAACACAGTGGCGACAATAGAGGGGGAGACCTCACTGGACTTGTGGTGTCTCTTCCGGATCTCAAGCTTGCCGATCAGCGGCGAGGGCTACGAGGAGGTGGTACTAGACGACCTTCATCGTAGCCATACCGATGTGCAAGGATGATATCGGGTGTCTCACAGCTACCGGTATTTACTAAAGACTTAGAGAGATTTGGCTCTGGCAGGGAGAGAAAAGGCCGCACATACTCTGAGAGTGCCTCTGAAGGCATGGGTCCGTCACTTCTACAATGGACCATTTTGCTTTTACCATGAGTTTGTGTGAGACCAGACCCCATGGGAGGAGTACACAGAGGTGGAGCTGCGGTTCCAGACTTACTCCCGGTATATCTACGCACCGAGAGAGGGGTGGAATCCCCATGGGCTGCCGGACGTGACTTATCTGGCTGCGTATCTGGCGTATTGGCTGGCGACCTGTGGCCAGAGGATAGTGTTTTGCGGGCAGAGTTGCTGTGGCCCACGTGCTTACTGGCGGAGGGACGGAGGCTGGCATTGGCTCTTGAGGCGTTGTCCAGCATCTACAATGGGCTGGGGGCATTGTCAGTACACCCAGCAGAGAGAGGAGTTTGCTTCTGTTGACTTACTTCCTTGGTGTGTGGGCCAGTCTTGTTTTTCCCGGGTTGGTGACAAGGATGACAGTGGCAAACCCAGCAGCCCTCCTACTATTCAGCTTCACAGGTCAGTCGGACGGAGATGCGGCGGAGCAGCTAGAGCGGGCCAGGAGGGCCCTATCCTACTTGTCGGGTAGGGGAGAGGACGGCCTCCTGTTTGACTACAGGTCGAGAGACTTTCGGCCTGTCCTAGTACGGATGAGTGATGGGGTGGCCTGCACCCTCCCGCACCAGCACGATGAAGATGCTCCAGTGTATACAGAGTGGGTGATCAGCACTCGGCTGACAGTGTTGGCCCTGCACTAGTCCAGCGCTAGTGTCCTAGAGCCCTACTACCCGCACCGGTTCGCTAGGAACTTCGGGTATGACCAGGCGATCCCGCCGAACCTGGAGTTTCCTCTAGCTGGCCGAGTGTATAAGGGCAAGGATAGTCACTTGCTGGCAGCAGCTTGGTGGGACTTTAGTTGCCGAGGGGATCCGGAGAAGCTGCCGACACTGGGGCTAGATCACCGAGGGAGATTCGACGTCCACTACGCTCGTCGGTGGTTTGAGCATAGCCATCTATATCCCCAGAAGGCTTCTGTGATTTGGAAGACTGAGGAGGGGCGGCTTTTGCGGGAGGATCAGCCTCCCATTCCACTAGATGCATAGTACTTGAGGACCCGCTTTTCCCGGATCCGCTGGGATGTGGAGCGACTTGAGCAGCGGTGGCCCCAAGACAGCCGAGCTTCCTCGTCATTGAGGCGGGGCTATAGCGGGGCCATCAAGCCTGTGAGGTCGGTGCAGGCAAGGCCTACGGCTTCTATAGGAGCGGGGACATCATGGTTGAGGCGGCAGAGGACTTGGTGGACTGCGGCTTCGAGAGGAGCACCTCCCTGGAAGGCATACTCCCGGAGGGGAGTTTTGTTGATACCGCAGTCAACGACTGGAGGCGCCATATTGCCCATGCGATCGGATCGGCCGGGCCAGTGGAGTTTGTCTCCCACATCGAGCAGGCATACACACTAAGGGATATCAAGGAGGCAGTTGCGAAGGCTACCTGCGTACTGGGGCTAAAGTTCGAGCGACTGGTCCCTCTGCCACTGACTCCCTTCAAGGCTTCAGGTAAGATACACTCCTTATTACGTTGCCCTAACCTTATTGCTTTGTTTGGTCGGCTGAGGTATCATTCATTTGTGTGTTTTGCTGGAAGGTTCCCCAGTGCCGGAGGACCATTCCTCAATGGGGAGTCTGCGGGGAGTGGTGACGGGGATATTCACCCCAAGCGGAAGCGCCCCCGTGTGGGCACTGGAGTAGCGGAGGCCAGGGAGTCCTCTCGCGGACCCAGGGAGGATGAGCATATTGAGGCGGAACCGGCCCTGAGTAAGTGCCATGCTCACTCCTTTGTCTTTTGCTGGCTTAGTCATTATGATTGACTAACTTTGTGTCGCTTGGCTGGTATTGTAGCTCCGTTGGAGGCTAGAGCAGAGATGGCTTTCTTGCCACCCTTGGAGACCGATCCCTTGCTAGACGACGAGATCGAGTGCGACATCAATGTCGATGAGGTTCTCCGCATGATGGACGAGGCCGGCCCTAATGTCGACGCGTTCCCTGACTTTTGGTCGTGGAAGGCTCCTGACGGCATTCAACAAGGTAGGCCCCCCTAGGACTGGTAATGCTGTGTCCGTAGCAGTGTTTACTTCTAGAAACTGATGTTGCCATGTATTCTCGCGTAGGGATGGCAGAGACGCCGGGGGCCTTTGCCCCTCCCGGGACTAGAGACGAGGTGCCCACCCCTGCAGGTGAGCAAGAGCCTGCGGCACCCCAGGATGGCTTGGGTAAGTTCCAAGCCATTATAGAGAGAGTTGTCCTTCTTTTCTCTGGCTTTTGGTGGACTGAGGTTGCTGACTATGTTTGTTGTCTTGTCTGCCAGCTGATGACCCGGCTGCTGCCTTAGAGATGGTCTAGGAGCTGGTTAGTACTAGGCCATCGGTGAAGCTTCCCTCCTTCAAGGCCGAGTCGGGAGCGACGGGCAATCTGGCTACCCTTGTTGCTGGAGTTGTATCTGGGCCGCTATCACAACTGTCGATTAAGTCGCCCCTCCCTTCCTTGACAGCCGTTGCCTCAGCCTGTACGGTGGGGCTAGTTGGGTCTTCCACCATGGGACCCTCAGGTACGTGACTAGGAACTTAGCCACTTGTGGTGGGATTTTGTATCACCTACCAGCGCTAAGCTTTTCCTAGTGTTGCTCACAGGTACTTCATCTCCATTGGAGGAGGGCGAGCTCCCTCGTGACACGGCTGGAGCTGCAAGCGGGGAGCCTATGGCTATGGCTTTGACTGGAGAGACTGAGGAGACCATCGACATCGACAGGATCTCTAAGAGGAGTGCCTCGACTGGTGAGCTCTTGTTCAAAACCCTTGAGTGGACAGCTTTCTTTCCGTGAGGTCAGGTTGTGTGCTGACCCCATTGCTTTATTGGTCCGCAGGGGCTTCTAGTTCCACCACCTCCGGAGACACATCAAGGGCTTCCTCAGGCTCTTCTGCCAGTGGTAACCTCACGATGGAGACAGAGGAGAGCTCGAGTTCTCCTTCTTCCGGGGCCACATCTACCAAGGCGACAGGGACTGAGGCTACTTCTGCAGGTGTGTGGGGCTCTTTCCCTCCCCTTAGCACTTATTTATGCTTTCTAGCAGAATGCTGATTCTTCTATTTTGTATGTGGCACTGGCGTCGGAGGAGGAGCATGTGTCGACTCCCACTACAGATGATCAGGAGGAGCTTCCCGTCCCGACCGTGGTTACCGGAGGGTGTAGACACGCCAAAATTGACATCACCTTGAGTACATCTCCTATCACATTGCGATGCCCCGATTTGACTCTCAAATTGACTTATTTGAGTGGTTTTTCTCATATTTTCTTGGATATTCAGCCTTCCTAAGCTTTCCCTCATTTTTCTCCATTTTTCCTGATTTTTCCTGGGTTTTCTCTAATTTTCTGGGGCTGTTCTGAATTAGCGTCATGTTAGTGGACGCCAATTTCCTTTCTAAAAGAAGCAACACCTTTTAGAATTGACGCCAATTCTTTTAAGTCGACGCACAACCCGGTAGGAGTCGACCTTTCCAAATTCGCGTCCACCATGGTAGACACGTCTTTATTTTCCCACTATTTTTCGCCTGATTTATTTCATGAATCAGCGTCTATTTGGAAAGACGCCCCTTCTTGAACGTGTCTGGGATGGTGGACGCGTATTCGTTTATTCATTTTAATTATTGAATTAATGCCTTTTCGAAAGGGCGCTATTTTTTGAAACCGCGTCCGCCCAAGTGGATGCGTTCTTGAAACCGCGTCAGCCATCATGGACGCATATTCTTCTTCCTCCCATTTTTGTGCCAAATTCCATATTCTTGAAGAATTAACGCCTCTCTACAAAGTCGCCAATTCTTTAATTGGCGTCTGTTGATGAAGAGGGGCGATCTCGCGTTGCTCCTGAGCGGGGAGGAAGATGATCACGTACCCTTGAAGTATAAACTGTAAGAAGGGAAACCAGTCAGAGGTGCCCAGGGATAGATCCCCGGAGAAGACCCTCCGATGCTTAAGTCAGCACAGGTAGTAGAGCACAGATGCGAAGAGGAGAATTAGGAGGAAAGTGAGAGCGCGAGATTCCTCTCCACCAAAAGGTGAAGTGGTTCCTGCTCAGGCTTGCTTAGGCGTGCTTAAGCTTACTTAAGCTCCTTCGGCGCAGTTGGGCATGTCCTGTTTAAATAGTGGTCGGTTGTGCGAATTGATCCCTGTAAGCGGAGGGGTTCCAGGGGGGTTACGTCCTTCATGCGGGCTCCTTACGGCGCGTGGACTCTTGGTTTCCCTTGTCCCCTTGAGCTTCCTGCCATTAAAGGACTCGCAACGGCTGAATCATTAAGCTTCCATCAGTGAGCCCGAGCGAATGGCACTTGTTCAGGAGTGGTCTCCCGAGGGATAAGTGCTGGGTCGGGACAAGGAATAGGGGGCTCCAAGGGAGCTTTCCCGATCGACTGATGCTCGGACTTCCCAACCCGAAGGCTGCCTAGGAAGTGCTTGTACCGAGTGAATTTTTGGGCTTCATAATAAGTGGGCCCGAGGGCTACCACTTTGGGGAGTTGAGCCTTGTTCGGTCTGGTTTGGACCTCGTTTGGCCTCTCCGTACGGGCGGTGAGATTTCCCCTCTCCACTTGTCCCCCTCCTACTCCCAAGCCAAGGTTAGGCTCGGACGAGTAGCAATTAGGCATGACTGTCTGTGGCACTGGTTGGGTAAAGATATCTCTCAGGTAGGGGCTACGTGACGTAGCTCACCTTGAAAATATGCCCGTTATGATGAGTAAGAGAAGGCCCCTCCTCGGGAGATCGGATGCCGCGCCACCTCCCGTCAGGGTTTTTAGGCATTGTGTGTTTTGCGTCCCTTTATCTCCGGGGTTTTAGGGTTTTGCCTCTCTTGGTAGTTATATTTGAGGGGGCTCCCGTGCTGTGAGAGTAGTTTCGGAGGAGCGGAGAATCGTTGTAGCCGTCAAAGCCAGAAGAGCTTCCTGAGGCGGTGATTCATAAGCTCCCTTTCTTCTCCGAAGCTCTCTGGCTTAGAGCTTTCCCCTTCTTCTTCTCTCTGTATCATGGCGGACCATCATTCTGAGGCTGAGGGGCGGCAGAGAGAACG